>NW_020868874.1:50316-60316 GCF_003789085.1 Penaeus vannamei
TCAAGAATCGACGGTTATTGCAAATATTTGAATCAATTTCAGTAATTATATAGGCCTCCTCTTAGCTTAAGAGTATCTACTTATAAATACGTTTTTTTTTTGTGTATCTTGGTTACACTAATTCCTGCATGGGGTGTCAGAAAATTTATGGTCGAATTTCCTATTTCTGTTGAAATATCAGGTATTGGGATCTTTCATGCCTGTAAGACTTATAAAAGTTAATGCAATTTGTCTCGTAATTTGAGTAATGACATTCGCTTTTTTGAGGTTATTATTATCAACTCGTAATTACTTTTTCCATGCACCCTTAATCACATTATTACCGAAATATGTACCGGATAACCACCTAAATTTAATGGCATCTAAGTTGGGCTAACATATACCTCTGGTAAAAATTTAATAAAAATCTATTCATAACTTTTTGAGTTCCTGTGCTAACCAACAAACAAACAAAAAATCCTGGATCCAGATTATGATCCGAGTCACAACAACAACAACAACAACAAAAATAACGGCATCTAAGTTTGGTCAAGACATACCTCTAGTAAAATTTCATTAAAATCTGTCCATAACCTTTTGAGTTATCAAGTTAACCAACAACCAAACTAGCCAACGTTACCAAAAACATAACGTCCTTTGCGAAACTAAAAAGCAGATTTAGGGCCTTGTCTTCGCAAACCTCACCGACATGACCTGACCTAGTGTGACCAACGCGACCCTAGACCTCCTCGCCCGATAGTGCGTGTGCCTGCCCTAGGATCCGCTGCCACCCGGGACCAGTGTGACCGCAGCTGAAGACCGCATGGCCCCGACCGGGTCTAAATCCGTGAGTCCGGCGGTCGGCTGGGCGAGCGTGGCGGACGGAGGAGGGAGGGGGAGGAGTGGGGTGGGGTGTCGTGGGGAGGGGACGGGGGTGGGGGGATCGTGACATTTTTTCCGCCTTTTTGCCGGCGGATCGCGTGCCGGCGGAACTTTTTTTTTCTCTTTTTTTGTTTTCTTTTTTTTTTCGCTTAGAGGTTTTCGAATCTCTCTATTCAGTGGAACATTGCCTGAATGAAAATCACCCTGCACATGAAACACACACACACATATGTATACATATACATACATATATATGTATATGTATATTATATATACATATATATATATATATATATATATATATATATATATATATATATATGTGTGTGTGTGTGTGTGTGTGTGTGTGTGTGTGTGTATGTGTGTGTGTGTATATACATACATATATATATATATGTATATGTATATATATTATATATATGTATGTATATATGTATATATACATACATATATATATATATATATATATACATACATACGTGCGTGTGCGCGCGCGCGTTAAGTGTCCGCGTAGACACAACCACACGTTAGATAATAGATATCGCTCCCCTCCTTCCCGCGCCGGCCCACCGGCGAGCGGCGGGAGAGGCCGGAGAGGCGGGCGGGAGCGGCGCCGAGAGAGAAAAGTCGAGAAAGCGGGAAAACTCGCGCTTGAAGTGCCGGAAATGGCAATGGGAGTCGCTGGCGTCGTCTTCTGGGCGGTTCTGAAGGACGTGGGAGTTCCTGTGCACTGCGGGGGGGGGGGGGGGGGATCCCGAGGAGTCGGTTGGACGGCCGAGACGCGTTCGTGCATGTGTGCATGACGCTCAAGGAGGGCACTTTATTGCATGAATGAGGATGAGGAGGCATGGTGCGGAAGGCGCGCGTCCCCTCGACCCCAGCAAGTGCTCCCACACCCATGACTTAGTCGGAATAAGCCAGACGTTGACGGGTTAGGCTTCGGGACAGGCAGCTGCTGACTCGCTAAAACAAGGAATGTATATATATGATAATAAGAGTAAAAGAAATAAAAAAAATGAATAAATGAAAAAAAACGTAACGGTCGAACACAAAGTCTCTCGTGTTACAGCAAGACATTATAGATCGTGGCTTCGTTTTAGCAGCGATGGTATGATAAAGATGTAGGGTGTCCGTTGTAGGGGTTTGTTTATACTTACTAAGTGTTGTTATCTCGAACACACGATGTAGAGTTAATAAAGAACATCGCTATGGTGTTTTATCCTTCGTTTTTACGGTTTAACTTTTATTTATATTTTCTAAGTGTTGTTATCTCGAACACACGATGTAGAGTTAATGAAGAACGTCGCTATGGTGTTTTATCCTTCGTCTTTACGGTTAAATTTTTAAAAAGGAGAGCAGCCGGGGTTTATAACGGCCGCATGTTGCTGAACTCGATAGTAATTCGGATAATAAGTAGTCTACTCAAGTGTCGCCTCTTTAACTGCCTTTGGACCAGCTCTCTCGCGCCCACAACCGGACTCTACATGGCGTGACTTCATACCCGTCCCTTTCGCTCTAGATCTGGTGTGTTATGTCCTTTTCCCTGCTGTACGAGTGTGTGTAGTCATGAACCATACAGCTTTTTTTTAATGTAAGTTTGTAATCATGAACTATGCAGCTTTTTAATGTCATTTTATGTACCATGTTTATCGGAGGTGTTGAGACACAGCGTGGTCCGCAAGATGTAAAGTGCACAGTAACAGGTTTTAATGCTGTGTGGCAAGTATACTGTTACACTACTTTTGATTAGTGTAATAGAGGATACGTAGCCGTTTTTTTCTCTCTCTCTATGGGGTGTATGGTACTTTGGAACAGCTGTGTGGTGCTTACACTCGGGGAACAGAATGGAATGTCGGAATCCGGTGGAACGTATCTCTTGTTTATCCGAAATCACAAATATTTATATCAGACTAGTTTTAATCGGCTTGACGTGTATAGCTTCAGTCTTTCTAAATTGGTTACTTTGCGTGCATACACATGGAAGTAGACAGCCAAATAGCCAAGTCGTGATGATATAAAGTCACACACATATACAGACAGACACACTCATATACAACATACGTATCGTATGTATATATATATATATATATATATATATATATAATATATATATATATAATATATGTGTGTGTGTGTGTGTGTGTGTGGTGTGTGTGTGTGTGTGTGTGTGTGTTTGTGTGTATGTGTGTGTGTGTGTGTGTGGTGTGGGTGTGTCTATATCTGTCTATGTATGTAAATAGATTAACTGATTGAGTAATTAACAAATAGGATAGATACGAACATAAAAATCCATGCATACGACACACAACACAAACACACATCTCATCTGCCTGTCTGCTTATCTTCTGCACAAAGTAAAAGTACAAGAGCGAGGCAGCTGAGCCGCCGCTGCCTTGGCCGTGGCAGCGGTGGGCGTTTTGGGCCGCCCGATAAAAGGTTAACAAGGTTGATGCTCGTAACTCGTGTGCACCTTCTTTTTTTATGGTAAATTTTGATCGTATTCGCATCGCTGGCTTTGGCATTCGGGCCGCGGGCTTTGTCTGTCGCTGCTTTGACCCGCCGGTCGGGGGGGGGGGGGACCGTAGCCTTGGTCATCAGTGTATATGTTTATATATGTGGGTGTGGGTGTGTGGTGTGGGTGTGTGTGTGCGTGTGGTGTTTGTGTGTGTGTGTGTGGGTGTGTGTGTTTGTGTGTGTGTGTGTGTGTGTGTTGTGTGTGTGTGTGTGTGTGTGTGTGTGTGTGTGTGTGTGTGTGTATGTGTGTGTGTGTGTGTGTGTATGGGTATGTGTGTGTGTGTGTTTATATATAGAGAGAGATATATAGACATATTACAAATAAGATTTTTCACTGGAGGGTATATTTCAATCAATCTCTAAATTCGTCCATTCCATCCTCAGCAGCTCGAGGTCCCTCCCATGCCAGGCGTTCAACTAACGTGTTTCTTCCTTCAAGAGAGTCCTATCCGCCTCTCCCTCCGCGTCACGAGCAGATGAACTTTTGAGAACTCCAATTTCCTTCGTTGCAGCGTGGGCAGCGCCAGCGCGAGCAGTGCGCGGGTGGGCAGCAGGACCAGCATGGGCAGCGGCCGAGGAGTCGCCGCCACGAACCCCTCCAGCGGCGGCCTGAGTGTGTGGGACGCGGCCGTGAGCGAGGCTCGGAGGCGCCGCGCGGACCCGAACCAGTCGGAGGGCGAGAAGGCGCCGAGGGAGGCCACGCTGCTCGTCGTCGGCACGCGCGGGGCGGTGAGGGATCGAGGCCGCCCTTCGCACTCATGCTTGCTCTGCGTTTTTTTTGTTTTTTCAATATATATGTATTTCGTATTTCGTTCTTTGCGTGTTTCTTTTCGTTCTTTGTGTCGTGTTTCGTTCTTTGCGTGTCGTGTTTCGTTCTTTGCGTGTCCTGTTTCGTTCTTTGCGTGTCGTGTTTCGTTCTTTGCGTGTCGTGTTTCGTTCCTGTTTCGTTCTTTGCGTGTCCTGTTTCGTTCTTTGCGTGTCGTTCTTTGCGTGTGTTTCGCGTGTTTGCTTTGCGTGTCCTGTTCGTGTCTTTGCGTGTCGTTTGTTCTTTGATCTTTCTTTTGTTCTTTGCGTATTAATCGTATTTTTTTTTTTTTCCGTATCACTTTTTTCCATCTATTTCGTTCCGTATTAATTTTTTCTTTTCCCATATCATATTTTTTATTTCCATGATTTCGTTCTTCCCGTATAATTTTTTTTTCTTTCTTCCCATATCATATTATTTCCATATCGGATTTCATTATTTCCATGTATTTCGTTCTTCCCGTATTAATCTTTTTCTTTCTTCCCATATATTTTATTATTTCCATATCGAATTTGAATTATTTCCATGTCGTCTTTCGTTCTTCCCGTATTATCATATTTCAGTCTTCCCATATTATCATAATTCATTCCTCCCATATTATCACCTTTCACTTTGCCCATATCATCATATTCTGTTTCTTATTTGAATTACACACCGCTTGCCTCCCCCCACCCCCCTATATTTTCCTAAGTACTGTGCTTCTAGTTCTTTCTCTATTTGCTCTCAGACTGTTTAGTTTTGTTTTAGATTTTAATTGATTTTAGATTCCATCCTCAGAATGAAGCTAAAAGCGCGGGATTTCTTAAATTTTAAAATATATTCACTCTTAAGATGCATAAGAACATAAATGGATGTTTTCAGTGTTCCGTGTATATATACAGTAATCATGATCATTGAACTCGGACACTCTCACACACACACGCACGCAAACACGCACACACACACGCACGCACACGCACACACACACGCACACACACACACACAACACACACACACACACACACACACACACACCACACACACCACACACACACACACACACACACACGCACACACACATACACACACAAACACACGGGAATTACATGATTTCCCACTGTTTATTTTTTCCCCTTCTTTCTTCCTCCTATATGCACATGTTATAATTATAGTTTATAAAAGAGATATCATAAATATCTGAATATATTTTCCTTTAGTAATAAAGCCAAATCATGATAAAAAGTTTTAATCAAGGCCTGTGTTGGGATTTAACTAGCGATGCAGCCGTGGGAGAGTCCTTGTTGGTTCCCGTTTACTTTCAACTCCTATGAAAAAAATATATTGGCGCTGTGAATAACTGGCTTATTTTTGACCTCATTTCAGAAGTAGTTTTTTTCTGCTTGAAGATAATTAAAAACCGAATGGATGGTCTTGGAAATAATTAGTCGATCACCCAAGCAGCAACTACAGGTTTAAGTGCACGAACTACTGGGTTTTCCGTGGATAAGTTGGCTGTTAAATCGTTAAGTGTCTCCAAGGTGCAAATCGGGTGCCATCAATGTGAAATCTCAAAATAGATGTTATTAGTCCTATGCGATTTCGTAAGTCTTGGATGTGTGGTCTGGTCGTTCATGAAAACGTTTCTCTCTCTCTCTCTCTCTCTCTCTCTCTCTCTCTCTCTCTCTCTCTCTCTCTCTCTCTCTCTCTCTCTCTCTCTCTCTCTCTCTCTCTCTCTCTCTCTCTCTCTCTCTCTCTCTCTCTCTCTCTCTCTCTCTCTCTCTCTCTCTCTCTCTCTCTCCTCTCTCTCTCTCTCTCTCTCTCTCTCTCTCTCTCTCTCTCTCTCTCTCTCTCTCTCTCTCTCTTTCGGTAGCGGCATTGTGTATACAAAACGAAAAAGTGGAGAGAGAGAAATTGCAGTCATATATTGCCTTTTCGATTTCTGCATGTGTTTATGTTACACTCGAATGGACGTTTGTGTGATTGCATTTAACAGGGTTTATAACGTGAGATTGGCTGAAGATGTAGACGGTTTGTTTATAGAGAAAAAACATAACGAGTTTGATTCTAGTCAAAGCAATATTTATTCTGAGCCGTTGCGTCTAGAAGGATTTTGTGCCAATGTAAATAGTTGATTTTTAATGTATACTGATATTCATAACTTGATGACTTATATTCATCCAACATTTGACATCTCTGTGTCACTCTTGTCAAGTTTCACAAGATTTCATGAAATTGAATAGAAATTTGCTTTTAAAAGATATGCTTATCTTGTTATAAACAGTAAAGTGAAAAAAGGCAGTCTCAGGAATAACCCTTCCACTTAACTCGTATTAACCGATTATTAAAAGGATATCAGATAGAAGATACCTTGAATATTGAGTAAACAGCGACCGGACTTTACAATATGGTAGGTTTCGAGCCATTTTTTAGACGAGGCAAGAGATAGGCCTACTTACTACCTGGTGTATGTGTGAGATAAATTTTGGTGGTCTGGCATGTTGTATGTTGAAATATTGATTGGATGTATTGTAAATAGGTTACTATGGAATGAATATATATGATTCATGTCATTATGAAACGATTGACAGAGTTTTAAGAAAGTTTTGAAGCTTCGAAAATGAGAGAAAAGAATAGAATATATTCATTTTCAAGAAGTCGGAATTACAGCTAAAAAAAAAAATCATATAATTTCCATTTGTTTGTCATAAAATACTGAACAGAAATTGTGATTCTGCGAAAAAAAAAGAATCGAGAACCGGCATCATATTCTTATATCAATATTTTATATAGCGTATGACTCACTTTTACGATACTAATTAAGAAAGCCCCGTCGTTGTGAGAATACAATCATAGTTTACTTTCGGACACACACACACACACACACACACACACACACACACACCACACACACACACACACACACACACACACACACACACACACACACACACACCACACACACACACACACACACACAAATAATATAATAAATAAATAATAAAAAAAAATAAGAATAAGAAATTAAAAAAAAATAAATAAATAACAAATGAATAATAATAATAATAATATAATAATAAATAATAATAATAATAATAATAATAATTACAATAATAATAAATAATAATAATTAATAATCAAAATAGATAAATATTTCAATCATCCAACAAGCATTTAGGTCTCGTGACTACACATTCAGGTGATCCACTTCACCCAAAGAGCCACATACAGACCCCTGCCGCTCCATACAACACCGGAATTAATACCAGGCGCCACGGGATGCTGCGTCAGGCCCGAGGGATGGCAAGAGACCCCCAGTCAGTCGTGCTGCCCGGGTTACAGGAGGTCTTTGTCGTGTTTGCAGAACAGCTGCAACAGCCACTTCAGAGTTTTTGATCGCTCTTTGTCTCTCTCTCTCTCTCTCTCTCTTTCTGTGACGTTGGAGATGTAGTGTCATTTGTATTGCTTTCTCTTGAGGGCGTTCTGGCTGCTTTCTTTCTCTCTCTCTTTCTTTTTCTTTCTTTCTTTCTTCTTCTTTCTTTCTTTCTTTTCTTTCTGTCTGTCTGTCTGTCTGTCTGTCTCTCTCTGTTTGTCTTTATCTATATGTATATCTGTCTATCTATACATACATACATACATACATACATACATAAATACACACACACACACACACACACACACACACACACACACACATTTGTTTGTGTCTACGTGTTCCCCAAATAAAACCCTTTTATTTGCGTTATTACTATAACCATGTTAATCACACTCCCTGTATTTAGTGATGTAATTATTGTTTTTATCTATATTATTATCATCATTGTTGTTTTTGTTGTTACAATTACTATCATGATTATTATCATTTATTGATTGTTATGATTCCCAATAAATATGTTGCTGGACGTTTAACTACAATGCATTTTTCCTTCATTCGTTCATTCGTTCATTCCTCTCTTCCTTCATTCCTCCCTCCCTTCCTTCCTTCCTTCAAAATTCCTCCCTTCTTTCCTTTATTCATTCCTCCTCTCCTTCCTATTCATTCTTTCCTTCCTTCCTTCCCTTCTTCCCTTCCTTCATTCCCTTCCCTTCCTTCCTTCCTTCCCCTTAATTCGAATCAACAGCTGTACTTGCATTCATCAGGATAAAGAAAGGGGGAATAATGTGAAATAGTGCAACTGATTCATTTTATAATTTTAGAAGCAGAGGAATACGTGATATTAAAGTACATCATTTTAAAAAATTATGTAGAAGGGAAGAATGGACAATATGTAGCTTCAGTAATACCGTTTTAAACCCTGAATTTAGGTTTTGTTTTTGTTGTTCTCGACCTTCTCTTAGGGTCCTATCATGCCATCACTTTTACCCTCAATTTTTGCGTTTCCGAATGGAATTTCCGCATGATAATCGACCGACCTTATCGCATGACCAAGGCAGTAAACATTGCCCACATAAATTGGTATATTATCACAAATGTTCATTAAAATCTTGTTAGTGTAATTACTCTTTATTTTTGGAAGCTTAACGGGGAGGGTGCTGTGTCTGAAGTGATCTGAAGTGACCCCGGAAGTAACCCTTTCTTGTGACCTTCTCGGTGTCGTCTGGCCGCCTCTGCAGGGCAAGACGACGCTGCTTCAGAGGTTCCTTGACCGCGAGGAGCCCCCACGCACCACCCTGGCCCTCGAGTACACTTATGGCAGGAAGAGCGGAAAGACGCTGGTAAGTGCCTGTGTTAAATCGAGTATTGGACATAGGGAGTTTGTTGCCATGATTGCCTCTGCCAGTCGGAAAGCTCCATGATTGCATTCGGAAAGCTCAAGGATTCTGTTTAACCGACCGACAGGTGAAGGACGTGGGTCACCTGTGGGAGCTCGGCGGGGGGTTGCTGTTCACGTCCCTGCTGGCCACGCCCATCACGCCGCGCAGTCTGTCGCAGCTGACCGTGGTTCTCATGCTGGACCTCTCTCGCCCGGAGACCATCTGGGCGGACCTTGAAAGACTTCTCGCTACCTTAGGTCGTTAATCAATGTCTCGCCTTAAAGTCCAAAAAGCTTTGATTGATTGCATTTAATACACGTCGTCTGAATGTGTCTAAGCCGTTAGAACCACTAACTTTATCACTGTTCTCTGTTGCGCCTCAGGAGGAGATACAGAAGGTGGTTGCGGAGGCGCCGGGTCTGAAGGAGCAGCTGGAGGAGGCGGTGGCCAAGAGGCGAGTGCCTGACCACCAGGTGAGTCTTAGAGGGCCTCAGGTTACGGCTCCAATCTTCGTTTTTTTTTTTCTATCTAACTCTTTCTGTATTTCGTCACGCCTGGTTTGTCTTCTGTTCTTGTCCTCACGCAGCCTCCTCCTCCTCCTCCTCCTCCTCTACCTTCTCCTCCCTCCTTTTTTTTTTCTTCTTCTTCTTCTCTTCACCCACCCAGTCCATTTCCTGTCTCGAGCCCCCACCCCCTTCCTGCTCTGCCTGAGGCCTGCCACAGATTCGCGTTTTCAGCCCCGTTCCATTTTCCCCTGCACTAAACTAGCCACGTCCTGTACAGTGCATATCATAGGAAAATCAGCCCAGGATAAATTGCAGTCAATAACATTAATTAATCTCGTTTTACGCTGTGCGAATATGCTTCATAATTTGAAAAAAAAAAAAAATATGGGGGTTTTAACGACGAGGTTATTTTCAGGACCAGGACAAGATGACTCCGTTTCCGGTCCCGCTGGTCATCGTGGGAGGAAAATACGACCTTTTCCAGGAAATGGAACCTGAGGGGAAGAAGGTCATTTGTCGCGCGCTCAGGTAGGCAAAAAGGGTTTACCATCGAGCAATATCCATGGTACATGCTGCGGAAAAC
>NW_020868874.1:70316-75316 GCF_003789085.1 Penaeus vannamei
CATCTACCATCTATAGTGTGTTTACAGACCATTAAAATATCAGTGCTAAACCAACATTTACTTATCAATAATAACAAGTCCCTTTGTTATATAACAAGTCACTCACTCATAACAATAGATTAACATTTATTTAATCTTAAGGATCATGGTTTCTGTGCTAAAGCCTGACTACTAAATGGACTTTGGTCAATACTAAAGGTCTGTGTCTGCTCTTCACTCTACTGGCAAGGGTCTGTACTTCTTTATCCTCTTCCATTCTCCTGTGTTGTAGTTCATTTGGAAGTGTGTCTCAGCCATCATGTTAATGAAGGTGCCCTCTGGCTGTGGAACCGTCTCCTCTCCCTCACTCAGCTTGATGGTCACAATGTTACCCAGATGAGGACAAGGATTTTCTGCAAGAGAGCAAATACTGAGGCACAAGAAACGGAAAAATGTAATAACTATTTTTTCAACACCCATTTTAGAAAGTAAAGAACTAAAAAGAGCTAAAATAAATAAAAATAGACAAACAATCAGGCTTCTCAAGTCATTTACAAAAGATGACATACCTCGAGATCCAGCCATGAATCCAAGAATAAGGGCCTTCTCTGGTCGCGTAACTTTGTTGCTTGAACGGAACATCTCTTGGGCCTCCAACATTTGTTCCCGCTGAAAATGAAACATGGTGTTAACAATACAGTGTTGCAACTAACATTTTACTTTCCTTACTTTTGTCAGCAAGTGTGTGTGGTGGTGTGTGTGTGTGTGTGTGTGTGTGTGTGTGTGTGTGTGTGTGTGTGTGTGTGTGTGTGTGTGTGTGTGTGGTGTGTGTGTGTGGTGTGTGTGTGTGTGTGTGTGTGTGTGTGTGTAGTGTCCTGAGAGAGAGAGAGTGTGTGTGTGTGTGTGTGTGTGTGTGTGTGTGTGTGTGTGTGTGTGTGTGTGTGTGTGTGTGTGTGTGTGTGTGTGTGTGTGTGTGTGTGTGTGTGTAAATGAATAGTTGCGTATATGTGTGAATGAATGGGTGCATGTGTGAATGAAGTAATGTGTGAATGAAGTATGTGTGATGAGTAGTGTTTGTATGGTGTGTGTGTGAATGTGTGTGTGTGTAATGTGTGTGGTGTGTGAGTGTGCCTCGCATGTATATGTGTATGTGTGAGACCGAGTGTGTGAAAGATCATACATTTGTGTTGGTGTGTGTATAGGTGTATAGAATCCTTTAGTAATACTTACAGTAAGAGACAGCAACCTTCCTGTTGCTGAGTTGTAACTGCTGTTTGATTGATAGGCACTTGTTGGGGCTGTGCATTTTCTTGCTGAGTTGCTGCTGCTGCTGCAACTGTAATAACTTGTGGTGCCTGCTGCTGCTGCTGCTGTGGTGCCTGTTGCTGTTGTGGTTGCTGTTGCTGCTGCTGTTGCTGTGCAGGCTGTTGTTGTTGCTGAGTTGTTGGTGTAGCAGCAGCTGCCAGAGCAGCTGTTGTTAATGGTGTTGTGGTGTAAACAAGGTCTGGTTGCACAGGCTGAAATACAGAGCTTAAATTAATACACTTTTATATTTAAAATAACAATGCATAAAAGTATACATATATTCATACATATATATGTATATTCATAATATATATATATGTATGTTCATAATATATATTATATATATATATATATGTATATATATATTCACACACATGCATAAATATTTCTAAACAACAGCTTCCATAAATCACACTATATCCCAAGGTAAAGTACCTGTAATGTGGCATATTGAGGCTGGCCATTAGGTGTTCCCTCTCTAGTTGTTGGTGAAACACTGTCTGTTGAAGCCTGTATGACTTCAGTTGTTGTATAAACAGGGGTGTGGGAAACTGTTCGGTAAACAACGGTTGGTGAACCCGCAGCCTGAGTACTTGGAGTAACAATGATCCGTTGAGGTGTTGTTCCACCAGATGGGGTGGCAGGTAGAGTTGGAGTAGCACGACCTGTAGAAGTTGAGGTCTGCTGAAGCGTTGACCTTGCTGCTATAGTTCCCACTGCCACAGCATTTGCTAGAAAGGAATTTTTAACAATCACTTTTTGATGATCACTTCATTATAACTACATACTGAATAGGTGCTGAACTTTTATCTGTTCTACAAAAAAGAAGAAACATAGGTCAAGTCCATTTATCAACATCATGATAATGCTTATAAATATAAAGGACAGTTATATAATCTGAAAGCATTTGCAAAATGTTCTACAGACTGTTGATTACAATATCACACTGAATTCTTAACCTTGGCCTCTTGTCTGCATAAAATGCTGAAAGGTCTAACCATCAGAACCTCTGTAAACAGCATTTGCCAAATGCTGGCCACCTATTTTCATGCCATACTTTCATGGGAATTTGCAATCAATTACTTTTTGGTAATTCTTAAATTGTAGGTCCATAAAATCACTTACAATACTCTCTACTATTCACTTCCAAACTCCAAAGAGTTTTTAGGGCATAAAAATAGGAAAAGAAAGAAAAAGAGAAAGAAAGAAAAGAAAAACAAAAAACAAACAAAAATAATACAATGACATACTATGCAATGTTGAAGCCCCTCCAGCAGAAGCCGAGAGCAGAGGAGTAGATGGCGTGGCTGGACTTGGAGTTTCTGGGTTGGCAGGAGCCAAGCCTGCAGCATATTCTGGAGTGGTAGGTTGTTGTTGCTGTTGCTGCTGCTGTTGCTGCTGCGCTGCCTGCTTCCCATCTCCCTGCTGCTGTTGTTCTCTACGTTTCTCTTCAGCTTCAGCCGCTTTTGCATCTGCAGTATCCTGTAACTTTCGTCTTTTCTTGGCCTGGACAATAAAAGAATAAAAAGAAATTAACGACATGCACGTACATAAACATATCCCCTGCCTACACACACATGAGAAGAAACAGCAACAATGAGAAATTAAATCAAACCATGTTTCAAACTTGTCAAGAGTTCCTCATCAGTGGAATGAATAACTAAAATGGATCCATTTTGGTAATTTTTCACCAGATGAGGAACTCATAACAAGGTCAAAACATCATGATTAAATTTCTTTTCTTATTGTGGTGGTTTACCTTTTACCTTTGTCTACACAGTACTCTGTTTGTATCTGTATTTACATACTTTATATATATATATATATATATATATATATATATATATATGTGTGTGTGTGTGTGTGTGTGTGTGTGTGTGTGTGTGTGTGTGTGTGTGTGTGTGTGTGTGTGTGTGTGTGTGTGTGTGTGTATGTGTGTGTGTGATATGTGTGTGGATATGTGTATGGATATGTGTGTGTTTTGTGGATATTGTGTGTGTTGTGGATATGTGTGTGTTTGATGTGTGTGGATGTGTGTGTGTGTGTGTGTGTGTGTGTGTGTGTGTGTGTGTGTGTGGTGTGTGTGTGTGTGTGTGTGATGTGTGTGTGTGTGTGTGTGTGTGTGTGTGTGTGTGTGTGTGTGTGTGTGTGTGTGTGTGTGTGTGTGTGTGTGTGTGTGTGTGTGTGTGTGTGTGTGTGTGTGTGTGGATGTGTGTGCAGATGTGTGTGTGGATATGGATGTGTATGTGTATGTGTGGATGTGTGTGTGTGGATGTGGATGTGTGTGTGGATGTGTGTGTGTGCATGTGTGTGTGTAGATGTATGTGTGTATGCTTGTGTGGATGTATGTGTGTATGCTTGTGTGGATGTATGTGTGTATGCTTGTGTGGACGTATGTACAGATAGATGTATGTATGTATGTATGCATGACATACATACATTCCAGAGGCAAAGGATCACCATGAATCTTTCTGACACGAAACATTCTGAATACGAGGCTAATATTCCATTGTACTAAAAGAAAACTGCAAAAGGAAGTAGAACTCGCACATCAACTGAATAAACGAAAGATCATACCTGTTGAGCAGCAATGGGCGACTCTGTTATGTCCAAGAGCTTGATACCTCCGTCCTTGCGAGTGACACTGGGCCGCACTAAAGGTCGCGAGACGGGAGTGGACCCAAGACCAGACCCTCTTAACCCTGAGCCAGGGAGACGACTTGGTATGCCCTTCAGAGGCGCTATTGATTGGAGAGATTGGTTGGTAAAAGAAAAGAATTAATTTATCTATGAATTTTGAGTGTATACTTAATATTGCAAAAAGAGAAAAATGTCTAAAATCAAAACCTTAGAGGTATGATCCCTCTGGACAACACACCCCTACAGAAAAACCATTATCTTAAAAGTCATCATTAAAAGATCAATATATTTACCAGTGTTATTATCTGGTTTTTAAAAAATAACTAAAAATAATAATTTCTCACATATAATTCATTCTACAGATCAACAACCCTGAGACTAAATGAACTCTCATACTAACTGGTATCAGTCATCTTCCGTGGCATTCCTCTGGAGCGTACAGGCACTGTAGGTAGCTGGCTCTTTTTAACATTAGCCTGAGCATCTGATGACCGACTTATCAAATCTGCTCGGAGGGCAGCTGCTTTTGGCTTACGCTTCAGTGCGAAGTGCTTTGTATGAGGAGCCTGAAAGAACAGCAATACTTGGTACTAAGTAAACACAGGCAGCCATGTTAATAAATGGTCTATTTACACTTTTGACAAGGGTCTTCACATTTTCACAACACTTAATTAGCAATTAAACTATATTTCTAACTCTATTGTGTGACTGGCAATAGCATCTCATAATTCCATGAATTTTAGTCACTTTCATCTAGAGTGCTTGTATACATGCAACTGTCCTTTGTGAATTGTTTTATTGATTTTGTTTACACAGATAGCTCCAGCAGCACACAGTTACAAAGGCATCTATAACTAATTCAACCTGTTCTTACCAGTTTTATCTGTATCACTAACATAATTGTTTATGTTAGAATAGTAAAACAGCTAACAATAGTAACAGAAATAATAACTTGTTTTCCTAAACATCTACGGGGACTACCCTGAGAACATAAACCTCTTCCACGAATATCAGGTACCAAGCACAAACTGTAAGCTACCAGTCAGCCATTGCAGCTATTACTCTAATGCTGTGGC
>NW_020868874.1:85316-95316 GCF_003789085.1 Penaeus vannamei
TCTTAATAGCGCTGGAACTCGACAAACTAAATTATGACCTCTTTTCCCTGGGTCTATGATCCTGACCCTCATGACCTTGGCACTGTCTTATGTTGATTAATAGCTCATCATCTCACACAAGGCCTGACCTCTGCATATCCTTCGTTCTGTGTCCCCCTGTACCTCTATTGTTTGTTTTCCATATGGAATAAAACAAGAACGTGTTTCTTTACTTTCAGGTTATCTATTCTCTCGGCGATTCTCTTGTGCTGAATCTCTCTTTGTCTCATGTGATTTACTGTAATTTCTAAGGCATTTAGTACAATGAGAGCTGTACTAGGTATCTCCTTGATAATGCAGAACCAACATCATTGTTTCCATACCTCTTATTTTGGTATAGTCGTCTATCTTTTTTTTTCGCGGGAGACACTGTCCTTTCTCATTCCAATTCCTCGTTCTTCCACCCTATCGTTACTTTTTTTTTCTCATACGCTGTTCTTCTTTATATTGTCACAGGGGGGAAGGCTTCTATTTTCTCAGGGACATCTTTCCTTATTTAGGCGGCATATACGTTGAATCTCTCTCTCTCTCTCTCTCTCTCTCTCTCTCTCTCTCTCTCTCTCTCTCTCTCTCTCTCTCTCTCTCTCTCTCTCTCTCTCTCTCTCTCTCTCTCCCTCTACTTAACAGACTTATGCATTCTCTTTACGAGTTAGGAGACCTCTGCACCACAACATCTTATGCTGATGACATTCTCATTCTTCTTCAGTGGGGGGAAATATGGTCTTCAGTTCAGTAAAATGACCTTCCCTTGGCCTCAAAATCAACATTATCAAGACCAAGCATATTTCCAGACCTCGCAAACTGCTATACTTCCCAGGGTTAAATGACCAATTGTTAGGACTGTGACACCCTTATCTTGGTGTTGTGGTGATTACTCCCCATCTGATGTCAGGCTATTCTCACTTCACCCTCGAAATTGTTGAAAATATAAATAATTGTTGCTTGGAGCGCTTAGGACCATTGCAATATATATAAATAAAGATGCAGGTGTACCCCTAACATTCCTAAGGTTGGTGTAGGTCATGAGAATTACAACTGGCTGTTCTACGACTGATAAACTTCGTCATGAGGAAAGACCTGGATCTCCCCTCAATTCAACGTCGTGTTACCCAGGTGAACACCGTAATTGGCGCCACAAGACTGTAGTTTCTATCCAGACCACAAATTGCCCTTATTTGGTCAAACGAGATTAATCTCTCTCTCTCTTCTCTCTCTCTCTCTCTCTCTCTCTCTCTCTCTCTCTCTCTCACACACACACACACACACACACACAACACACACACACACACACACACACACACACACACACACACAAACACACCACACACACACACAAAGAGTTAATCAGTGTGCCCAACTATATGCAAATGGAACTGTAAGGAATATGTATCCAAACAAAGGAAAACGGTATAGGTCAAGTGATATTATAGGCTTCACGAGGTAAAATTATACCTATTCGAGGAACCACATTCAACCGATAGCAATAGGCCTATTATAGGGATGCCAGGGAGTGGGAGGACGGCGCTTGGCAAATGTAATAATTGGCACCTAAGCCTTGGAACCTTGAAAAAAATCTATGCTTATAGAACTAAACAAGAGGAAGATCTGTTGTATCAGTTCTCCTAAAAAATAATACAAAAAAAATGCTTAATTGATCTTATGCATTAAAAACAAGGTCTGAGAGGCTGGACAGAAATGTTGAATAGGGATAAGTACAGACGTACAGTACCTAAATGAGGTACGTGCAAGAAATGGAGATGAGTTTGTACAGTGCACTTTTTTTTATTCAATCGTGCTTATACCATATTGAACCTCATGGCGTTGCAATATATTCATCGCCTTACCAACAACTGCTTTTGCGCCAGAGGTAAGTAGTGTGGCCTGGTTCCCCCGAGGCCATGGACTGGGAGCAGCAGGTCTTGTCCCAACCTGTCCGCCGCCGTAACCTCCGCCTCCTCCCACGCCATGAGGGATTCATGCGTCACCACTTCACATGATGCTTTACTTCCTGCGTCTGGGGGCGAGTCTTTAACGCTTTGTGCAAAGCCTGTTGCTCCAGTTCATCCAAGCGACTGGGTTGGGAAATATAAATGCTATTAGTTTCCATTGGGAGTCAGTGTTATAATGCCAGGATAATCCCTACTTGGTAACGACGC
Source organism: Penaeus vannamei (assembly GCF_003789085.1). Lineage (NCBI taxonomy): Eukaryota > Metazoa > Arthropoda > Malacostraca > Decapoda > Penaeidae > Penaeus > Penaeus vannamei. Next base: position 87,512 of record NW_020868874.1, read on the forward strand.
GTGTATTGCGGGTGCCCGCTGAACCCGTGTTTACCTTACCAGGAGTGACAGGACCTGTGCGGGACGGCCTGTCTGGTGCTTCCCTCCCTCTCCTTGGTGCTGACACTGGCACTAATCCCCCCTCGCCGATAGATGCACCACAAGCCCACGAGGATTAGGGCCATTGTACATTATGGCAGCGACTCTGCCTTCAGATGCTAAGCAGCACGAGGCCCAGCAGGCGGCAGACCAAGCTCCTGCACCCGAGCCAGCCCCCGCCAAGAGGACCGCGAGGAGGCAATGGAGCATCCAGGGTAAGGCACTGGGGCTCAGAAAAAGTTTCAGATTAAGTCTGAAATCAGGAGTATCGCTTGGATTACTTGCTAACAGCTGGGGCAGAACACACTGAATGATGTCATGTATTTTGCTAATGTAATTATTAGATAAACTTATATTATTCAAGACGTGTCAGTTTATCATGAATATTTAAAGTATTTTGAGTATTACTTAGTTTTTCTGATCAGCGATAGGACCGGGACTTTACTCATAAAACATTTCTCTAGACCTGTACCGATCCAGCAGCACTATATATAATAGTCTAAAAATGTCATAAGCAATCGAGTCGCCCAATATCAGACATTGCAACGCTTCTTGGGTAATGGACAAACAGTCATGTATATAAAAGTTTGTCATGCACGATATTTTGGGCTTTAAGAAAATTATCTCGAGTAGGGGCTGTACTGTTCAGCCTTATTGTCTCAACGGAGGGACCGAATGCTGATAGAATCAAATTGAATCTTGGAAACTGCCACTTCTTGATATTGTATTCTGTCCAAATTTGAATTTCCAACTTAATTTTTTAAATTTTATAAGATCTTTTTTCTTTTGTATATTGGTGGTTCTTTGGGTGATTTTTACTTAACAAATAAGCTTTTTATTACAGCAAATTTATTAGTACAGAAAAAAATATTTTATAGTTTTATTATAATTTACTTGCTGACAATAGCTATTGATATGTGGTAATTTATCTTAGATGACTATGTCAAAAAGTAGTTTCTACATCTGATTCTCAGAAATCTTTAGGAAAGATCATGTTTGCATTTTATGTATTTGCTTTTTTAAATATGATAGCATGAATTGCTTAGCATATTGTTATAAGAGCAATATGTATGAATGTTTTTGGTATATCCTGAATACAAGCAGTAATTTTATATATTATTAAAGGCATATATATTTGTTTGCAGTAATTGTTTTATAAGGGATGTAGATTGTGGTATGAAAATGTGCATTAATCACCAATATGATTTTGTTGTATTGCAGAAGGACCTCGTGGGATTTTGCGACGGATGAGAAGCCAGTTAGCAGAAGATGGTTGTCCGGAGTCTCAACTGATAATTGGAAAAACTCTTTTGGAACAAATCAGTGATGGTAAATTTTGCTATCATAGATTTAATTCTTGAAAATAATGTATTGTAAAAATGTAAAAATTTGATAATTAGGAAAGAAAATATATTGGTACTTCCTTTTCTTTGATTTAAACTTAAAATTTGTGTAAATTTGTCACAGGATTTTAAGCAGACAGTAATATGACTTTATATGATTACTTTCTTCACTGTATATATTATCCATTTTCTTTTTAGAGAATGAAATTGATGAAGAAGGAGCGAGACTTGCTGTGTACTGGCTGAGTCGTGCTTCCTTCCAGGGCAACACTGAAGCCACAAACCTCTTGCAAGACTGCATGGACAAAAATATCGGTGAGTATGGTTCTCTCTCTCTCTTTTCTCCTTCTCCTCCTCCTCCTCCCCCCTCCCCCTCCTTAATCCCCATATCTTCCTCTCTTTCTCTTTATATTCCTTTTTCATCACCCTTCCTCGTCTTCCACCCCCTCTGCTTCTCCTCTTTTTCTTCTGTCCTTTTCCTCCTCCTTTTATTCCATCCCCATTTCCTCCTACTCCTCTGCTTTTCTTCTTCCATCTCTCTCTCTCTCTGGCCTCTTCCATTCTGCCTCTCCTCTCCCACTCCTTTTCGCCCTCTCTTAGTAAAACACTAAGAGGGTATTCAACAGTGCAAGGCTGAAGCTGGAGAATCATATATCCTCTTTTTCCTTTTTTGATTATTCGTAATCACATGTAAGGCCAGCTAATAACAATTATACCATTAGTAAATAATTCTTCTTTTTATTAAGCATATCACTTTTGAACCTCTCAACTTTGACTGCTTAGTATTTTATATCTTGGTCATTATATCTTGCAGGCATTTGTGAACACAACTACCATGAAGTCCGTGAATGTCTTGCAATGGACCAGCAAGAAAAGTTGGCTAGAAGAGCAGCCCGTATGCTTTTCACCAGGTCAGTATTTATAAAGGATGTTGACGTAGTAGAAGTTTGATATTACAATTGATTTGATGAAACTAGGAGGTAATCAGAGCATAGTATTAGTTTTCAATTTGAGCTTTGGAAAACAAGGGTGTAACTCAAGAAATAGCACCATTTTAGCCATATAATTCCAAGCTTGCATAGAGTGCAGGACATTTAATAGCCTTCATTGTCATGGCATGTCTAATAGGGTGGATAAATTTTTGGATTCTCTCCAACCCCTCATTAAAAAGAGCCTTTTGGAGGGGAGGGGGGCACAACATATGCCCAAAAAAGTATTGAATCTTTACAAATCAAAAAATATTTTTGTTGCCTTTCTGTTAAAAAGTATCATGAATGTTAAGCCACCACATCCTATTCTATCATTCTACTTGTTACGGTTGTGATTGACCAATTGATGTTTTTAGAGACAAAGCAGATTTGTGAAATTCAAAATCTCACTCATTTTGACAGAAAAATTTAAATGGATCTGAATTATATAAGAGAATACTATTTTCAGGCCAAAGCAATTTTCCCAAAGGGCTTCTTATTAGGTTGAAACCACTTACTATATTTTCAGAATAAGAAATTAATATAAATGAATAAAGGATGGCAAATATTAAATGTAATGAGGGCTATAAAGGGTAAGAAAGGGTGTCATGATATTGTTGGAAGTGAAGTCTTTGCATGAAGAAAGTCCCAGTTGGTAATGGCTTGACAGATATCTCCTAGATCCTGTGTGTGTAGATTACAGTTGCAGAGTAATATTGATAGCAAGGTGTGATAACTGAAATTTATTATGATATTAACATTTTTTTCTTCTTTAAACTGTCAACAGTGTCAGTGATGGGAATGACTTCATCACCAGCAGCAGACTTGGTGTGAAGATGCAAGAAGTTTTGGCAGGAACTGAATCGTCTGAGGATTCTGCGGTAAGAACTTTTGTGAAGAAGAGCTGTTTAACCCTATCTAGTTGAATATATATATATAAAGAGAGACATATTGTTGTCTTTTGATACAGAAAAATGATATGGCTCTTTATAAAGATATTTCTTAGTCCTATTATCTATGTATTCTAGTTTTATTCTTATTTCACAGCAGTTCATAGTGTTGGTAAAGATTATATTGATGTAGAGGGAAAAATGTTTTAGAAGAATATTCCAAAGAGATTGACCTTTCATTGATGAGATTAATAAGAACCAAAGCTACTGTTGAATGCCAGTTACTCTAGTCATGAGAGAAGAAATCAATTGACTATACAAGTTTTTATTCTTAGTGAATTAGGTATTATGCGTTTATTTTAACTAATTAAAAGATTAAAAGAATAGTAACTCTGATCCACTACTTTTCAGGACTCACTGCCTGTGGACAGCAACAGTGATTTGGAGGAGCGATATGGAGGAGAGAGATTTAGTGAGGAGCACTTAGTGTCTGCTGCCGTAATATACTGTAATGGCCGAGTTCCTCCCATTCATCACTTTATGAATCAAGTCTCGCAAAATGCACATTCACACCAGATTCTTAATGGTTTACTTCTGCCAATGAGAATCTTGAAAAAAGTTTATCAGAGTTGTTTACAGTTTCTTGGTGTTACATTTACAAATTATGTGAAATATCTGTTGACTATCTTGACACCATTTACTAGTACACTTATTGTTTGTCTAATATCAGGTTTGATATCACTAGTAGGTGTCAACAGAGCATTTTCAGCATTCCCTATTTTTATATCTTGTATATCCTTGTTGGTAATGATGGTGGCCACGGCACATTTGCTGCTGAATAGAAAACACTTCGACAGTTTCCATTCATGGTCTATCCTCTTCTCACATTACTGTCCAGAACTTGACATTGAACAAGCTGAAGGTAAATTCAAAGCAAGGTGTTGGAAACCATATGTTGCTCTCTTATTATCTGTAGTAATGTATTTAGGAACTGTTCCATTAGTGTCACCTAAGCTTGTGATTTGTTTTTTGCCTGTTATGTATATCTTCACAATTTTAACACTTTTCTTAGTTCCAGAAAAGTTAAAGGTCTGGCAATTTATATCTCTGAGTATTTATGTTATGGCAGTGACTCCAAGTGTCCATGAAAGTGTCAGCCAATGGCTCTTTACCATTACAAAAGGAACTGGTGCAGAAGAGTTGCTAGTAGAACAGCATATCGACATTGGATGGCATGTAAAATTGCACTTAGGTATTGGACCATTTCTGCATCTCATGTGGTGTAGCTTGCAAATTCTCATATGTGTTACTAATAAACTAAGTGCGCTCCCACCACATCTTGTTACTATTACATGGTGCCACTTGGCCGTAATGGCTTCTTACAAGATAGCAGAACCATCCAACCTCTTATATCCTTTAGCTGCATGGTCACTGATAATGATGTTACCAAGTATAGCGTCTCTATTCTTTCTTTTTGGGCCTGGACTAATGTTTGCTTATGTCTGTCTTCATGTAGGGATTGATGGTCAGTTAGCACTATTTGTATTTGCAGCTTGCATTGTTACCACTTGCATTCTGAAATTATGGTTCCCTAAACTTATAATTTTTGTCAAGCTGATCATAACTATTGGGACTGTAATTGCTATTTTGCATCCAGATTTAATTTTGGCAGTTCCAAAGGCAGTTTATTCAAATTTACAGTGGGAAAGTTACAGGAATGTTTGTGTACCTTCAAAAGATTCTGCAGCTCTTACTGTTCATGGTTGTCTTCCTTTACAAGGAGTTTTTGTAAAATGGCAAGGATCAGTGTCAGCAGTGAACATTGTTAGTGTGTTCAATTTACCTGAAATGGCCTTATCAGCACTTCCTTATGTACTTAGGAAACCTTTAAGGTGTTATCTTGGTAAGACGTTATCCCAGTGTCCATCGTCCAAAGAAAAGACATTACAGATCGAACGATGCCAGATGATTCATTCAGTTTTAGGAGCAGATGCGTGCACTCTAGAAAGCTGGAATGAATACATGTTTGAAGTTACGGTGGCAATGAGTTCCTCAGTGTGGAAGTTTGGAGCTGAGGGATCACAAGTGACTTTACATGCAGATAATACTTTTCAGAAATTCTTATTAGGACTACAAAGCGATGATGAAATTGAGTTTATAGGTTCTCTTTCAAATGGTATTGGGACTACCCAACCAAGTTTGCATTTGACATCAATTTCTTGCACAAACTGTAAAGTAAAACTACCCTCTGTAAAGAAAATTTATTTTCATATTGATTTTGATGTATGGGTCATTCCAGTCTTCATTTTTAACTTTTTCATGGGACCAACACTCACTATCTAATTTTGTTTGTGTGTGTGCGTGTGTGTTTGTTTGCAAGTGTGTGTGTGCATTTGTCTGCATGTGTGTGTGTGTGTGTGTGTGTGTGTTTGCATGTGCATGTGCATTTGTCTGTGTGTGTGTGTATGTATACATATGTGCCTGTGTGTGTGTTTATATATATCTAAAATTGCAACATGTATTTTTAGGGGAAAAGATATATTTGAATGGTCAGTAGGTTGCATTGAATGTGGATATTGTATTTGAACCAGATGTTTTATTTGTAAATTTCATATTACTAAAATATACTAATATTTATTTAGCAAAGTTAGCCACGGTATGACATATTCCAGATTCTGGTGATCCAAAAACACTTTCACCACCACCACTGGTAATAAGAACAGCAGAAAAATGCCAAAGTCATAGAGTTTTGTAATGGAAAACACAATTTGTTAATTTTCCATATTTAGCTTGTATTTAAATACAAAGAATGTTTGTGGGTTTGGTTTTTATACATGTAGTATTGGGAATTGTAATTGATGCCCTCATGTGATAAAGAATTTTTTTTTTTTTTTTTTTTTTTTTTTTTTACAAAAGTTATGATTAGCCTTGTCCATGTGGTTTACAAACTAAAAAGTCCTTGAGAAAAGGATGTCACATACGTTGTATATGGAAATTTATGTTCGAGTTCAGAAGTATCCATTTGTTTCACGTTTGAACCTTGTATCATTTTGCCGAGTATACAGTGTCGCAGGCTCATCAATTTATGGAAGAATCTGAAGAGTTTTGGTATGGGTTTTTAATTATTTTTGGATATTTGATAGGAGATGAATGTTAGTACAATTCAGGTATTCTCATACGTTGTTTCGGTTTTCATTTGATTACATGTAATTCTGTGTATTATTGTTAGCAGTGTGTTTGGTGGTGAATGTTGAAGTAATACATTTGTATATGCTTTTTGTCGTAAATTATGATTATGCTTGTTTATGCAAGGAAATGATCACCTATAATGAATTATTTATATATGTGGGTCGCAGATTACTGACCAGAAGTCTCCTATTGGGTGGACCAGAACATAATTTCTGATATAATTTCTTATATATTTATTCAGCTTATGAATCAAAGTACAAGAAAAGGTGTTATAACAGTTTTATATATATCATATCGCAGAAATTTAGACTTATAGATTTTTTATATAGAAATGATTCTGAAATATATATGTTAATCAAGTGTATGAAAATGGTTTCTGTTAGAATTATAATCTTAAATTAAATCGGAAAATATATCTCTTCAGAAACTGTTCATTGGTGATAAGTGTGTGCTACAGAAGGGCTAGCTTAAGAGCAAATCAGGGTGCATACATTGGTCACTTTTTAACACACTGGTGATGGATAATGTGGTATCATGTCATGGGGAATAATTACAGATGCTGGGTAATACCTCATTATATCTTGAGTCCGTCCGGGTGGATGGAATGAAGTCTTGCATGGCCTACCACAAGCTGGACTAATGCCTAGGGACGCACAAATGTTAGCGTATTCTTGCACGACTTCATGAAAAATATAACTCTTCATTATTGGGTTTATGAGGAAGGTGGGTGATGATCTCAACTGTAGATATTCTTGTTTTGTTGAGCTGAGTATTAAGAGGTGCTCGTCAATTTACTATATTATAAGCTGCACATTTTGATATATTGATAAGTGATAATAATAGTTATGTTTCAGGAGCATTGTTTCAGAGTGTGTTCTTTTTCTTTCCTTTGTTGTTTTTTTTTGGTTAATATTTGTTGTATGCGTAGATGTACTCGGCTACCAGTGAGTCAATTTGTAGGCCGTACGTGATCTCCTGATTTCCTTTCCTTGAATTTTCCTTGATGACTAAGCACTACTGGGGCACATCTATGTGTAACTACAATTGATAAATTAAAATTACAGTAGACGTGGTATGTATGTTATGTCATATGCACACAATAGGTTAAAGGGTTTAGGGCTTACCAAATCATGACATTGATATCAGGGGAAAAAGAAAATTGTGTTTGTGAAGATATTCCTGATAATAGATATGCATGGAAATAAACTCTGAATACTCATCTGATGCATCATATTTCAAGGTAATTTTAAAGATATATTTTTAATGCTGCTTGACAGATCTGAAATTAATAACTTGAATGTCAGAATATAGTTTCAAATCGAGCAAAAAGCTTTTGC
>NW_020868874.1:105316-132816 GCF_003789085.1 Penaeus vannamei
GCTTCTACATAATTATTCCAAACATCAATCCTGACTATTAAAATATCATGAAATTTTCCATTTATTCAAGACTTGTGCACTGGATTTAAAGAGAAATGAATATACCTAGTAGTTTTGTATTCTAATTTACATTTTTAAATGCAGACAAAAACGGAAGAACTTCAGTCATTGCTACATGGGAAGAAGACAAATTCTGATGAAGGCAGTAGTGCTCAAGTGAATATAGGAGAACTAAAACCAAAAGAAATCTCGGGAAGAGTCTCACCACAGAATAGAGAAAGGTTAAATCCCAATAACTTTGGTAGACATCATTTATCAATGTCCTCTAGCAAAATATTGCGCTCTGTTTCTACCCCAGAAATGAGGGACAAAAGTAGTTTCAAAGCTGCCGTTGGAGTGACAGCTGCAGAGACAGTGAAGCCTGCTGCAAGTAGACAAATGAACTTTTCTGAAATGCCCCAGAGTAAACATGCCAATAAAGAAAATACGAACCCAATCTTAAGTTGTCACACTTTGGAGGGAAAATGCAGTAATACTTTAGAATCAGTGTTCAAGGATATGCAAAATACAAAATTCCAAAGTTTGCTTGCAGATGATTTTAATCTGGGCGGAGCAAAAGCTGCAAAAGAGTATTCTTTTGAAGTTAGTAACACAGGAGAGACAGTGAAGGCATTGCTGGAAAGGGACATTTTTTGTGACAGCAAACCCGTTGTCTCTCAGAAGGATCCATTGAAAAGCGATCACTTTTTAAAAAGCATTGATACAAAAGTGGTTAAAAATTCTGATCAGTTGAATCTCTCACAGAAGTCCTTATTTCCTAAGTGCAGTCAAACACCAAATCAAAAAACTGTTCCACAGACCACCGTGCCACTCTCTAGTTCACACTCGAAGGTTTCTCCGGATTCTGCCTCTGGACGTGGGACACAGAGTTCAGCTCCATCCCAAAAAGCTTTCTTGACGTCAAGTGTAACAGCAACACCTAGACCAGTATCTACTACAAGATTTAGTGAATTAAGCCAGAAGTCAGAAGCTCAGCAAAACAAGGAAGTGCCAGTAGTTGCTCACAGGAATGTAAGCAGTGAAGAGATCAGCGCACGTGCAGGACTAGCCAAAGACAGTGCGGATTTAGCGCATGCAAAGCATTCCTCAGCAGTGCCACAACAAAGTGTTGTTTCCCAGGTGCACCATAATGCAGCCCAGTCTGCACTGTCATCTCATTCCAGTACTGCAGATGAATACAGACAACCAAAAATATCAAAAGTTCCACAGACCAACCAGCCAGCGCCTCAAGGAACCACCACAAAGAATAAAAGTCCCTCTGCCACAGGAGAGATGAAGTTCAAGGAAACCCCAGTCATCAACAGAACACAGTCTAGGCAGTTCCAAACACCATCCGGCCAGATGCTGAGAGCAATGCCCCCAACTCCCCCGACCAAGCAAAAGCTTCAGCAGATGGATCACATTGTCGTCAATGATCAGGAATATCTGAAACTCGGACTTGTTGGGAGAGGCGGATCCAGTAAAGTGTATGAGGTAGGATTATGACACTTCATAACTTGAATATAATTAGTAGCTATTCTGAAAGAAAGTGGAATCAAGGTGTATATAGAAACTGAGGTTTTATATATATATATCTTCAAAACTGATTTTGCAGGATATTTTAATTTTTTATTTTTCGATTACCTCATGTCTAATGTACCAGAGATGATTCCTTTTCCTGTATATTCATATATTTTTGTAATGTTTAAATGATTTAATTGATTTTTATACAGGTACTGGATCTTGAAACACGTAAAGTGAAGGCAATTAAACTTGTTGAGCTTGAGGGTGTAGATGAAGCTACTCTTCACTCATACAAGAATGAAATAGATATACTCAACAGACTGCAGTGGTCTGATAAGGTTATTCAGCTGTATGACTAGTAAGTATGAAATGTTCTTGGTTATAGAGTAACCAATAAATATTCTCTCCTTATCTTAAAAAGAGTTCAGTAAACTCGCTCTTATTTGGAATGTGTATGGAATACATTAGGCTGGTTAATTGAATGAGGCTGTTGCAAGCCATATACATATGGTGTAATTTCTGGTGCCCATAGGAATCAGTGAAGGTAGAACTTATTACAGATTTTGAGAATATTGTTCGATTAAATACCCTTATAAAATTGTTTACTTTTTTTTTCAGTGAACTTACTGATATTTACCTCAAATTGGTAATGGAAAAAGGAAACAGGGACCTGGCATCTATCTTGAATAGCGCTCGAGGTAAAAATGCCAAACCGATCTCACCATTTACAATCCAGCATTACTGGCAAGGCATGCTGCTGGCTGTACAGGCAATCCACCAAGAAGGTTAGTGTTTAGTTCATGTCTGCATTTTATGTAATATGATATTTACTGGCTAATTTTCAGTTATTGATTTACTCTAATTGTAAGAATAATTGACCTACAATCTAATGACCTGATAGAATTAAAAGAAAAAGCTTTGTTAAATCCAAAGTTAACATTAAAAAGCCAGTTTCTTGACCTCCCCTTGCTACCCAGCCACAGCCATCATATTTAAGCAAAGCCAATTTTGATCTGATTATTTGTTAAGATAAAACTGACGCACAAAATATGCTTTGTCTTGTGCTCATATATCCCAGAACTTTTTTGTAATCGTATGAAATTGGGAAAATGTTAGAGAGATAGACAGAGACAGACAAAGAGGAACAGGGAGAGGAGAGAGTGCGTGAACAATTTGCAAAGGTGTTTCCAGTGATGCAAGAACCCCTTCCTAAATGCCTATTGAGTTTAATTACCCTCCAAGACTTTTCCTGTCACCACTGCCTTTAGTGGAAATTCTCATGATGACGTATTCCTGCCACCCCAACCTTCAGCCAGATTTTTTCATTGTGGCATGTTCCTGTCACCTGGCCCTCATCCAAATATTTTTATGATGTGATGGTGATGTCACCCTGATCCGAGAAGTTGATTAAATTTTAAATTTTCTACTTCATAGATGTAGTAGATAATTTGATTCTGACCTGTCCATCAAATACAAAAGTTTAAGGTTAGGCAATAATCCAGGAGCAGTGGTTAGCCTATACTGAAAGATAAAAGAATGTGACACATTTGATTACAGTCACCTAAGGGTCACACAGTGGACCTTTAAAGTGTATTTAATATACAGTTGTCACCAGCTTTGTGTTCACTGGAGTGTAAGTAATTACTAAACATGTGAAATTACAAAATTACTAAATACTATAGAAATGACTTTTAGATAGGCCTGTAGATGTAAATGTGATGTAACCTACTTAGATCATATGCCATATGCTGGTAAATGTTGGACGTGAATTAATACTCTAGGGCATTCTTTTAGATGTATCAACTTGTGTTGATGTCCACAATATTTTTGTTTCCAGGTATCATTCACTCGGACCTTAAGCCTGCCAACTTTCTGCTTGTTAATGAGACTGTTAAGCTGATTGACTTTGGCATTGCATCCTCCATTCAGCAAGACATGACTAGTGTGATCAAGGATAGTCAGGTAAGGCATTATTACTCAAGCACAAACCAGATATGTACAAGGAACATGGTGTTAAAAAAAAATATTTTCACAGTAATGCAATAGTTTCAAAGACAACTACACATAAGAAAAAAAAAATTGACACTTGTAGGGCAGTTTCAACACAACACACAAGCATATAAATATAAATATACAAATTTTTATATATAAAAATTACACAAATGCGTATGTTGACTTCACTTGCTCTTTCAGGCTGGAACCTTTAATTATATGAGTCCAGAGTCTTTGATGGATGTGCATTCGGGCCCAATCATCAATGGTCGTTCTGGGGACCGTCCAACTATTAAGGTATTTGATTCTCTTTTAATGTTATTGTTTTCTGAAGGATAAGCCAGATATTTTCTTATACATTGCTCTAAAATTGGAAAGACATGAGACAAGGATGCCAGAAAATGTAAAAGTGCAATTTATGGTTAATATCTTTATTTTTCCCTCCCTCCATCCCCTCCTCCCCTCATATATTCTCTCTCTCTCTCTCTCTCTCTCTCTCTCTCTCTCTCTCTCTCTCTCTCTCTCTCTCTCTCTCTCTCTCTCTCTCTCTCTCTCTCTCTCTCTCTCTCTCTCTCTCTCTCTCTCTCTCTCTCTCTCTCTCTCTCTTCTCTCTCTCTCTCTCTCTCTCTCTCTCTCTCTCTCTCTCTCTCTCTCTCTCTCTCTCTCTCTCTCTCCCTCCCCTTTCCCCCTCCCCCATCCCCCCTTTTTCCCTTTCTCTTTCTTTCTTTCTCTTTTACTCGTTTACTGACTTACTGATATTATTCTTTCTTTTCAGATTGGTGTGAAGTCTGATGTTTCACATCTCCAGGTCTATATATGTGCTACCCCCCCCAGCATGCAACCCCCTGCAAAAGCTGTCGGCAATCTCTGATCCTAATACGAAAGTAAACTTCCCCGAAATTGAGAATAAAATGTTGTTAGAGGTGTTGCAGCTGTGCTTGCAATTTGATCAGCGAAAACGTCCTAGCATCTCAGAGTTGTTAGAACACCCGTATCTAACAGCCAAACCAGGAGAGGGTGAAACCCCACAAAAGGAACCACATCTCAAGTCCATGCTACAGCAGCTGTCGCAGCTCACCCCCAATAGCTTAAGTAAAATAACTTCGGTAAGTTGGTGAATTTTTGGATTATTATTATAAATATAACTTTTATCAGCCTTTTTACATCGTTATTTTTCAAATTATTCTTTTAATCAGAGTTAATTTGTGTTAAAGTGTAGATTAAATTCAGATTTATAAACAACGTATAAGATGAGAGAGAATAATCTTTTATGTAGAATAATGCTTTCAACTTATTTTATCAGAGATTTTTTTAATATGTCACAAGTTGTGCATACATGGGATTATGTGGATGAAGTAATAGAAACAGGTCCATAAAAATTATTATTATTATTATAATTATTATGATTATTGATTGTTTAATTATCATTATAATTATCATTATCATTATTATCATTTATTATCATTATCATTATTATATATTTTCTTCTTCATTATCATTATTATTATTATATATTTTATTATTATTATTATTAAATATTTGTCTTTTTCAGATGATGCAACAGATGCAGTCGTCAGATTCCAAGCCAGAGTTCTAAATATATATACTGGAGGAGTTTCCCACCAATATTCTGTAAATATGCTAACACAAATATATAACCTGGAAGTGATGTATGTATATATATATTCAGATAATTTTTTTACAGAGTTTTAGGTCTTTTTATTTACTATTATGGACTAGAGTAGAAAGTAAAGAGTTGCTTATCAGCCATATTATGAATGTACTTTAGGTTGAAGGGAAAAACCAGCAGCAGCTTTGAAATATGATAATTTGCTTTATTAAGATAGTTTCATTTTTGTGTACTGTCACTAGAAATGACATAGAGCAGGTCTTTGTGAATTTTTATGCTCTCTGATAGCAAAAACAAACGGGAATATTCAGATTCTTTGGAAGCCAGATTAGAGTATTCATTTTAAGCTGTTTGTTAATAAAATGTAGGTAATTATATATATCTTCCATGTGAACAAAATTAAATATTCTGTTAAAAGAAAAGGGAATATTTTCTTGATACAATAAATGCAATTTCACCTTCTGTATAAATGATATAACTTTATTGTGGAGTTTTTCTTATACTTTCTGTGATGCCATTAGTTCTCCAAAAACACAGTCCTGATGGAACCTGATGTTGGAGATATCCCCTACCTTGGACCTCAGCCTCGACTCAACTAATTTTGCATGTGTGTTTTTCCCCTCCTGCTTTTTTGTTTCCATCCCATCTCCAACCCCTTCTGCTATCCACTTCCTAAGGTAGGAGAGCCTTGCTGAAAGGATGAAAGGATGACTTTATGCCAGTCCTGAATGGCCTGAGGGAACCATGGGCATGGTATTCCCCTGTTTTAGATGTCTGTCCCTTTCCCTTCAAGGGGACCCTGAGGGGTGGAGTGTTTCTTTCCCCAACATAGTCTAGGCTTACCATGGCCATTAATGAAGATGTTATATCCTTGTTAGGAGCAATGAGGCTTGCGCCTTCATCAAATAGCCCCACCAATTCAAACTCCCGGTTCCCCCATCCCAGGCTCTCCTTTGACCATGACTCTGAACACTGCAAAAACTACCCACTCCTCAATACCTACTAGTACATTATCCACCCAAGTCAAGATTCAATCTTCAGGAGACATTCCTACTCTCCCAACAATCTCAGCTTCTTCATCATACTTCCATCCTCCTTATTACTATTTAAGCCTTATTGTCCACTTCTCCACTCCAGATATTCAAAACTATCTGCTCAAGTCCGAAAATGACTCCAAAAACCCTCATCCACCCTCAAATTCCACTCAAAGTGACTGCTGATATCCATCCCCCTCTTTCTCATATTCTCCCTACACCTGTTACTCCTACTCCCTCCAAACACAGCCTGTCCCCATCAGCTCCAACTACACCTACATTAACCCTCCCTCCATCCCCTCTATCTCTTCCACTCCCTCCTGGGTACACACGTGAATCCCTATTCTGGTTTCTGTTCTCACAGACCTGACCTCTTCATATCCTTTTATCTTATAACTCATCCGTTATCTACCTCCAAGAGACTTTTTATGCTATGCCTTCCCAGATCCTCCACCTCCTGATGCCCTCCTGATAATACCCCCCCTTAATTCCTTATCTTACCCCCTAGCTCCTTCCCCTTTAAATTCTCCAACACGCACTGTAACCGTATCACTCATAGAACAACTAAATTTTAGCTTTCCTACATTGGAATATTCGTGGTTTCTGTTATCACAGACCTGACCTCTTCATATCCTTTTATCTTATAACTCATCCGTTATCTACCTCCAAGAGACTTTTTACACATCCTCCCATACTGAATGCACCAAAGCGCTTTGCTTAAAACTTGCAGCCTGGAACTATCGGTACAAGTTTATGCAATCTATTTAAGATAAAAGCATTTTAAATGTGCACATATACTGATTAACACGGACTCAAAAATAAATATTTGATAATCCCATACTACAAACAAATAGACAACCCATGATGTACCATATGCATCATGAGCATGGTAGTAAGTAATGTTAATTTATAATATTGGGTTATTTTGGAATTATATTTTACCTTGCTCTAGACAGGGACCTCCATGATTCTAATTTCTTTAAAATTGCACTATCATATGAATGTATACACAAAGTTTAATATGTATTTAATATTTCTACTTAATATGGTCCAATACTTCTATGTGTTAAGTTAAGCTCATATTGGCCACTGACCTTCATAAATCAAACTAATGGTACAGATTGAATATTGTAAAAAAAAAAGTTATAGAAAAGCCTTTTAGAAATGCAAATTAAACTTGAGAAATCAATCATCCTTACACCTTTTTTTTGTCTAGGTGTGTAGTAAAAAGTACACATACTCAATCATATCCACTTTCTTATCTTTTAAATTAACGCTTAAACAGCGGCAGGGTGACCCTCAAACAGGAAAAATACCATCCGTCTCAGAGTTGAACATATCCCACCTGCCCTTTTTGACAAGGATTTTATGTTATGCCACCCACCATTTAAGGTTTAAATAGTGACTAAAGCTAGGGACAAAGATAATCATGATTGCTCTTGTACTTTATTTACTACATCACAAAGGGCAAATATAGTATTAATAGCAAGGCATGGTTGCAAGATATTTCTATAAACATCATTTGAATAATCACTGGGAAAGGGAAAACCAAGAAATTTTAGAAGCTTCCCCGTGACTACAGGAGATGCCTCCAAATCATGGAAAGAATGAAGAACTGAACAGGGATAGGATCATCTTTAGGTCTAACCAGCATCAAACACACACAAAAAAACATCCCTCCAAATTTCATGTAAAAAATACAAGTCAGTACAGTGAAACTATAGAATATTTCAAATAAAATAATTGTCATGAATGACTTATATGAAAGTATATACTAGTCTATTCCCTAGACTGAAATGAAAAACATTTCTTCCGATCAACATTTCTTATAAAAAATAAGCATGAGTGAAACAAAGGAATAGTAAGGAAAATCATGTGTGTATTATTTGCTACAAACCATCTATACTACATCTTTAGAAAATGTAAATTCATTTCAGTCCTGTTTCACTGCTTTTCTATTCACAGGGTGACCTACAAATATCTGAAGACAGAAAGGAATAAAAAAAAATCTAAGTACAGATATATTTGTGTATGATAGTATGTATTGACTACATTTGTATTTAATACACGCACATACACTTATGTATGTCTGTAGAGATATCAAATATTCCTCCATCCATTTCCTCACATATAAATTTGCATAAAAACAAATTAGTCTCCGTCCCCAAGCATTAGGTCGTCAGACTTCAGAAAACTACAAAATAAGTGATCCTTAAAGAAAAACCATCTGCATACACATTAATCCACTGCTCCATTCAAAAGCAGAAGAAAGAGAAGAAAGGACAACATAAAGATGCATTCTGAGAATAAATGGATATTTGTTGATTTAAACTGATACAAAAATATAACAGAGAAAGTTTTAATCTTCATAGACTTTGGCTGCCTGTCTATTGTCACGGTTCTTGTTGCGTGCCATTTGTCGAGCTTTGCTGGCTGGAGATTCCCGGTTTGGTCTTTTTTGGGTTTTCCTTGCTAGCAGTGCCATTCCATGGTCCATTTGAATTGGTGGTGGTCCCAATGCAAATATGTCACGTATCTGAAAAAATAATGAAGACTTGTTTTACCAAATAATATTCACCACCCTATTTGCCACTTTGCTGTCAAGACACTGGATTTAAACAAAACCAGGGTTAAAGTATTCACTAATTCGAATTAATGCATTCATTTTTTTCTTTTCTGTGTGCTATTTTTTCCTGTTGGGAGACCAGAATGAGGCTACATTGATTTACCTAAATTCATATGCATATCACTGAAAAAAATCTTAATGCTTTTCCTATGTGCCAGTCAAATTTATATTAAAACATTAAAAATGTAAACGCACAAATATCTGCTTTTATATTTTGAGAAAACAAGTAATACTTAGGGGATTCGTGGTAACAAGAAAAGCAGTCCTGAGAGATGAAAATGACAAGAGTAACTGATGCAAGCACACAATAATATTGTATATCAATATCTTGTACTGACTTCACTTACCCCAATATTGTAAGAAATGTGAACACTTATCCCTTGCCCTATGATGTGACATAAGGAAGAGTACTGCCACTTGAGTGACCAGGTATCAAGGATCAGTTCTTGGCGTTGATTCTGTGGCCCTACAAACACTGTTTCATACAGCTGTTCCCCTTCTTCCACTGTCCTCACAACATCCCTGAAAGATGCTCTCTGTTGCTTCCGGTCCTTTTTTGCTCGGAACCGGTGGGAATCTGTAGCTAATTCTAAGAGAGAAAGAAAGGAAGACTTAAATTTTCATTTGCTATCTTTTCTGAGGATCTGGCATGTGTTCAGTTTATATTCATAAATCTATAATCTCCCCCCCCACTTTTTTTTTTTTTTAGATATTGACCTATTTTCTCATAAAATGTCATATGTCCTGTCTTGCATTGAATGGAATCCACTCTAGAAATTATTTTCCTTTTCTAGCACCTCAAACTATATTAAAATTACTCTATGTAAAACTTTGGCTACTAAGACAAACCTCAAGGAAGCAAAAGAGATAATCATATTTTTTATTTGTATTTAGTGTTAAGGAGAATAAATTTTTAAAAGTACAATTGACTAAGTTGCTGAAGCATGGACTACGTAACTATTGCCAAGAATTAAACTAAATCTCAACTGAAACCTGAAATAAATGGACATAATGGGTAAAATTACCTTTCAGAACGGAGCAAAGATCTGCTTCTCGATTCCAGGAGTAATCCTCATCATGTATTCGAGCGGTCTCATAAATCAAAGCTACAGCTTCGCCTGCCTGAATACGTAGATCCAAATCACTACTTCCCAGAAGATCAAACATCTCCTTCACTAATCTGGAGAAAGAGAGAAGGAATCATCATAATAATGACAAAGGAAAAGTTTTAATCTTTCTTTACCACTTTCAATTGAGAATAATCTGTATATCGTTTCATATACTAAGATCAAATGCCTGACAGTAAACACCAAAAAGCCAATGAAACAGTGATGTATATTAGTTTCACTGTAATATTGTAGGAAAGGCATGGATGGGAATAAATAACATCACATAGCCTTTAAGTTAGAGGGAGAGAAAAATAAGAACTGCTAAAATGGTTTGCATGTACAACAAGATACAGTAGCATGCAAAGTCACATAAAACAGCAAAGTGAATACAATACAAATTAATAAGACTATGTGACTGGCCATGAGCACGGGAAACAGTAGTGTTGTAGAAACTGCATTACTAGGATGGTCTACCCAAGCCTGTAGACAGCTCAGCATCCTTTTGCTAAACAACATTATTATACCATGTGATTAAATGTATGCTGAGATTATCACTTCTTTCAAAGGGCTGATGTCGAGAATTTAGCTAGAAAATGTTGGGGAACCACTAATATACAACATAAGGAAGATAAACTTAGTGAGGCCCATCAACATCACTGTCAACACTAACACCCAGCATTCCCTGACATTGATTGAAAGATTTTCAGGCCATGACAGCAACTGCTTCATCTATCATGAACTCTTTCATCACTTTTAAACAATAAATAGGAACAACATACTTGTTAGCCATTGTATAAATTGTTGTGGGTGACAAGAGACACAACAACAAACAGAAACCATTTAGGGCTGCTGTATGCATAGCAGACACTGCTGGAGGATGGTTGGGTAATTCTCCATTACCCTAGAGAAAAGAAAGAAAAATGTATTAGAACAGTTTTTCAGTACTTTAATTTTTCAGTTAAATGTAAATGTCTTACAAGGAATAACAAACACAAAAGTTATCATCATCTGAATACAGCTTTTCTGATCAAATAACCCAAGTCAAATCATATACTTCACCCATCAAAAGGAATAACAAATGTCCATTACTAAAAATGATATAAACCTGCATTATTTCAACTTTTTGAGACACAATCTGTCTGACCCTCACTTGGCATGCAATCAAGGGTTTGCAAACCATTGATATAACCTCTTCCCTTCCCAACTATTACCTTTGGAAGTGATCCGGCAAACAAAAACTCCATTAGTGATATTCAAACCATTGCTGCATGCACTTGCAGCCACTTGTCAGGCAGCAGATCTGTCACCATTTCCCCACTGCTGCAGCAGAGGGATCTGTCAGGTCAGAATCGGGTTTAGGGTCTTGAAACCTACAGAGAACAAAGAATAAAAATTTATCTGTGTCCATACATATATTAATACAAATAAAACCATCAAATAAAAAATGAATTCTAACTTGGTAAAATACATTGAAATTAATCCATAGCCGATGGGTGGCATGTACGTACATGCCACCGGCTGTTGTGGACACGAATGGCATCATATCATGTCCATTCCCGTGCCACTGGCTCGTCGGATGGGGTTTGTTTTTCTCCGATAGTAGCAGCTTCGTTTATATGGTAAAGATTTTAAGCAATGGCACCTATAATGAAGATAAACCTTCAAAATTTTAATATTTTTATAAATCATAACAAAATAAAAACTTTTAGGTGCTAAATATCCCTCGCAGACTACCAATCGAGCCAGGCGCAAACAGGAGAAACTGCCGATGCGCACCACCAATCCTGTTCTTACGTCCACTATTTTACCTATCGGCACTAGGTTAATGGAACTTCCAAATATCACAGCTAGAACCATATACATAATCTTTTACTCCCATAAAGATCACACCTCACACCTATTATAGAAAGAAAATGACAAAAAACACACCTTCTCAGCTTCAGCGACAGGTGAGAGGCTAACAACCAGCGTCGTGGCCAGACGTGCTGCAGCCACTTGCTCGGGACCTCGACCCTTCCTCAATGAACGCTCCACTAAGTCGGTAATTGTCTGGTAGTTGTCAAGCAGAAATTGCGTCATCACCCTGGATGCAATCAGGTTGGGGGAGAGAGAAAAAGAATTAACATAAAACTAAAATCACCTACATGAAGAATATTCATATAATGATTGAGGTATCACACGGTTTCACACCAAAATCAAAAGCAAACCTTTTCTGGAAAGCGGTTGTTAAAGCTGTTAGGGCATTGGTGCGAGTCTGAACAGACTTCTCCAAGGCTAAGTCCATTGCTTCACGCACTTTCTGCTCATAGGTCTCCATCTCCGACAGACCTTCCTCTCCTAATATAGAGAAAAAAAGATGATGCATCCTTAATGCTATTTTGTAAAACTAGGCCAAATCTTAACTAAAGGAAAAATTGTTATTCCAAAATAATTTAAGGAGATTCATCGCAAAACTAATTGCAAACAAAATTGAGATTCTTTACCTAACACAAACAAATATTTCTAAAGAGGAAAATTTCTTCTTCCATAAAACATTTTCTTTTACTGCAATTACACAATTACCAAATAATCTCAAAATAACTGGAATAAAAATTTCACTCATAATGGGGCTCGAATTGCTGATAATTTTCCACCACAAAATAATACATACCATCAGTAATCTGAGCTGTGGAGTCTGTCTTGTCACTGGTAATGCTTGCAGTATCATCATCTGCAACTGGCAATGCTGAAAACAACACAAATTTTAGGAAATTGTTAGAAAACTATTTTGGATTCCAATCACAAAGACACGTTATATTTGTACTGAAAATTAGTACATAGAAAATATGAGAGAGAAAATCTAACCATTCCTGGCCCCTTCTACAAGGAAGACAAGATATGTTCCAACTTAACAATAAAACCTTTTACCCTTCATAATACACCTTATATTTATTCAGGATTTCTTCTTATTACATTGGAATTTGCAACAAGATGATGAAAAATAACAAAAAACATTTTCTTAATAAAGTTAAGAAACACTGAGTGTACACTAGTGCTTGCTGGTAATTATCTGGCATGTGAATCATCATCCCAACACGAGTGATTGGATGTCCACCATTGCTAATGGGTTACAGATTCAACAATCTCCATCAAAAATGAGTTAAGAAAAAGAAAGAAAGAAATATTGTGTCAGCTAAGAAGTTTGAGGGAAACATCTCCACCAGCATAGAATATTCTGAAGAGAATGGCACAGATTCAACAACAATGGGTATAAATTAAGTATAGGACAAACAAGACAGAAATTAATTTTCCATTTCCTTAGTGCAAACAAGACATCTAGCCAACATAAGGACGCTGTAAATGAACCAATATCAACCCGAGATTAGCTACATAAACTTATATGCTGTAGCTCGAGTTACATATCAGAATATTCTAAAGAACTGGCCACAGTCGTCCTCTGCTCCTAAACAAGATGAATGATGATACACCTCCAATAGCAATGCATTATAAAAGGGTCTAAGGTGGACTGCAATCATGATATCTAGCAGTTTGCTCGCCCATATAGTCTATGTGTATATCAAAATACACACACACACACACACACAAATACAGGAAAACAGTCCATTCCCATCTGGATAAAGGATATCAAATGACAAATATACACATTTTAAGTAAAACAGCAAAAAAGCTAAATATATTAAGCAGAAGAAGAGCAAAAAAGAGAAAATAACATTGCAAAGGGGAGGCATGCAGTCTTCTCATCACACAAGTGTTCGTGTGTGCCCAGCCTACAAGCCATACATCCATCAGAGTGGCCAATTTTGTTAGCCCCGATTTTGTCAAAGAAGCAGCTGGATCCATGGGAGGGGGGGGGGGTTAACACTCAATAGCACCTGAGAGTGCACTAATGTGGCACTATCAGCCTGTTTCAGTGGCTGGAAGTAAAAACCCATAATCTGCAAGCCCTGTTCTTGTCTGCAGCCTTAATCTTGTTCTTGCAGATTCACACACAGCTTAAGCAGCAGGAATTGAGGGAACTACAACAGATGAACTCTATCTCACACACACACACACACACACACACACACACACACACACACACACACACACACATTATATATATCACTTGTCTCTTCCCTCTGCTCTTTCTCCCATTTCTGTCCTATTCATAACTCCCCTTTTGCTTTTCAATCCCTCTTCCCTTTTCACATCCTAACTGCAAATTCCTTTCCTTTTCCACTCCCTTGTTCTCTTTCTTTCTCCCTCTCTCATATCTCATCCTATTTTTAACTCCCATTTTCTTGTTCACTCCCTCTCTCTCTCACTCTACCCTCTCTTCCTTTCCCTCCCTGATTAAGCCAGACCTTCCCCTGCTGATTGGGCGAGCATGATTTGGTTGATGAGGCTATGACTGTCCTGCTGGGGTGTCCGCATTCAAGACAATGGAACATTTCTGTGGCTGGTGTTGGAAGTCATGTTGCAGCAAGGGAGAGGAGTCATAGAAAATGTCAATGCCATCCATGAAATGAAGACAAAATCAATTATATGGAGACATTCTACACATAGCAGTGTCATCTTTACCAAGCTTCAGTCTGCATCATGTTGACACTCACAATACCATATGGCAGGCTCATTGAAACCATCCATCACATCTAAGTTCACTTTCACTTTCAATATATCCCAATCCAACAAGAGTATATTACTTGACTTACATATCCCTAACACAAACTCATGTCATTTCAAAGATAGCTGATAACATCTTATTTCAGTTTGAAGCAATGTTGTCAATGATTTCATTGTTGTGATCGTAATTTCTATCCACTTCATATAGAGCTAGGCTTATGCAATAGGTCCATCTAGCAACAATAGTAACATTTTTGGGTCTGACTGACATTCACATATTGCATGAAATTGACATGGTCTTTGCACAATACCATATCTAAAATGCTCATATCTTTTCTAAAAACTGCCATGAAGTACTATGCCAGAAAAAAAAAAAAAAAAAAACTTGCTTAAATGTCTCTTGGATTTTGGCACAAAATATATCTCAAAAAAGTAGAAAAGTTGTAGTACTGGCTATATGTCCAGGCTAAACCACACAAGCAGTACTGTTCTGACCTCCCCATAGGTCATGCATGTATGCATACATACATACCCCCCCCCCACACACACACACATATTTTTATTCACCATAGTGGTAGCCATTCCTTGCATAGATGGTCTAATTTCAACGTAAATATAAACAGACAGTCACACAAAGAATAACCATTGTAACAAATGGAATAAAAGTAATTATTATCATTTTCTGTTTGGTCCTCAGACTAAGTGCTCCTATAATCCAGTGACCAGTTACTTGTCCTTGAAAACTTGTCTGAAGCAGTTCTCCTACTTTTTCAATGATGGGCAGTCAGCTTAGACCAGGCTAATACAATATAGCTATTGGAACACACATTTCTGTCCCAGGATACCACTACCTTACTTACCCCTGCACTTTGGTAGTCATATATGCATGACAAAATGATACCCTATTGCTAGTAGCTATCCCATATATATCAAAGAACCATTAATGTTTTGAGCACACACATCTATGGAAGCTTAACACTCCTTTTACAAATTGTAGAGTAATCTTTGCCAATAACATTTCTCTTATGAATCAATTAAGACATAGATACTCAATGTAGTGATAAACTGAGAACTAGGAACAGGAGTGTACTTTTCCTGATAACAAGTATAGGAAAATCTTTAGTACCTGACCACATAGACAAATCATTCAATCAGTCAGTCAGCTCTGAAAAATGTCAACAAACCTCCACCACATATATTCTTGCCAGACAGAATCTGTACACTTGACCATTTATTGTCATATGAATTTTTTTTTTATTCTGCCACATATATAAGGTTTATTGGCCTTCCTAGAGCATGAAAGGAAGAATCCTTGGTGATCACCTGGCAATGTGCCACTATTGTGTTGGACTTTGGCTGGCTGACCCTCCATCATAAATAACCCTCTATTAAAAAAAAACACGCTCACATATCACAAGTTATTCTGTTTGCCGCTGCCAGGTGTATTGCCGTATGTGATGATATTTTAGTGTGTAGTAGTATGTGTACATTTGCATGTATGAGGTATACAATGAAACTAGACTCAAACACTCTCCTGTCATCCATCACCGGCCTAATCTTTTATTGAAGCGACTTTCACGTCACCAGGATCCAGTGGATTAACATACATCTTGATGTGAGGGGCCATTCGTGGGGTAAAACAGAAATGCCTAAAACTTGAGAATGAAACCCTACAAATGTACTCAGAATCAATGAAAGTCCATGGACCCAAAAACCAACTTTTGAAAGTCTACAACCTGTTCCTTCTTTCAGTAAAAATGCACAGTAACATATACCACCATAAACTTAAACCAACCCTCATGGTACTTATACTGCAATTTTTTTTACTATTATCCTACCTAATTCCCCCCAGGGCAGATCCCTTTGGTATTTACACAATATATCCTCACCCTTCGCCCAACCTCAGTCCCCCAACTGGTCTCCATGGTAATCCTATTCATAAAATACATTACAACTGCATACCCAACCTGACCCCCAAGCCAATTGGTGGGACCATATGGAATTGACCCAAAGTGGATGGTAGTTACAACTTTGTTTCAGAAAGAAGAAACTGAAAATTTCTCTTGGGTACAAATCACAGAACAATATGTGTTTCTACAAATAATTTGTTGTCTGCAATCTGCATAACCCTTTAGGTAGAACCTACAAAATCACACTCTTCTCTGGCCCTGTTATCAAATAGGAACTGACATCATGACAGGATGGAGACTAATACTTATTTCATCTGTATGGCCACAATATATATATATATATATATATATATATATATATATATATATATATATATATATATATATATATATATATATATATATATATATATATATATATATATATATATATATATATATATATATATACATATATATATTATATATATTATATATATATATATATATATATATATATATATATATATATATATATATATATATATATATCTATATATCTATCTATCTATCTATCTATATCTATCTATATATATATATATATCTATATATTACATATATACATATATATATTATATACATATCTATATATTATATATATACATATCTATATATTATATATATACATATCTATATATATCTATATATTATATTATATCTATCTATCTATATATATCTATCTATCTATCTATATATATATATATATACATACATACATACAAACATGCACACACATATATATCCATCTTTTAATGTCCCACAATTGACACATGTGAGCAACACATTCCTCTCAGGTAATTGTCAAAGAAAGATGGTTTATGGAACTGTCAAAAAATTAGGTTATCACAAAAAATTACATATTTGTTATAAAAGCTAGAGGAACTAGAATTTTGTTTTCCTTTTTTTTATTCCTACCCTCTACAGACAAACAGGGAATCAGGATTTTAGAAGGGAGGTGATGGGAGCATACTGTGATCCTTGTGCTAAATACTAGTCAACCATCTTGGGGGATGCCATGGCGAACCAGGGGTCTCTGGTATAGGAAAATGGGTGAAATTGTCTGTAACAGGCATTCTAAGTAGTGATCCAAGACTTGGAGCAGGCGATAAATAATATGTAAATAAAGGAAAACCCAAATCTAAGATTCAATCGGAGGATTCAACCTGCCATTGTATGAAGGAATGAATCCTAATGACGTAGAAAGACTGGCATGTGAAAAAAAAAACATACCGGACCTAGGAAAAAAACAACAACTAATCAACTGTAATTTCCGAGCCAGGGCCTCCATTTGCAAGGTTTCCCTCGCTGGGAGCTCCATCCCTAAACCCCTTCCTAATCACCACATTTCCTATCTGACGGTATAATGGGTTTTCTTTTGGTGATGTGTAATGGCGTGCATGGGTGGTTTAGAAGGCGATAACTCTCTAATCACCAATGGGTATGGGTAGCTACAACACGATTATTGTACTTCGCTGACTTTAGTAATATCACTGAGATAGCAATGCTCCTTCATTGTTCTTATAACTGGAAAATTGTGAAAGAATTTGGAAACACAAGTACCACTGGCAATAAACTTTGTTTCCTAAAGTCATAATGAATACTGTGACAAAAGAACTGTCAAAAAAGTACATGATATATAACGCATAGTAAACATTTAGAACGTACATTTACTAAATAAATTTTGAAATATATAAAAAAAATACAATGCCTTTTTTATGTGTATGTCATGAAATCAAGACTTTTTGACATACATAAGCAGAGTTTATACAGCTAGGCAAGGGAAGGCTGGACTAAAATATGAGATGTGCTTAGGGACTCTGACTGATATATTGTGCTTCTATTTTTTCTAACTGTGATGTACCATTTCTTTCTCTGCTTTACATTTGACTTTCTTAGTTAGTCTCCATATAGCTATTCCATTTTAGTATCATCTCATATTCATGTAAGTCTATTAAAAATCCATTTACTTTGAATTTACTGCTAAAAATGTGGAATTATTACAAAATATTGCGGATATTACAAAATTTCACAATTACCATAAGCAAGGAACAAAAGATATTTCAGATATATAATGTTCATAAGTTTGCAGTAAGATAGACTACCTGACATATCCCAGTAATAAGTCACACTACCAGTGCAGAACCTGGTAGTGCGTATGCAAACACTGCAAGCAAATCAGATCACGGCAAGATGTGTCTGACACCTGTATGCAAAATATGTGTATGCCAACTTTTTAAAAATTATTCATTGGTTATTTACATTTTTTAGAATAGGAATTTTCTTTTTCTTTTTTCTTTTTTAAGACATAGCATGAAATAATATCCTGAGAATTTCTTGCTCCCACTCACCCCTTTACCTCACCATATGGCAGAATGACATTCCTTTTTGAAAGACCGTCTTCCTCATTATGCTCTGGTCTGAACAATACGCATAAAATAATGATAATTTGCTTTAATATCTTCTTCAATAGCTGCACAGGTTCTTTTGTAATTCAATCTTATGAGACTAATGGAAAGTAAAATTGCTGATGGGTTTTCAAATTTGAATTAAAATGCACAATTTCTACAAATTCATATTTACACATAACTGAGTGAATTAACCGAAACATTTTGGTAAGTGCAAAGTTAAATGATGTGTAATGTTCAAGATAGCAAAGTAATTATTGTAAAAATAATACATAAGGAAAAAGACAAAAAACAAAAAAATTTGGGTTTAAATCATCCATATTCCGTTATCAGTTCAGACGCAATAAAAAAAGGCCAATATAAAGAGAGTTTGGTCTTGCCATTCATTTGCCTTGATTCCCCTCGTGAGACATGAATTCATCCCACGCCCAGAGAGAATTCCCCCATAGTTGAAAAACACTACTCTAAATCAACCAGAACTTCTCAATATACACAAAATCTGGTTGTTTTAAAAGCGCGACAACTTCAGTCTTAAGTTTGATATATATTCACAAGTATATCTAGATGTAATTAACACAAATTAATTAGTAATATACCATAGAATAGCTGAATATCCCGGATTTTATCCTATTGGATCCTATCAGATAGCTCTTTTCCACAGAATTATACGCTGGTTAAAACAAATATCTATAATTCGTTCCTTCAACAGTCAGAGATGAAAGTTGAAAGAGCTACAGCAAATACTGTATTTGTATATCAAATAATGTCTTCATACTGTTGACTATAAAAGCCCTAAAAGTACGCTGCAAAACACAAGAAATACGAAAGATAAAATCTACGTCGACGACACTGTCTTGTGCCGTGCTGAGTTAACAGATGAGGATGGAGATCTACTGATAAGTCAGAAAGGAGTGAACAAAAAGGAACGAAGCAAGGTAAAATAAAAGGAATGAAGCAAGGTAAAATAAAAGGAATGAAGCAAGGTAAAATAAAAGGAATGAAGCAAGGTAAAATAAAAGGAATAAATCAACGTAAAATAAAGGAATGAAGCAAGGTAAAAAAGGAATGAAGCAAGTAAGAATGAAGCAAGGTAAAATAAAAGAAATGAAGCAAGGTAAAATAAAAGAAATGAAGCAAGGTAAAATAAAAGGAACGAAGCAAGGCAAAATCAAGGTAACATCGCTACAATAAAGTACGATTTAGAAGCCAATGGTGCTGTCTGACACAAAATTCAGTCTCCCGGTGACACGAGCAGGCAAGCAGAACGAGCAGGGCCAACGGGCGCTGGGCACATCCCTTCCCCCTTCTCTCGCATGCAACTGGAGCGAGTGCCAGCGAGGAACAGCTGACACGACAGACAAAGCAAGAGCAGCTGGCGGCCACTGCACACAAAAGAAGCTACTGTTTAAACACATCTTTTGCCGTTTTCCTTGTCGCAGAAGGAACTTCCTTGTTAATGAACAGCATTCCCTGTCACAACTATAAAGTTAGCAAAAGAACAAAAGTTTTTTGGTACTCACCTGCAGCTGCAGCAGTAGCAGCAGCAGCAGCAGCAGCACGCTTGTTCTTCTTATCCCTCGGCATATTTCAAAGACACCCTCACTATTATGCACCTAAATTTCTAACAGATCACGACGGCAGAGTCTTGGGATTCCTAAAGTAACACCAGTAAACAGCCTGTGAAAAGATTAAGAAAGATTGTTGCCCAAATACCATACGCATTGTGTTGAGGCGCGAGACTGAATGGCTGCTCGGCTGGAATTAACACGGGCGAAGGGACTCTCGCGCGCCTGGCCAAGTTGTCGTACCTTTCGTGCGTCCTCTACGGTCTATATATGGATGATGGCTGTTTTAGATAAGGAATATGGCTGATAAGGGGTGTTTGTTAGAGTGCGTATCGAAATGATAACGACTGGGCAGGCACACATGAGCCTCGTCATTTACGAAAAACGTGACATGGATTTCAAGAAATGGCGAAATCTTTGGATTCCCTTCGCCATGAAATCATACTTCACTCCCGACCAATAGTATTTTATTTTCAGATGACTTAAATATCCACCAACGCATGTATCCTTTTAAAAAATGTAGGACGTACGAGCATACTCCCGCACACATTACTATGTATATTATCATACATCACCCTGATCAATGACTCAGGTTTCAAGGACATTTGCAATACTGCATTATTGCTTCCGGACATTTTCGCAAGGTTCGGCTGATTCACAGTATATATACATACGTGACCTGCAGACTTATAAGACATGTCAAACACATATACGTCTTGGCATGTCTTTTTGTGAAAATTTAAATACGAAAGTGATTGCTAGTTATTGCGTAATCTATATTGGGGCAGAGTTTTTGCTTGTGTTCTGTATAACACTGAAGCAGAATACAACTCAAAGGTAGTAAAGTTGCAAATATCAGATACTGACAACAATTCTTTGCAGAAAGAGAGAAATAAAATAGTCAAAGATTACAGCATGGTTTTCATGTAGCAGACGACTACAACTCCCACATTCGTAAATGCCGAAATATTCTCAGGATAATTCAAAAATACGCAAACATACACATACCTGAATATATAATGACAATGATAATAATAATAATAATAACAACAACAACAATGATAATAATAATAATAATAATAATAATAATAATAATAATAATAATAATAATAATAAATGCGTGCGTACGTGCGTGTGCACATCACAAAATATAGAGTTATTAAAGGCGATTTTTCCTTCCACCATGCCAAGGCCTTTTTGAAATGGAGGCGCCAAGTTCAAAATATATGTTTCTCGTGTTGCGTTCATCGAGTTCCAAGACTATGCTGCCAATCTCTAAATATAAAACCAACAACAGTATATTATTCCATGAGGACGAAAGAAACCAAATAATGTATGAGGATGAAATGATAATAACAATAGATAAAACGACTAAAGTACAAGATAATACCACCAAAACCCACGTGGTAAGAACGTGAGGTAACCAAAGTGGATTCATATAAAAATGTTACTGAGGTTAATAATACTAAGAAAACAATTTTGCTTTTCAGAAACAGTTTCCTTGATTAATAATATATCAGTAACACTAAACATAGAACTTTTTCAACCTTCAGTGTTGGTAATGAGAATTTCCATACGATATTTTACACAAGCTTTTGAATTTTGATTTCAAGACAATACTAAAAGAATGCACAGTGCAAACTAACGAAAAAAAAGTTAAAATATGGCTTCTATTTTTTTATCTCTCTTTTTAATAAGGGAAAAGAAAATTTCTTGGAGACTTGAATGCAAATAATCACAACATTCCATTTCTTTTCAGTTACCTCTTAGTCGGTTATCACGTGACCTGTAATCCAATTTATTCAAATTTCTTCCCTATGTACTGATATATCGGCATTGCTGTTTATTTATAACTGTCCTTAGTGTAGATTGTGAAAGTAATTTTTTTCTTATTTATACATTATGTTTCTCCCCTCGCACACACTTTATATATATCGACAAGGTCGGTAATGGTAATAGTGATGATGATGATGATGATGATGATGATGATGATGATGATGATGATATGATGAATGATGATGATGATAAATAATAATAATAATAATATAATAATAATAATAATGAATGATAACAATGATAATAACAATGATAATAATAAAAAAATAATATAACAATAATAATCATAATAACAAAATTAAAATGATAGGAAAGGTTAGAACAATAATAATGATAATAAGACGAAAATAATAATGATGATTATAACAATGATAATGATAATGATAATAACAGTTGTCATTATCATTACTATCATCATCATTATCACAATAATGATAATAATAATAATAATAATAAAATAATAAATGAATAAAAATGATAATAATAATAATAATGATAATGATGATAATAATGATAACAACAACAACAACAACAACAACAATAATAATAATAATAATAATAATAATAATAATAACGATAATAATAACAATGATAATAATAATAATGATAATAGTAATAATAATAATAATGATGATAATAATAACAATGATAATAATAATAATGATAATAGTAATAATAATAATAATGATGATAATAATGATAATAATAGTGATAATGATAACAATAATAATAGGAATAATAACAATAATGATATTAATAACAACAACAATAATAATAATAATAATAATAAAATAATAACAGTAATGATAATGACAATAATAATGATAACAGTAATAACAATAACAATAATAATCGTAGTAATGATAATGATGAAAATAATAAAACTAATAATAACAATAATAATAATAAAACTAATAACATTAACCCTCAGCTTTCCATACACGAAAGAATACATCTTTATTCTTTTTAGTAACTTACTACATTTCAGAATTTTGATAACATAATTTACAGTACAATGTCTTTAAAATTTTGATACAGCTTTCACGCTGAAACATAAAAACAACACAAGATACATTAAATGAACCATTTTTAATTCTTATAATTATATGGATACTGTAACTTACATTACACCGAATATGCTGTCCGTTGTACACATTATCGTTTTAATACACTATATAAAAAAGCATGCATGTATACTTATTGAGACATGTGTACAAGGTAATACCAAGTATACTGATCTTTTACAGGCATCTTCTGTAGGTCTATATCACAACCCCGTTATACTGCACCCTGAAACAGCAAAAATTGGCAGTTGGTGAGTAGTGAATGGCGCGTCACTTTAGAACAAGGACCACCACTAAATAGAAGTGAAAGTTGATTCTGGTGACTTGTGTGTTCTTATTCTTTAGTACAGAAAACGGATCAGACTACAAGAAGGCGACAGAAACGGTTGGAAAATGAAATTCGAGACAATCAGGTTGAGTGAATGTCTTTTTACTTGTAACATTCCTTTCATTGTTGCAAAAAATGATCACACGTTGAGGGGAGGATCTTACGAATCTAAACAGGATGGATGGTTGTGTTTTAAAGGAAGTAAATCATAAGTGTAAGATGACAGTGGCTTCTGAAAATGGAAGGATAAGATGCTCCATTTGTAAAATACAGTTATTTCAATGTCCACAACCCCTTTCATAATCGTCAAGGACAAAGAAGCAATATACGCGTCAATTCAGAGAATTTTTCATTTTATATTCATATATGCTCATGCAATTATACGAAACGGGTGAAAAAGAAGTGAAAAAAGTAGTGAAGTGCTGTACCATGATAGGGATTATTGAAGATTTGTGAGATAAAACAAATACTAATTAATTATTATGTGCTAGAATAAAATACGGAATTTTGAATATAAAAATGTTGTTTCATTAGTAATGACAGAGGTATTGTTCTAACAAGAAATCTGATAAACTAAATCGATTGCGAAATATTAGCTCATTTGCAGAATGGCTAGAAAAAGGATGTACACGTTTTGTGTTGATAAGTTGTAGTTCCTAAAGCAAATGTTATTTTATGTAATCCTTTTTTAATTAGCGAAACGGCTTTGTTTACATGTTCGATAATGATTTAATACACATATTGAATTTGGTGCCCAACCAGGCAGAAAAAAAACAACCCGAGCGGGTAAATTGGCATCTACACACACACACACACACACACACACACACACACACACACACACACACACACACACACACACACACACACACACACACACACACACACACACACACACACACACACACACACACACACACACACACACACACACACACTTTATACACATACATGCACTTCATCCCCAAACCGTCTACAGCAATTCATATTCTCAACAAGGACCTTTCTTCCCCATTTTTTTATTACAACCTCAGAAAATGAAGAGGAAGTTGAGGTGAGCATCTTTCTAGACTCAGGAAGCGGCGGTTTACGTGGACGGTAAAAGGGCAAAGGTCACACACGTTGCTTACCTTGTCAAAAAGCGGGAAAAATGAGAGATATTGTTATGGTTTTGTTACAGGGAAAGATAACATATCACATGATCAACTTGGATGTAAAGGACACACACGTTGTTTACTTTTACCAAAAACGCGGGAAAACTTAGAAAGCAATTGTTACGGTTTTGTTACAGGGAAAGATAACACATCACATGGTCAACTCTGAGGTCATAGAAATCAGGTTGGGTTGCTGTAGTCAGCATAGGAGAAAGAAAGGTGGGCTGAATAATGGATATTAACATATTAGGTTAGGTGAGTGTCTGTGCTTGAGGTGTTTGAAGTTGTGCTTGCACTTTCTTTTCCAATTTTGTTTTATTGATTATTCATCATTTACTTATCTTATTAATTATTTTTTTTATCATTTCTTACTAATTATTTTTTAAATTATTTATGTTACTGGTTATTCTTTCATCATTAATCCTAAATATTCTTTCATTTGATCTGACATTTTCATTACTTATCTTAAAATAACACCATAAACCATTTATATTCATTGACCATCAATCCTTTGACATTATCCACATTTATTACACTCAGTTCTCCTGACAAGACGCCATAAAGACAAAACACACTGTAACATATGTTCAAAGATAAAATGAAGCACATCTGTAACGATAAAGTAGAAGGAAGCAGCTGTAACTGTCATGTTTCAGATTTACGGTATATTATGGCATCCTACATACGTCACTCACCCGGAAGTTGCGTCTTGCCTCGGGCTCTTCATCCTACGGGAGTGAAGGTGTACAAGGATATTTTTGAGTCTTTATTGAACATTTATTCCAATGTGAGGCAATACTGATACCTTTTCATGCTTGAAAAATTACGTCTAGTCATCGCTATCTCGTCAGACCATTATTTTTTTTCTTTAAAATTCTGAAGTAACAGTGTGTTTACCAAATATTAGAGGGCAAAACATTGAGAAATAACCTACCTTGATAAGCTTCAGAAATGTATAATAAATCTGACTTTAGTGGAAGAATAAATGTCAGAAGAGGGAATACCGTCGACTTTTGATCTATTTCGGGAAAATCGAGGTCGAAGTGTCGTTCCACATACGCATAACAAAATTATGAAAATAATGTCTTTTTTAAGCAAGAGTATTTGGTAAAAATATTGTCGAAACAAAAAGAAAAGTAAATAGGCACTACAAATGCCCGGATGTTCTATTTCAATGCATTTTATTGTATTGGTCATAAGGTAATAAGTATATACGAGAAAATATAATTAGGCTATAGAGATACATACATAACAAAATACACGAAACATACATAATAAATAAGAAATAAGAAATAAAAAACACCATTATTTGTTTCCCCATCATGAGTATGCATACACCTTATATTTACATTATTTTCCCTTCATAAGCGGAAATATCTCCGTAAACCCTTCACGTTTACTCTTACGTCATCTTTTGACATTATCTGCATTTATGTCTCTCTATGATCCTATCCTCCCGCTAAACAGACGCCATGAAGACAAAACACACTGTAACATATGTTCAGAGATAATGTGAGGCACATCTGTAACGATAAAGTAGAAGGAAGCAGCTGCAAATGTGCCGTTTCAGATTTACTTTATATTATGACATGCTGAAGTCACTCACCCGGAAGTTGCGTCATAACTTGGGCTCTTCATACGGGACATTTTAACCGCTATGTTTGAGTTTTAATTGAACATTTATTGCATTTAATTTTACTTTTTTCTTGACAGATTACGCTCAGTCAATCCTGCCACTCGGTGCAAATTATTTTTATATCTTATAATTCGTATATGACTCTATAACTAAAAACGGGCATAACATTGGTAAGATATTGATAAATAATCTACCGTGATAACCGCCAAAGAGATAATACGTCTGGTTTATGTAAAAAAATAGAGTCAGAAAGGTAGAGAGTGTCGACCTTGACCTATTTCGGGAAAATGGGAATCAAAGTTTCGTTATGTATTCCACATGTGAATAAAAACGACAAGTTAATGCATTTCTAGGCATACTTTGAACAAGATGACTTTATTTCAAGCGAGAGTAATATTTAATAAAAAATACTGTAGACTCAAAATGAATTGCAAGGTAAACAAATATTACAAATGCTCAGATATTACTATTTCACAACATTTTCCTTTAGTTTATTAGTTCTATGGATAATAAGTATATACGAGAAAAATATGAATAAGCAATTACATACATATCAAGAACACACTATACCAAATAACGAAAAAGAAGTGCCAAAACTACCATTATTTATTTCCTCACCACGAACGTACCTCGTCTGGCAAGTATAGCCTCCGTGCAGTGTAAAATGCATTCTTGGCAGACGGGGCATAACTAGGGCACGTAGTTGGGGCACCTTACCTTTTCTAGGGGTTATTCTATGTCTGGCAGGGGGCACTACATGTGTTCAGTCATGGCTTTCATTGCTACATTTTTTAATTTATTTTTTTTATTTTTTCTTTTATTTATTTTAATTATTTTTCTATTTATTATCATTTATTATTTTTTAATATTCATACTATTTCTCTTGTTTACCGCTACCACTCTTGTTTTTCTTTCAAACCGTCTCTCGAAAAAAGTAGAAGGTACTTGTATAAAAGTATTTCTTTGATTTATCTATTGGTTATTTTTGTTTCTTGTGTATACGAAAT
>NW_020868874.1:137816-142816 GCF_003789085.1 Penaeus vannamei
AATAATCCAATATCACCTCTCCTATTCCATAATGTTGCCATATACGTTTTGAAAACACTATACTCTACGAATGTAGAGTGTGCTAACATCATTTTGTATGCCAGTCTACTCAATTCAGGTGTTGGAGCATATAAAATATTTTTCACAAGGCCTATAAGTATTGTTCTGTCTTGTTCTTTAATACCATTTGATACTTCACTAAGCCACGCCCATACCAACCGCAGAAGATGAGAAGCACAAATCCAAACCTGACTCTTTGGAAAACAGTCCTTCAGAGCTTCTTTACAAGATTCAAAGCCATCTACAATGAAAATCACCGGTGCTCCACGATTTCCAAATGCTTTCTGTCCAACCAGCTTTGATAGATTTTTGAAAGCAATTCTGTAATCACACATTATACTGCCAGTAATGACAACACCTAGAGGTAATACTCCAGTAGCCGTAGCACAAGTCACATATGTTATACTCCCTTTGTTATCTCCACAATTGACAGTATCAACAAAAACTGTCAGCCCTGCTTCTGGGGTTGTGTGTGCACGTTTCATCACAGGAGTAACTATAGTTATACAAGGAATGTTTTTCACTATAAGATATTCTATTTTCCTTTCATGCTTCACTTTTTGTAATCTTTCAATAACAGCATCAATGAGAGACTTTTTGCCACTACCATTTGATTTAGTCCTAAAAGGTTTTTGTCTTTTATCCCTTTTCCATGATTCCCACATGTATCTAACTGTCCTCAGCTTTGGATTGAGAGAATCATCATACAACGACTCAGCAGCCAAGTCTCTAAGCCAGAGCCTAGTTTGATGGTAATGAAAGGCACTGGCTGCGGTGTGCCCCTCACAGAAATAACAACGAAAATTCTCTATTACATCTGGACGAATATTTTGGAAACCTAATGCTTCTTTAAACACTACGGGATGGTTATGCACAAAAGACAGGGATATTCTTGAAGAGAAGCCTTCTGCTATGGCACTAATTTTCTTATCACTCTCCTCATTAAGACTAATGTGAATGAAAGCATTGCAATTATGTTCTCCTTTGCCCTTTTCTCTTTTGCAATTCGATAAACCATTACAGACTATCATAACTTTGCATGACCTGTTGAGTGAGCCCATCCCATAGCTGTATTTCCAGTTTGTGCAGGTACGCTCGCTAAATTCTTGCAGCCAGTACCTAATGTCTTGCATCGTTGTTATTGTACTATCAATTTCTAAGTTGAATCCAGGAATGTTGTTGTCTGACATATAATTACATGTTATCACTCTGTGGTTATATCTCAAAGGTAACATATCTTCTATCAGGTCCCTTGACATCCTCGTCTTTGTCTGGACATAATTCAGCACTCTGCAAATAAAAATAATTTCATGTTAGTATATTTGTGCGACACATGAAAATACATGTTTTATCTTTAACTCTTCCTCCTGTGCATAACTGGCTGCATATCCTCATAACTCGTGTGTGTGTGTGTGTGTGTGTGTGTGTGTGTGTGTGTGTGTGTGTGTGTGTGTGTGTGTGTGTGTGTGTGTGTGTGTGTGTGTGTGTGTGTGTGTGTGTGTGTGTGTGTGTGTGTGTGTGTGTGTGTGTGTGTGTGTGTGTGTGTGTGTGTGAAGTCACTGTGTGTATATACACACTTTGTTCATACTTACAAGGTTTCTTTCTTATCTTCAAGGGTATCTGAATTCACTGTGGTGTTTGGCTGAATATCAGGAGGGTTCAAGTGGCTTATGCTGTTGACTTCTGTTCTCAGGAGACACTTGTGGAGCTCTGAGTGGTCTAACGTTCCTAATAATGTTGGTTCCAAAACTGATGCTGATGATTCATTGCTGTCACTATTAGAGAGAGGGTAAATTACCGGACTTTCAACATTCTCATCACCTCCGAACACCTCTTCTTTAAGTATAACTTCTTGTTTGATAAAAATCTGCAAAAGAAAATTACCAATAACATAATGAATAAACACATCACAATGACTATCATATAAGGATAAATATCATAAAAAATATAAATGTAATCAAGAAAATGTCAAAAGAGTTCTATTGCCAATGAAACTACTTTTTATAAAAATAATTATAATTCATAAATATACTTCATTCAGTATTTTTAGTTTGTTGTCTTACTTGATCATCTGTATGCTCTTGAGAGTGTGTTACATCGGGAGGTTCTTCCTTGACGCATGCTGGAAATGTGCAGACACCACTTGATGGGCTGCTACCCTGCAACACAGAGGAGAGATCTACATTACTACACTCTGCTCTCTCTCTCTCTGCTCTCTCTCTCCTTCTCTCTCTCTCTCTCTCTCTCTCTCTCTCTCTCTCTCTCTCTCTCTCTCTCTCTCTCTCTCTCTCTCTCTCTCTCTCTCTCTCTCTCAAAAGTCAAAATTTTTGGATACTAGAGTCCTGTCAATCCTTATATGTATAAAAAAAAAAAAAAAAAAAAAAAAAAGTATGCTATATAGTTTATAATGAAGAATCCTATAGTAAACAAAATATAAAAATGGAGTGGCCAGAAGCTGAAACATGCATAACCTTGACCTACAGGTTCTATAAATTACCCCTTTCCCCTATATACTACAAATAGCTGGGGTCGTAATCACTTCATAGAACATTAGAAAATTGAGCCTTGTGGGAAGTTACCCTTTAATTCAGAACAAAAATATGAATACAACAAAAATAAAAAATATCCAGCGGCCACCATTTTTTTCTATAAACTAATACTCTCTATAAACTAAACACATGGGTTATTGTGCAAAATCTCATTAATGAACCCTAATAAAAGATAATGTGATTTTAATGCATGATACAGATCGTGTGTGATTACATGCTCTCTAAACACAATACGGCTAAACTGAACTTACGTCAAATTCATCTCCTTTTAGCCTCTTGGATGGTAGTTCATTTTTATGCTCAGTATTTGTGTGATCATTCTCCAGTTCCTTAAAGTAAAAGAGCGGCTTATTAGGCATATGTACAATACTTAAAATATACAAAGATACAAGGAAAGAAAAAGAATAGTTAATCAACCAATAATATGGATATTTTTTAAAGAAAACTGTTAATCTTTTCTTGATATAAATTCTGATAGTAGTGTACATAACGTGATTTTTTTTCTGTGTAAGAGAATGAAATAGAAAATGTGATAACATAATAAATAAACACTTTACAAATTATTTATAATATCATCACTCCTGAAATGGAACAGTGAGATATACTAAAGAAAGAAAGAAAGAAATCACTATACAGATATGTTAGACCATTTTTACCAATGGTTATGAATAGCAGCAATATATGCAAAATATTTTCTATTAAAATAAATGTTATTGGGAAAGTTAAAAACTGTAATATGTTCTGTAATGAATATCCAACATAAAGAATAATGCTGCTCATGGTTTGCTGTCAGATGATGTTAATCATACTTTACATAAAAAAATTAAATTTAGAAAGATAGTAACAGGGAAAAATTAAGTACAATCACCACAAAAAAAAAAAAACTTTCTGACTGCCTGTGGTAATAAAGTAGATTGTTTTTATTGCAAAAATCAAAATCTGATGAAAGCAACTCCCACTGGACACTTCAGACTTCATGATAGGGACAACTGAAAAGGGGTATCAATACATTCAGTCGCTACTATTTATTCATGAGAAAAGATTTACGCAGGGTAGTTCCAGCCCAAAGTAACCAATATTATGGGGTTCCTTGTTTCTTCCTAATCAATTTTCTTCAGCAGCACACTGATATAACAGAGCCTCTCTTACTATTAAACACAGAATCTGTCAATGTCTGGGGAAGTTTCAATGGTGCTAATGGCAATGGTGGCTTGTACTTCCCTCCCAGCAAAATATGAATGCTGATCATTATACTGAAGTGAGAGGTAACCATCTGTTAAGGTTTGGTTAGATGAGGATTAGGTCCAGTTTTTTTGTAGTAACTGTATATTCCTGGCAAGACAAAGCACTACAGAGACTCTTAGGGTTTGCTATGTCAATCAGACTCTTTTGCTACATAAAGCTTCTATGAGATAAGGTATTGAGCTCTGTTTAGTCATTCATAATTACATTTTGTTCATAAGTATCAGATTTATTTTTATTCATAAAATGAAGAACATAACTCAATGCTGTTAGGGATGACAGCCTTGTCCTAGTACTATGAGATTAGCTTATTAATTGTACTTATGCATAGATGGCTTCACAAGTACTTAGTCACCATGGACTCTGTTAAACACTATTTCATTGATTTTTGGAAATATCTATTTTTATATAAAATTGCTCTATTGTTAATAGCACTGTAATAATCACAGTGTCAATAATAATAACAGCATCAACATTAATCACATTAGAAAAAAAAATCCCAAAAACTAAAAGAAAGGAGAAATTTGTTGAGTTCACAAGGTCTACTAATTGTCTCCTTGGTGGTTTTGCCCTTGTGGAGCCACCTATGTATATATACATTTTACATAACAATATTACGGTAAACATTAAACATCTCTGGTGACATTGGGTTAAGGAAGATATCTAAATGTGAGGGAGAATTTACATCTCAAGTAATGCACAGACGACAGGATATCATTATGGTCTAACTCATACCTTTAGATTTCTAGCCTTTCTTCTTTTAGACTTGGACCTGGTGGCATAAGGTGTCCAAACTGTCTTACATGCTGATTTGGCAGTATCATCGACTGGCATTAGGTCTGCGTCTTGGGAACTGAAATAAACATGTTCATATTAATCACTAGGAATATGTCTGAATTGCTTAGTCAATCAAAGACTTTATTTGTCAATGAAATACTATAACGAAAAAAAAAAAAAAAATGTATATAATAAAAAATAAAATTGAAAAAAAATTCAGCTTGGTAAATATTCCAATATCTTATGGCAATTAGACATGTATGATATAATTAACTTTTCCAAACGAAAGTGAATGACATCAATCTCAGTCTGAATGATTATATATCATTTCCCTTGTAAGAATGCCAGCATTCAGCAACAACTACAATTCAG
>NW_020868874.1:157816-160316 GCF_003789085.1 Penaeus vannamei
TGTGGCTGCATTCAGACGAACACTTCTACCCAGGCGATGTTCAGACGTTTCTCAGCCAAGTCACACCCAAGTAAGGTCTCCCCGTGATGGTGTATCTTTAATTATTATCATTATCCTTATTATTGTTGTTGTTATCATGAAAATCATTAGAATATTCTTGATTATTGTTATTATTGCATTGATTACACAAATTCTCATTTTGCGCAAGGTACTTTAACACAGGTAGCCCCACTCTGCCTAGATTCTAGTTGGCAAACTTCGAACTAAGCTCTGCCTTTTTACATGTGAAAAGTTGAATATTTTATTTTTTCTAGGCTTCTCTATTATTTATTATTATTATTATTATATTATTATATTATTATTATTATTATTATTATTATTATATTATATTATTATTATCTATTCTTATTATATTATATATTATTATTATTATATTATT
This sequence comes from Penaeus vannamei, assembly GCF_003789085.1. NCBI lineage: Eukaryota > Metazoa > Arthropoda > Malacostraca > Decapoda > Penaeidae > Penaeus > Penaeus vannamei. The sequence continues at coordinate 158,256 of NW_020868874.1, forward strand.
ATTATTATTATTATTATATTATATATTATTATTATTATTATTATATTATTATATTATTATATTATTATTATTATTATTATTTACAGTTGTTATTACTAAAACATTTTCAAAGAAAGTGCACTGAAAAAAAACAATTTATAAGAAAGGCGGAGTCAATATCATCGTGTGAAGCAATGAAAGTGTGCCAGGAGTTATTAGATATAGCTAGATAAATGATTATCTAGATATTTTATGCAGTATTGTTTTCATAAACATAAATAAAGCAAAATTCCTCTCTTTTGTTTTTGTCAACAGAGGTTTCCTTACCATTAATAACTGTATGAATACTCTTGAGAAAAAGTCACTTTCATTTTTAGATTCAACGGGCTAAATAGAAGTGGAATTACCTGGATATATATACCTTGAGTTTATATAAATTAAGATCAAAGTTGTGAATATGACCTGTATATTAAAGAGTTTGATGGTTGTGTGAAACCTTATGCATGTTATGGGAAAAGTCAGAGAGGTTTTGCTACTAGGGAAATCTTTCACATACGTTTGTGTGTGTGTGTGTGTGCACGTATTTCTGTATACATGTGTATATATCAGTGGAATATTTATTTGAGAAGCACTGGACATGGCTCAAAGCTTGTTAATGGATTTAATACATGGCTAACACGACAGTAAGCAATGGATGTTTCAGATGTTGGCAACTTGACATTAAACAAGTGACATGGCTGAACTAGAAAAAAAAAAGTTGACAAACTGGCATATACCGCTTCGAATATGGAATACCGCATTTATATATATATATATATATATATATATATATATATATATATATATATATATATATATACGAGACGATTCCGAAACTGTTGTCTCACTTTCCCCAATAAATCTAGTTTGTGCATTGTGGGTTTTTCTTATATATATATATACATATATATATATATATATATATATAATATATATATATATATATATATATATATATATATAGCAAGTAACTTTCTTCTGTTTTAAGCCCCCTGAGTACTGCCCCACCCATCAGTGTGAATGAAGGGTCGACCACTATTATACTGCGTCCTCTGCCTGTTGGTCCAGCGAGCGGGGACACCTTCCTGATGGCGCACTTTGACGAAGGTAATACTGCTTTCTGGAATTCCACGTTGTGATTTTATGTCTGGTTATTTGATCTTGTTTTCTCTCCTCTCTTTATTTATTTATCCTCCTATCTTTCATTATTTCTGATGGGAAATGATCTCTCGCTCCCCCCAGAATGCTCAAACTGTCACCTGCCAAAGTTCCTGTATGGCAAGAAGCCCACTCCGAGCCACTCTCCTCCCGTGTACGCCGTGATCCACTCCTGCCACTCCTCGCCCGTGAGGACATCCCGTCACGTGACCAAATTCTACGACGATGGTTTATCTGGAAGATTTTCGTCGCGTTTGTCAGAGCAAGATTTTGCTGCTGACGCCCCTCAAGGCACCTCGGACCCGGCCTACGAGCGCCCTTCACCCCCAGAAACGCTGACTACCCCACAGGCTGCTTCAACCGCCCCCTCCATTGAAGCTCACACGAGAAACGCTGTGTCAACGTCGCCAGCACCTACAAAGAGCCAAGCTGTGACTTTGTCCAGGCAATCAATAAATAATAATGATAATCGAACGTATTACAACAATAGGAATGACAACCTTACCGTTGATGAGGGTGAGGAAATCGGTTCAGATTCAGATTATACGGAATCCCGCAATAATTCAAATTTGCATGAGCAAGAAAGTACTCCGAGGCCTTTGACATCCACGATGATCTCAGTTCTCAATGGTACAAATCAAGACGTGCCTAAATCTAGAGCTTCGGGTACCCTGAGCGACCAGAGCGAAGGTGCTCAGCCATACCCCTTGAAACACCCTGAGGACGACCTGGTCTCAACTCAGCGACCGGTCAGAACGAGAAAACGCGAAATTAACGAGGAGAGCCAAGTCTTCACAGTCACTTACTGGATGTTCTACCCATACAACTACGGGAAAGACGTGTGCACGATCAACCTCGGATATTACCTGGGCCGCATGTACAAGC
>NW_020868874.1:165316-167816 GCF_003789085.1 Penaeus vannamei
ATTATCATTACCATCATTATCATTATCAGAAGTAGTAGTAGTAGAGTAATAGCATTAATCAACCATATTAAGATTTTTGATATTGTAAAGTGAGCGATCCCTCCATGCTTGTAGCCGTTCACCTGCGGGAAGAATGCCGTGTACATTAAATTACATTACAATTACACATGTACGACTTATCTCTTGTCACTATAATGGTTGGAATAAAGTCTAGTCAACGGGTTATTGCTCTTCCCATAACTTTGGTTCAGGTGCAGGCTAAGTAAAAGTGGTGTAACCTTTTTTTTAAATACATTACTGAAACAGGCTCGCGGTGAGTCGACCGGAAGCCATACCAACAAATATTCAAAATCGTATTACACTATTTTTTGTTATAAAATAATGAAGCTCGATCATATGGGGTTAGATTTGGTTGAAAAACCACTCATCCAGTTACGATTTTTTTTTACTTACATCCTCGAGACCTAATCACCTGACTAATTTCTTATTGTTTGCAAAAATAATTCTCCATAAAATCCATCAAATGCTTAGTATGAGAGGTTCCATATAAGGAAATAAGAATGTTAATTAACCAAGAGCAATGTACGAGTAAAAATAATGAACTTTTCTGTGCTCTATCCTACCGTAACACGTGTATGGTTCGACTTGGCTGAAACACCACTTCTCCAGCTAGCCAAGGTACTTACCGTCCTGAAACGACTAGGAAATTTAGGGTGAAATAATCTGCCTTAAAACGGCCTGTTTGTAAGCTTCGTAAGGCCATAAAATATATAGAATAGAAGGATTTACCGTCCTGTTGGTACTTTCAGCTAGTAAGATTTTACTTTACTGCTTAGTCCATGAATATATAGAATAGAGCAGTCCTGAAACTAGGAAAATTTAGGGTGAAATAATCTGCCTTAAAACGGCCTGTTTGTAAGCTTTGTAAGGCCATAGAATATATAGAATAGAGGGATTTACCGTCCTGAAACGACTAGGATTTTAGGGTGAAATAATCTGTCTTAGATTTCTAAGGCCATAGAATATATAGAATAGAGGGATTTACAGTCCTGAAACGACTAGGATATTTAGGGTGAAATAATCTGCCTGTTTGTACTAAGGCCATAGAATATATAGAATAGAGGTATTTACCGTCCTGAAACTAGGAAATTTAGGGTGAAATAATCTGCCTTAAAATTCTAAGGCCATAGAATATATAGAAAGAGGGATTTACCCCGTCCTGAAACGACTAAGGAATTTAGGGTGAAATAATCTGCCTTAGAACGGCCTCCCTTGTAAGGCCATAAGAATATATTAGAGGGATTTTATCCTGAAACGACTAGGAATTTAGGGTAAATATCTGCCTTAGATTCTAGGCCATAGAATAATACAGATTAGAAGGAATTTACCGTCCTGAAACGAACTAAGGAATTTAGGGTAATAATCAGCCTTAGATTTCTAAGGCCCGATGAAATAATGAGAAATAGAGGATTTAAGTCCTGAACGATGACAGGAAAATTTAGGTGTGAAAATAATTCTGTCTAAGATTTCTAAGCCATAGAATATATAAACAGAATAGAGGCGATTTACCGTCCTGAAACGGACTAGGAATTTTAGGGTGAAATAAGCAGCCTTCAGATGTTCAAAAGCCAAGTAAGAATAAATAGAATAGAAGGATTAAACCGTCCTGAAACGAACTAGGAAATTTTAGGGTTGAAATAAAATCGTCTTAGATTTCTTCTAAGGCCATAGAATATACTCAGAATCAGAGGAGGGGATTTACAGTCCTTGAAAACTACGGAAATTGAGGGTGAAAATAAAACTGCCCCTATAATTTCTAACAAGGCACGATACGAATAAGTCAGATAAATTCAGACTTAGAGGATTTGCCGTCGCTGAAAAACGAACTTAGGAATTTAAGGGTGGATTCATATTCTGGCCTTAAAAATATCTAAGGCCCATCAGAAATATATAGAATAAGGGATTTTTACCGTCCTGAAACGACTAAGGAAAATTTAAGGGTGAAAAATAAGCTGCCTTCAAATTCTTAAAGGCCATAGATTATAATAGGATAAAAGGCGATTTACCGTCCTGAAAACGAAAAGCTAAGGAATTTAGGGTGAAATAATATCTGCCTTAAATTTCTATTTCTAAGGCCCATAGAATAAAGATTAGAGGATATTTACCGTCCTGAAAGCGACAAAAGGAGATTTAGCGTGAAATAATTCAGTCCTATTAGATTCTAAGGCCATAGAATATAATAGAATAGGAAGATTACCGTTTTTCCGAAACGAAAACTAGAAAATTTAGGGTGAAAATAAAATCTGTCTTAAAGATTTAAAGGCCATAGAATAGCTATACAGAATAGAGGGATTTCAGTCCTGAAACTAAGGAAATGTGAAAAGGGGGGGGTGGGGAAATATAATCTGCCACTAAACTTCTAAGGCCCATAGATAACAGGATTAGAAGGATTTGCCGTCCTGAAACGAACTAGGAATTGGTGGAATAAATGCTGCCTTAA
>NW_020868874.1:175316-177816 GCF_003789085.1 Penaeus vannamei
GTCTCATACGTCTGGCAGTGCTGTTCCCGGAATGGAGAACGTTTCAAATTTTACACGGTTAGGATACCTCACACACACACACGCACACACACATACACACAGATACACAGACACACACACACACACACACACACACACACACACGCACACAGACACAGACACAGACACACACACACACACGCACACGCACACAGACACACACACACACACACACACACACACACACACACACAACACACACACACACACACACACACACACACACACACACACACGCACACACACACAAACGCTCACACACACATATTTATATATGCACATATATATTATGGTCACAATTTAAAGAAAAGAATATTCTAACAATTTAAATACCTTTGCCAATCGGACTGCATTCGGATATTTAATTTATTTATTTATCAAGTAATGGTTAGAGCCGAAGAATCTTTTATCATTAAATTTATTCGTTTGATATCATACGATGAACTGAAAAAGTCATCACGGGAAGCACTCTATCTCTTAATGGCCACCCCATTTTTTTTCTATCCTTGAACCTTTCATTCGCTGTCTGCGTTTCTTTCTCTCTTTCATTTATCAATTAACTTCCCCTCTCTCTTATTCATATTTTCATTCTCTCCCTTTCTTGTTCTTTTTTTCTCCCTTCCATGTTTCTTATTCTCTCCCCTGTCTCTAATTCACATCATCTTTTAACCGTATCTTCTTTTCTTCTTGTCACTCCTCTATTCGTCCATTTACTCTATTCTCCCTTTCCTGATTGCCTGTCGGTAACCAAACCATCAGGCTTTCCCGTCCTCAGCTGGAATTTTCTGGCTCAAGCTAGTCTAATTCCACTCTGAACGTGCCCGGCTACACCTCGTCCTCTTCTATAGTATTTCCGTCGTTGTCCATGGCACAAATTTCATCCGAAAATAAAGCAAATCAGAGATCGTAACATTCGGTTAAACATCAGCATCGGCCATTTGCCCACAGTGACGTCATCAAGATTTCCCGCGTTTTTTTTTCTTTTTTTCTTTTGGAACATTTGATTTTAGTGGCTGGGCGCATTTCAAGGACGATTGAATGCTTTTCTTGATGAGAATTGTCCAAGCACAAAAAGCATCCGAAAATATAGCAAATTAGAGATCATAACATTCGGTTAAACATCAGATCGGCTATTTGCCCACAGTGACGTCATCAAGATTTCCCGCGCTTTTTTTTTTTTTTTTTAACATTTGATTTAGTGGCTGGGCGCATTTCAAGGACGATTGAATGCTTTTCTTGATGAGAATTATCAAAGGATACCAAGGATTAAAATTTGGAGAGAACGGAAGTAATACTGATGGCTATATCTTAAATAAAAACTCGATTCATATTCTAATAGAAAATGTTTCATCCTTCCAGAAAACTTACACAAGATCTTGGCGGTTCTGACGACATTAGTAATAATATTCATTGACGGAATTTTCGTTGATCTCGCAAAATACAAAATTTCATATGGGTGAGTTTATCATTGATATCCTTATTATTTATGTTACGGTTTTTGTCGTTAGTTTTATTGTTTGTTGTGTTTATTATTCTTTTAATGTTATGATTGTTCAGTGTTGTCATTTTATATCACTTTATCAGTATTTTATATCATTTTATATTTTATATATTTATATTTTGTATCGTTTGTTGTTATTTTATATATCACTTTAAAATAGGTTAGCATATCGCCTCTTATACGATCAACCTCGTCTTTTTCTTTTATATATTCATTTAAGTTCGCTTTTCTCTTTCTTTCTCATTCTTTCAGCTTGTTTTCTTTTCTTTCTTTCTTTCAGCTTGTTTTTCTTTTTCTTTCTCATTCTTTCAGCTTGTTTTTCTTTTTCTTTCTCATTCTTTCAGCTTGTTTTTCTTTTTCTTTCTCATTCTTTCAGCTTTGTCTTTTCTATCTGCTTTGCTTACATTTATTCTCTAGGCTTCTTTCTTTCTTTCTCTCAATCATTTAAGTTTTTCACCCTTATTTGGTCTTATCTTCTGTTTCTCCCCCTCTCTGTCATTTTGGCGGGACTGGATAATCTGCATTTTCTAGTTACACTTAAAAGAAATATAATAATAATAAAAAAAAAATAAAAATAAACAAATAAAAATGAAAAAAAGGGAAAAAATCTGCTGTCTCTCAGTCTCTTTTACCTGAACTTTCCTTAAAAAAAATAGTTACACTTTAAAAAAAGATATAATAATAATAAAAAAGTAAAAAAAAATAAATAGAAATGAAAAAAGGGAAAAAATCTGCTGTCTCTCAGTCTCTTTTACCTGAACTTTCCTCTGAAAAAAAAAAAAAAAAAAAAAAAAAAAAATCAAGCAGATATGACGAAACATCAGCCAGTTCCGTGTTAGGCGCCATGATAATAACTATGAGTCTTGAACAATAAGAATTTCCTATGTTTTTGCCCCAAAATTCATATCTTGTATTCTGGTCACGCACGCTCCACGGTTTACGTAAAAAAAAAAAGAAAAA
>NW_020868874.1:187816-203316 GCF_003789085.1 Penaeus vannamei
CTCCCGCGCCTTCTTGCTTTTCTGTCTTGGTTTATTGCCTGCATTCTTCGGTCTCCCTGAAAGCAAACAAGAAATGATAATTTGTGTATTAGTCTCAAGTGATCGGAATAAAAATATTTAAACAATTATTTCCCCCACGTACATACATGCAATTATATATATCTATCTACCTATGTCTCTATCGACCTTATTCCTAAAAATCATATCGAAACATCATCTACCTTTTGAAATAATAGACACAACTGATAAAATAACAAAACGAAACCCACAGGGCTTTAGTTCTGTATGACTCCCCCCCCCCTTCAGGAAATTTACGGATATAATTTAGATATATAATCTCATTAACTCATTTTACCTTATCACTTAAATCACCTTAAACGTATCCAAGTGACTGGATATGATCACCGTCACCTTCAACCTACGGAAAATATCCTTTCACACTTTTGAATTCTGCATGTCCTCTATCCCCTCAATAGGATAGGTAGGTATTCACGGGATACCCCTTGTCGTATTAAGAAAATCAGTATTACCCAGGTATTTTTGACTGATTGTTTGCATGGCTAGGCTATCAGGAAACAGGCCAGAGAGTTGGAAAGTGCTTGCATCTTACAGTAAAGTTTCTCTGATATATCGGACGGATAATCGGTTAATTGTCCGCTTGATGAGGAGCTTCTGACAAGTTCGAAACGTTACGATTCAATTTTATTTTGTACTGTTGTTGTGCTATCTTTATATGTATGTATATATGTATATATATGTGTATATGTATATATATGTGTGTGTGTGTGTGTGTGTGTGTGTGTGTGTGTGTGTGTGTGTGTGTGTGTGTGTGTGTGTGTGTGTGTGTGTGTGTGTGTGTGTGTGTGTGTGTGTGTGTGTGCGTGTGTGTCTGTGTGCGTGTGTGTCTGTGTGTGTATGTATGTGTGTGTTTACATGCATACATACACACATTCCTGTAATTTTCGCAGTACCGGAATCTTACAAATGCGGGCTATCCCCATCTCTGACGTATGATGGACAATGTGTAGCGATAACATTAGAAACGTGACAAAACCAGTTCGTCTAAACCCTGATGCTCCAGGTTTCATACAATAACAATAAAAAAACCTATCAAAGTGGACTAGATGAGGTCATGTCAGTAACACATCATGCTAGCACATTCAGCTTAGTAAACAATAACCTCTTAACCAACAAAAATCAATACAAATGAGCAAACACAAGCACTACCATACATAATTTTCTCTCGTAGCACATCACAAAGCGAAACTTTCCATTCCATGCAATTTACCTAAAAATTTGAGCTCTTTAACCACAATTGTTTCATTAGACTACCTAACAGCTGGTGTCATACATTTGGTGTCATAACAAGAGCCAACTTCTCACCATTATGTAAATACACATGCAAATACAAGTGACATACGGCCAGTTTGTTAAAATATATATGAATATACAGAAACGTACACAAAAATAAATACATATCTGTCTGTCTGATAATATGCATTGATTTATCTGTCTGTTCTGTATATATGCATGTCTACACTGATAGATATTCATTTATTTATATGTATATGCATGTTCGTATAATGATTTTAACAAATCCGGCCATTGTGGCGACTTTTGCTTTTCATCTTTTTCGGAGATTATCCATACTTTTTTATATTTCATTATTATCATCATCATTATCATACTCGATTTATTTCTTGCAAGAACTGCCCAATTCCTAACCTTTTAAACTTCAGTCCATTCTTTAGATCTACAAGTATTGGCAAAAGTACGAAAATTACGATTTCTTACGGTGAAAATAAATGAGTTCTTTACTTGCATACTTCCCTTAATGTCGACTTCGTTTTATCTTTGAATTTTCTTTTTTACAAATCTAAATTTCCGAAAATTGCCAAATTTCGATATATTTGACTATGCTGACAGGGAATTTGGTAAAAAAAAAAAAAAATAGAATAACAGAGTAGATAAATAATAAAGAAAATTACAGAGCAAATCGAGGAAATCTTATCACATTTGATAAAAAAAAGACCTAATCTTTCGTCAAAAAACTCATAAAGTCTTCGTACTCATCGCTATCTAAATTCTTAATATAAATACAAGTAATCACCACACATTTATACATAATATGATAATCTAGCATTAGAAATACAACACACATATAGCGCATACATCTTTCATAGTGACAAAAAGCATAGGGAATGCGGTGCCTGGGTTAGCGAGCAGATAATCAACCGAAATACGTTAATTAACGCGCTCCATGCATATTTTATTAATTTATCCATTTATTTTTAAGTTGAAGTCAGAGGGAGAGAAGCCTCCTTCTAATTCCATTTCTTTTTTAACATGGCGAATGAATATCTCTGTTTCAAGCACGGAGAAAAGGGGGTGGGGGAATGTATAGATTAAAGTTGATAGAGGTGTTTATACCTCTCCTCTGCCTGGGTTGATGTACTGGGGGGATATGGGGGGGTGGATGGGGTGTACTGGGGGGGTACAGGGGGTGGTATGGGGGGATGGGGTGGTACTAGGGGGGGGGGGGGTGGGGGGTACTGGGGGGATGGTGGGGGGGGGTGGGTGGGGTGGTAAAAAATGGGGGATGGGTTGGGGATGGGACTGGGGGGATGGGGGGGAAGGGGGGAGTGGTACTGAGGGGGATGGGGGTGGGGGAAAAGCAACAACCATAAGTATGATGGGGCTAATCTGGGGGTGGTTGCTTGTGGGTGGGTTATGGGGGGGGGGGGATGGGGTGGTACTTACTGGGGGGCGGGGTTGTGTAGGGGGCACGAACGCTTGTGTGAATGCTAATATATTTAATTTGTTTATTTATTCATTTATTTTTGGGGAGGGGGCAACTATTTACTTTACTAATGGGGTAAGTTTAATTGGGCTAAACTCCTTTTAAAACTTTAGGTGGGGCTTATCAATATAGGGAGTTTGTTCAACACCAAATTCTGTTATAAAACTTAAAATCTTAAAATGGCCAAAATTAGTTACTTGACCAATTTTGACAAGACGGCCCCCTCAGAAGAATTTTGGGCCTATCATGTTACCCTTGCATATCATTTAGGCAGACCATACAATATAATCATATATAAATATATAATTCTGGTGAATGAAACAAATAATCTTATAGAAAATTATTTATTAAATTTTTGGTCTTGACAAAATCATTTTTTTTCCTTCCAAGAGTAAAGACTGTTCAGATAATTTCTCTCTCTCTCTCTCTCTCTCTCTCTCTCTCTCTCTCTCTCTCTCTCTCCTCTCTTCTCTCTCTCTCTCTCTCTCTCTCTCTCTCATTCCTTTTGTCTTTCTCTCTCTCTCTCTCTCTCTCTCTCTCTCTCTCTCTCTCTCTCTCTCTCTCTCTCTCTCTCTCTCTCTCTCTCTCTCTCTCTCTCTGCTCTCTGTCTCTTGTGTGTGTGTGTGTGTGTGTGTGTGTGTGTGTGTGTGTGCTGTGTGGTGTGTGTGTGCGTGTGTGTGTGTGTATTTCTTAAAAAAAGGTCAATTCAGGTCCCACAATTGTATGGAGTAGCCAGTGTGTACACATGATTGGCATTCATGAGATCCACATACATCTAAATATCTTCTGTGTATATGTACTGGCAATACTGACAGAAACTATGATAGAATTAGAAATGTTAAACTATACTAACAGAAATAATCCATTTGTTTGTCTCACTTGCTTGAATGCTAACTCCTGCTATATTATTCTACAAAATCACATTTTACAGCCAAAAAGATTACTGGATTTTATTTGTTTTCGTTTCCATAGCACTGTTTTGCGTATATGATTTCAATTCAACCTTGTTCTCTGTTCTTTGTTGAAAAAATAAAAACACTAAACTAAATGGTTAGCTTAGGATCCTCAACTTACATTCTAAAATGTCAAAATCTGCTAATAATGCGTCACATCTTTTATCAAACCACTCGAGAGACAGATCACGGTGAGGCTAAGGTTTAGCCACATCTGAGAGAACCTTGGGCTCATTCTGAACTGCTCCAAGGGCTTCCCTTAACACAAGGCTGTCTAGACATTCTGCCTCCTGGTTAGCTTCTTTGAAGTGCTTTTTAACCTCTTCAGGACACTTCTTGCATTTCACAATATGCGCCTTCATCTTGGTGGCATTGGGGAAACCATATTTCAACAGACAATATCTGCAGTAAGCAACAGTCTTCTCAGCTATCTTGTATGATTTGTAGTGTTTCCAAATTTCAGATGTTGGGCGACCCATTTTCCTCTGAAAACAGAATTGAAAATCTGCTATTTTAACTCTGCAATCCCTTCAATTTGTAATTAATATGAATAATCTGTGTTCAAATGGAAAGTGAAATGTTGTTTATATACACACTTAGGTATATAATCACACACACACACACACACACACACACACACACACACACACACACACACACACACACACACACACACACACACACACACACACACACACACACACACACACACACACACACACACACACACACACACACTTTTTAGATTTATACTCAAACTCAAATTTAAACTCAAGATTCAAACTACTCAGTGACTGCCTTCCCTCTGTTCTACCCATGCAGAGAGAGAGAGAAAGAGAGAGAGAGAGAAGAAAAAAAAAAACATAAATAATCTTTAATGAAATAAGATTTCTTTCCAGCCAAATTTAATTTGGGGTTCAATGTAACTTGAAAGGCAGTAATTCAAGTGTTTGTGCCACCTTATTCATAAAGAATAAACCATTTTTCTGGATTACTAAGTATTCATTACCTTTTAGGGTTCCAAGATGTAAAGTATATGTCATGTATTTTATAAACACAATTCTGAGAAATGGAAGCAAATATGCATAAACATATGTCTGAAATCAAAAAGTTCTGGGAGCTCTTATAAAGAAAAGAGAAGAATTGTACTTAAGATAATGGCCTGAGTCAAGAAACACTTTAATAAGCACTAACTCTTTCACAGCATATGATGAATATAGTCAACAAATGAAATTAATATGAAATAGTTTTAATAAGCATCAGCCACTCTCATAGAACCAAATTTGCTTTTTGGGAAAACCAAAACATGACTTTATCTCACAAAAATTCTTCATCTTCCTAGACCTGTCCCTAACTACTCGGCCTTCTACAACATTATCTATTCTTATCTTTTTCATTCGCTAACACAATGTCTGGCTTTCTCTCTCTCTCTCTCTCTCTTAATAATCCTTTCTCACTTTCTTGATTTTTCTCTCCCTTTCTTTCATCTATTGTGTTCCTTTTCTTTCATTTAATCATTCATTCAAACATTCTCTCTTTGACTCTTTTCTTCTCCCTTTCCCTTATTCATTCATTTATCCATTTGCTCTCTTTCTCTCTTTATGTCTCTCTGTCCACTAATAGATAATCTAAATATTCTGATTAAAAATAAAAGGACTCTAAACTTGCTCTGGTATTCCTTAGCCTCTTCTACTACATTACTAAAGTTGTTTTGGGAAATAGCATTGACCAACTGCCTGCTGTGATGCCATCATGGTTTTACTAATTTTCCTGGAGTTCAGATTTAGTCCAGTGGCCCGATGCACTTCAATGGCAATTTCCATCAAATCTACAAATCAAATCAAATTCATTTTTTGATGGGAATTAATTAAGGATAACAAAGATAAAAAGAGGAATGACCACCAGAGCAATCAGAACAACCTAAGCAGTAACTAATACTAGCAACACCACGCAGTGAGTAACCACACTTCTTTGTGTATCGGCTTTTTGATAGAAAAGAAAATGATGCTGAAAAATGCATAGGGAAGAACAGAAGCTCTTCAGGCCAATGTGAATACAATAATAATTGTATAGTTCATACAATGTGGCCTTCTTTAGCCCTTTTGAATGTGGTGAGGTCCTCCCCATTGTTTTAACATGGTTGTAAATTGTGAATTTTGATTTATCTAGATAACAGTTACTGCACTCCACATATTATTGCCAATGCACAAATTCTGTTGTAAAATGAGAAAATGATCCCTATAAAGAAACAAAATTACATGCAGAATATAACACATATAGTATAAAATATACATCTATCTATCTCTCTATCCATGAATAATCATATACATATATGTGTGCCAGTCAGTGTGTATGCATATATATATATATATATTATATATATATATATATATATATATATATATATATAATATCTATATATAATATATATGTACATATATATATATATAATATATATATATATATATATATATATATATATATATATATATATATGTATATATGTATATATATGTATAATATATATATATATATATATATATATATATATATGTATATATCATATATATATATATCTATCTATCTAATCTATCTATCTATCTATCTATCTATCTATCTATCTATCTATCTATCTATCTATCTATCTATCTATCTTCTATCTATCTATATATATATATATGTATTATATATATATTTATATATATATGTATATATATATATATATATATATATATCATATATATGGATGGCATGAACATGGCTTTGCAATCACAAGATCCTGGTTCATGCTTAATTGTCTCTCTCAGCTGACTCAGCTGTAGTGAGTACTAGTGCACTGGCATAGCATACTGGGCTTCAAAGCCAGGGCTGAAGGGAACAGGGTACCCTGCTGTATTATTTTGCAGCTTAGTACAAATGTGTCTTCTATGTTCACTTGGATATGGGACCAACTTTGACTTTGTACATATGTATACATAAACATATACTTACATACATGCATGCATAAATACATACATACATATATACATATGCGCACACGCACCACACACACACAACACACACACAACACACACACACACACACACACACACACACACACATATATACATCCATACACATATATGTATATATAAATATGCATATAACCTTCTTTTAGTTGGATTTTCGTATGCGCGCTCGCACACACACACACACACACCACACACACACACACACACACACACACACACACACACACACAACACACACACAACACACACACACACACACACACACACACACACACATGCGCATTTCAGCCTTTGAACACTTGAAATACGGCTTGTGGGGAAGAACAAATAAGAATAAAACAACATGCATACAGGCGCTCCACGCCCCAGCTGTCTACCATTAGCTAAGCATGCGCATTCTGTCATTTGACTATTTCTGATGATAATTTAGTTATTTTGATGAATCACAATCACTGGTCCGTTTTAGTCGTACTCTGCATTGCTGAACCATTTGAAATGTATCAAAATTAGTATATGTGGGAAATATACCATGGAACACAAATGGTTTAGGGTGACTGCCGAATGGGTCAAGTGGTCCCTGGAGAAGTATTTTCCTAAATATGAAGCTTTCTGAAGCATGTGGGGGCCTCATCACTCCATCACTACTGATAATTTTTCAAAGGTTTTTCTTTTGTTGGAAAGAGAATTCAAGCACAACCAAATGGTCATTCACTGATCCTTGTAATGCTGATGGAATAAGACAGATGTATAGGCAATTTTTCATTCTTTTTTACAAGAAAAAAATCCTTCCTGATGAGAATGTATAAGAAAAAATGAATGATGAGATGTATACGCAATTTTTTGCTCTTTTTTTTTTAAATATTATGTTCTTGGAGATAATGTACCCCCAAAAAACTGGAAAACACCAGTGGCAAAATTTCAGAAGGGAGCAATTACCCTCTCTGTAGCTCAAAAGAATTACAATTGTATGGTTTACAATTGATAAAAATCAACCTCACAATCTCAGTGTCTTACCTTTTTATGAGTAAAAAAGTTGTATCATTTATGAAACATATGTTCGTATAGTTTTAAAAAAAAAAAAAAAATTAGATAAAAAAAAAGAATTTTCCTTTGGTTTTTAACCATAATAGACAATACATATCCATACACCGTATATGTGTGTATTGCCATAATTATCATTTCCTTCAAAAGATCAATTAAAAAGGTATATAAGAGTTGCCTGATTCCTTTCCTTTCCCTTTCCCATTATAAAAGTTTCCTTACTTAATCAATGTAAGCTAACATTACCAAAAGCATCCACAATTATCCAAATAATGTTAAAAACTCTGGAACTGTAATACCTAATATTGGTGCTAAAGAGCATCGCAAAAATTGAACGAAATTGAAAGTAGACTGATAAGTAATACAACTGAAACCTTCACAAATATGGGAATTTACACTTCTCTAAAATGTATCATAGTCTAAATGTATCAATTCATATATACACAGAAAATATCTGCGATGATCTCCACCTGGTTATAAACTGACTGGATTTAGTTAATAGAAAGGTCACACAAGTGAAGATTTTTTTTTGTAAAACTGATGGAGAGAAAACAAAATCGGCTCACACACAAGGTAAAACGTGATCGTGCCACCTAAAAAGCTTAAATTAGGGACAAAGCTTCCAGCTTTGCTGTAACCTGCTGCTACTTAACTTTCTAGCAGTTTGTACTGCTCTATGCTTTGTACAAAATCTGATGTCCTACTGCACCAAAATTCTTCTAATAGCTTAGCATGCACCCATTTCCTTTACCAAAACTAGTCTGACAATGTGCAGCCTGACCATTAAGTAAAATCATAAACTTAAACATTGATTAACATTGTACTTACAGGACTAACCCCCTTGGCTATGCTTCTATACTGCAAATAGTCCTCTGACGGCAGTCTTGCTGAAGGAGGCTGTTGTTCCCATCCGCCAGATGTCTAGAAATTGGAAAGAAATGAGTAATAAAAAAAAGTCTTAACATCTTAATTAATATTTAGATTACTTTTCAGTCTTTTTTCTTCTGAACCACCTAAAAAAAAAATAATAAATTTTTGACAATGAAAAGATGACGAAGAAGAAAAAAAAACCCTGATTTCTCATATTATATACATATACATATACATATATATGTATATATATATATATATGTATATATATATATATATATATATAATATATATCTATATTATATATATATTATATATATATTATATATACATATATACATATACACATACATACATAATATAATACCCAATGCCTTTAATCAACAAGTCATCATTCCAAAAGCTTGGCTATTTTAGTAGAGCATTACAGTCTAAACATACATTTATGGCATTTGCATATGTGCGACTTTCTGAGAAATGACAATAGGACTTCATACAAGCCAAGGAACAGTCATCATGGACAAGCAAATTTTCACACTTACAGCTTGTATGCCTGAAGGTCCAGGCAGAGGGTGGGTCTGGAGTTCGGCTGCTGTAGCCTGTGACTGGGTAGTTGCTATTTGATTCATGACGGCAGACCCCTGGGCTCGAACAGGCAAGTTAGAGGCATGAGCCAAATATGCCAGGCCAGGATCTGAGAAACCAAACATTTGGGAGTTCTCACTAGCTTCTGTTTGCGGCCAATCTTCAGGCTCCTCCTTGACATTAAAGTCCTCTACTTTCACCTGCCATAAAATCACGAAAATACATATTCAGTTCAATACATCAACATCATCAGTACATTTATTTTTAATCAAATTTGTATATATCCATAATATAACACTATTATCTATGCTAATGATTTTTATGCTGTGTTTCAATGGGAAGAATTTCTGACCTGTGATCCCTCACATGATGAAACGTCACTGCTAGGCCTATTATGATCCTGAGCTTTGGATAACGTAGGTGCTGGCTCTGGCCTTTTGCTGGTTGGGGCCTCACAAGAGAGTTCCGCTGATGCCAACTGAGCTGGTGAGACTATGTCAGAATTTGGAGTATTATTTATTTGAACACTTTCAGACACTTCCTCTTGATTCTTTGGTTCACTGGATACATCCCTTCCCCCCATTGTACTTCTGGTTGTCACTGAATGTTCACTTTGGTTTGTAGACACAGAACGAGATTTCGGCAAGTGGTCATCAGCACTCAGCCTCCTTCTCTTTGCATCACTGATGTCTTCCCTTTGCGTCAGATTTCTCTTGTTGTATGTCAATTCTTTTTTCTGATTTGATTCCGAAGGTTCTGCTAAACCCTTTATCTGGAGATGTTCAGCGGCCTTCATGAACATCGTAAGGTCACTCTGCAGAATATTGACCTCACCCAGGTACATGTAGTCCAAGAGAGTTTCAAGCTCCTTGTGATTAATATCGGTCAAAACAATCATAAGATTCTTGTTTTCCGACAGTTCAAACATCTGTTCAAAATAGTCACTACACGCTGAAAGAATCAATTTGTGAACCGGGTAGAACTTACCATCACATGCTATTGTTGCATCACAGTATAACTCCTGGAAATACGAAGAAGAAAAAAATAACTTTCATACCTTTATAAAAATACATAAAGCTAAAACTATTCATTACATTAAGAAATATGATAATGGCATCAATGAATATAATAATGACTGTAACAACAGCATTAGTAATTGTCACTGGAATAGTAATGAGAAAACTAGCAAGACAGCAGTAGCACTAGTATCAGGCCTAGCTATGAGCTAAGATAACTATAGTCCAAATATTTGCTGGTATTAGGACAATAACTATCAATGACTTTCAGGATGAGTTAAGTACATGGCAACAAGCTATAATAATAATAATAATAATAATAATAATAATAATAACAATAACAATAATAATAATAATAATAATTATAATAACAGCAATGATGACAGTAATAACAATAACAATAATAATAATTATTATGATAATAATAATGTTGCCAGTATGTTTATGCTTTTTCTAAAAAAAAAAGAATCTGCATTCATCACAATTAAATATAATAAACATCACTGGCCGGTTGTCAAAAAATCTTTTCAAAAGTATGAATACAGCTCACAAATCCTTTACCGTTGGTTATCGTTAATTTCACCAGTAAGGCAGGTATTTGCAAGATATGAATTCCATAAATTGTACATCTGATAGTTGCAATGGCATGAATGGGATCATAACTATATACATCTATTGCAATTAAATATATAACTTATGAATGAATTAAAAAATAAATGTGTATCTGAGTGTTTACATCAACTCTATTCTCCTTTAATTGCTGGACTATTAAAAAACACTAGAAATGAAAAATGAGAAACAAAAGAAAAATATTGAGTTCTATATATGGTTTTGAAGAAAACACTTACTTTTTTCCGAACAGATGAGAGCATGCGAAAAAAAGTTGAACGATGATCCCTCCATTTAAGACACAGCAAGCCACCTTCCATGGTGATGAATTACACGTTTTACAGCTTTCTGAAATCAATAACAATGGCATCATAATATCAATATTACATAAGAGAATCCACTCATAACAAATGCAGTTGTTTCGTGTTGTTAGTATATCAGGGCCGGTTGGTCAATACGGAATACTGATGGTCCCTCCTTCTCTCATAATAAAAAATATAGTCAACAGACCTCTTATTTTTTATGTACTTTAAGGACATTACCCGAGTTTTTCTCTATCTCCAAGCGGCCATTGTTTGTAAGAGTTTACTGAAAAGATACCCTTGGCTAGGTCAATCAATCAGATTAATAAAGAAAGATTCATAGAAAAAAATTACTTTCTCAAAACAAAAGTTAAAAGAGATTTACTAGAACTGAGGAATGTGGAAGTGACTTGAATGACTGCCATGACATCCAGGAGTTTGATACTCCCATTGAGGCGAAAGGTGCTGTCACACTAGCACTTTTCCGTACAATTTTCTGAAATTTTGTCCATTTTGAGCGAATTGTCGAAGTCAGATGATAATGATCGTTCCATCTGAGTCATTTTTCATCAAGCATAGTCAAATCATGAGCTATATTCGCCAAAGATCAGACCGGAGTAGCATATTCTTGCAAGATAGAGCCTATTCAACATTTTATGCTTAAATTACCACCAGTACAAACACCATCGTGCTAAAACATGGGATGAAGGTTCCCTGATCTTCCTATTTTTGCTGACTTTTCAAAGAGCAAACGAAAAAAAGAAAAAAAATTATACGACCACGCTTCAGTTCCAAACACAAGACTATTATACTAGGAAACAATGTTTATCACAGTAAACATTATTTGTGTAAATATAAGCCTATCAATCAAAAGATCCTACAAACTGATTGCTAGGATTATACTTTGTCAGTTCTATCAGATGTTTTTGTTTTATTTTGAATCCATGACAGGAGTGGAACAAAAGAAAAGCTTTTATGATTTTGTAAATATTCAGAATACCTTCGCATAACCAATGTTGATACTGTTATTGATGGATTCCTCTTACAATCTACAATTCACATATGTGGGACATAGAATTTGAGCGGCTAGAGCGAGGTATATTTAAGTCATTTAGCGGTAACTATGAGGCCGCTGCAGCTTAAACCATGTTGTATCCTACTCTATTTCTTCCGCTCTATGTACGTGTGTTGCTCTCTTAAACTTTTACCATATTTACCACAGATTTCTACACTTATATTAATTACATATGTTGTTTACCTTGTAGGTGATGGCTGGGTGTTGAACTATCATAAAATTCTTTGGCTTTCACGAATTTTCCACAAAATTTCATTAAGCATTTGGTTGTGATTTTGATACCTTTTGTGTACTATAAAGGGTTAATTTGCTGTCAGTTTTCCTCCAGGTTCTTTATCAGACAAAATTATCCTCTCTGTTTCTCAGTAGGCTTCTATTCTGAGCAATTGCTGCGATATTTATAAAACCTTAAAACGAAAAGAGCATCGAGGATATCAACTTTACGCAAATTTGCATATGTACAGCGAAATTTCTAAAATAAAACGTAATGCAATCTACAGTCAGTAATTAACCTTAAAGATGAATTTCAAAAGCATACGTGGTTATCTTTGGAGTATCTGGCACCCGACACCTACAAAGTTATGATTAAGAGAAACTTCTACTCTTAACACAATACAAATAGAACATTAAAATACTGTGAATAAGCTTTTGCTGCCATATAAACAACATTGTAATTACGACTCACGGGAGCTGCCTCCACCTTAATCCCAAGCGGATAAACATTAGACTGATGCGCTTTTGTTTTCGCCGAGGAATTTTGCGGCAGAGCCACCTATTGGCCAACAGCGACACTTGAGATTTACGTTACGTTTATAGCCCACGACCAATCAGGACTTGCCTTTTGATCAACCAGCCAATCATGGACGAGAAGGAGCTTTATTTCGCTTATTGTGCTTCGAGTCCTATTTCAGATACTGCTTCGAAATTCAGTCTCATCGTGGAAGCATCAGCGAGTATACCTAGATTATTGAACGATAAAGTTATTTTTGGTTGGGTGAGGGTAAGTTCACTCTGGTGCACTCTAATTTCGATTCTGCGAGGTCAGTCCATGGGTGTACCAATTCCGAGAAGTAATTTTGCGACTAATAATCTGGGGAAAGAACTCCTTGGAGAAGGTGGATATGTAAACAACCAATTTTGCATCATTTGAAATCTCAATAAAATCACAGACGTGGGTGTCAGTTGCCGATCTGTTAAATATGCTATAGAGACGAATATACAGAATACCTTTGCAAGTCCATTGGATGACTGCTTACTTTCCTTCAGCTCCTCAGAATACAGTAACACTCGCCAACAAGTTAGACATGAACATTTGTTTCTCTTTACAGTGGTCGGTTTAATCTAATGGGGTATTTGTTAGCTTTTTGTCAGTAAATAAGACTAATACATAACTTGCACTATTATGTGAACATTGTCCTTCTCGGTCTTTCTGTCTGTCTCTCTGGCTCTCTCTCTCTTCTCTCTCTCTCTCTCTGTCTGTCTGTCTCTGTCTGTCTAATGTTGTCTCTTTCGTCTCTCTCTCTCATCTCTCACTCTCTCTCTCATCTCTCTCTCTCAATCTCATCTCTCTCTCTCTCTCTCTCTCTCTCTCTCTCTCTCTCTCTCCTCTCCTCCCTCCCTCTTCTCCTTCTTATCCGCTCTCGCTTCTCCTCCTCCTTCTCTTTCTCCTTCTTTCTTCCTCCTCCGCCTCCTCCTCCTCCCTCTCTCCTCCTCTCCTTCTCCTTCCCCTTCTCCTTCCCTCTCCTTCTCGCTTCTCGCTTCTCCTTCTGCCTTCTTGGCTCCTCTCTCTTCTCCTTCTCCTCTTCTCCTTCTCCTTCTCCTTCTCCTTCTCCTTTCTCCTTCTTCTCCTTCTCTCTTCTCACTTCTCCTTCTCCTTCTCCTTCCTCCTTCTCCTTCTCGCTTCTCCTCTCCTTCTCTGCTTCTCTTCTCTTTCTCTCTCTTCTCCTTGCTCCTTCTCCTCCTTCCTCCTTCTCCTTCTCCTTCCTCCTTCTCCTTCTCCTTCTTCTCCTTCTCCTTCTCCTTTCCCCTTCTCCTTCTCCTTCTCCTTCTCCTTCTCCTTTCCTTCTCCTTCTCCCTTCTCCTTCTCCTTCTCTCCTTCTCCTCCTTCTGCCTTCTCCTTCTCCTTCTCCTTCTCCTTCTCCTTCCTTCTCCTTCCTTCTCCTTCTCCTTCTCCTTTCTCCTTTCTCCTTCTCCCTTTCCTTCATCCTCTCCTTCTCCCTTCTCCTTCTCCTTCTCCTTCATAACTTCTCCTTCTCCTCCCTCCTTCCCCTCCTTCTTCTCCTCCTCCTCCTTCTCTTTCTCCTTCTCCTTCTCTTCCTCCTGTCTCCTTCCCCTCTCCCTCTCCCCTCTCGTCCTCTCCCTCTCCCTCTCCCTCTCCCTCTCCCTTCTTCTCCTTCTTCCTTTCTTCCTTCTCCTTCTCCTTCTCCCTCTCCCTCTCCCTCTCCCTCTCCCTCTTCCCTCATCCCTCTCCTCTCCCTCTCCCTCTCCTCTTCCCTCTCCCTCTCCTTCCCTCTCCCTCTCCTCTCCCTCTCCCTTCCCTTCCTTCTCCTTTCTCCTCTCCTTCTCCCTCTCCTCCCTCTGTCTCTCCCCTCTCCTCCCCCCACTCCTCTCCTCCCGCTCTGTCTCCTCCCCTCTCCTCCCCCCACTCCCTCTCCCCCTCTCCTCTCCTCCCCTCTGTCTCCTCCCCCCTCTCTTCTCCCCCACTAGGTTTAAGCCCTCTCCCTCTCACCCCTCTCCCTCTCCCTCTTCCCTCTCCTCCCGCCTCTCCCTCTCCTTAATTGAATACATAACCTTCACTATTTATGTGAACATTGTCTAATCTCGGTCTTTCTATATATCTGCCCCCCCCCCCCTCTCTCTCGTCTGCTCTCTCTCTCTCTCTCTACTCTCTCTCTCTCTGTCTTCTCTCTCCTCTCTCTCTCTTCTTTCTCTTCTCTCTCTCTCTCTCTCTCCCTTCTCCTCTTAACCCTCTCTTCTCCTCCTCCTTTCTGCTTTCTCCTTCTTACTCCTTCTCTCCACTCCTCTCTTCTCCTTCTCCTTCTCTTCTCCTTCCCTTCTCATTCTTCTCTCCTTCTCCTTCCCTTCTCCTTCTCCTTCTCCGTCTTCTCCTTCTCCTTCTCCTTCTCTTCTTTTCTCTCTTCTCCTTCTTCTCCTTCTCCTTCTCTCTCTCGCCCTTCTCCTTCTCCTTCTCCTTCGTTCTCTCCTTACTCCTTCTCCTCTCCTTCTCTCTTCTCCTTCT
>NW_020868874.1:203416-215916 GCF_003789085.1 Penaeus vannamei
GAACAACAACTTATATCATATATTCACAATAATTGGAATGTTTAGTATAAAACAAACGAATTGTATTTATTCTCGTAATAATTGTAATGTTTAGTATAGGTCTTGATGTTTAATATACTTCTGATAATGCTTCAGGCAGTGGCTGGGTTTCGCTGTGTTATCTCATAAACGAAAACGACTTATATCTTATATTCACAATAATTGTAATTAGTATAAACCTTGATGTTTAATACTTCTGATATCTGCTCCAGACGATGGCTGGGTTTTGCTGTGCTATCTTATAAACTTATATCTTATTTTCACAACAAATGTAATGTTTAGTATAAACCTTGATGTCTAATACTTCTGATGATACTTCAGGCAATGGCTGGGTTTCGCTGTGCTATCTCATAAACGAAAACAACTTATATCTTATATTCACAATAATTGTAATGTTTAGTATAAACCTTGATGTCTAATACTTCTGATAATGCTCCAGGCATTACAATGAATGTAATGTTTGGTATAAACCTTGATGTTTAATACTTCTGATGATACTTCAGGCAATGGCTGGGTTACGAGGGTCGATGGGGGAATCCGAAGAGCAAGTGCCACACTCTTATGGCTGGCTTCTGCGAGCTGAACCAAGGCCCGACCGGGATTCCCAAGAAACGCATTAATTTCCCGTGTATTCAGGAGCCATGAGGTGTTCCATCGGACAATCAACTATGAGTGCCGAATAAATGAGAAGACTATGAGGTATCAGTGAACAATCGACAGTGAGTGCCGAATAAATGAGAAATGAACCATGAAGTGTATCATCGAACAATCAAAGAAGATTGCCGAATAAATGAAATAAATGGACCATGTTTATCATCGAACAATTAACAATAAATGCCGAATAATTGAGGAACCACGAGGTGTATCATCGCACAATCTGCCGAACAAATGAGAGAAATAGACCACGTGGTGTATCATCGAACAATCAAAGAAGTTGCCGAATAAATGAAATAAATAAACCACGTGTATCATCGAACCGAGTGCCGAATAAATGAAATAAATGAAAGAAGTGGAATGCACCAACTTATCATAATGAATATATTTGTATATATATTTTTTGATGGAACCTCTTCATGTTGTTGATCTATATCGGCGATGCCAAGTGATGACTATTTCATATGCTATTCAGTATCCACATGCATTGGATCTGTCTCTTGTATTTAGTGTTATGTGGTGATTATGTTACGAGGTGTATCTCAACTTCTCTGAAAATACTCAACATTTTATTTGAATGATTGTTGTTTTTATATGTTACTTTTTAAAGGATTCAATGATAAAAATAATTTGTCCTAAATTAAAATATGATAAAAAAAGCTGAGTTTCTGTGTCGAGTTACACAACAAGCACCATGAGTATATGGTTGATAATCCATAAATTGGTATGCACACATTTATATATACATATATATATATATATATATATATATACATATATATATATATATATGCATACCAATATCACCATCAATATATATATATATATATATATTATATATATATATATATTGTAAACACATAGTATATAATATATATATATATTATATATATATTATATATATATATATATCTATATAATATATATATATATATATATAATATATACATATATAACCCACACACACACACACCGCACACGCACACGCACACGCACACGCACACGCACACGCACGCGACACACACACACACAGCACACACCACACACACACACACAGCACACACACCACACACACCACACAACAACACACACACACACACAGATAATATATATATATATAATAAACGCACCCACACCAGACTCACTAGGGGGTTATGGGACATTTGCGTGCAATTTACGTTCAAAGTGGCTATCCACCTTTGCGCTTATGGGAGTCGTAAATCAAACTGTCGTACGTGATCTGGTGCGCTACCGAATCAAAGAAAACGGGGCTGCCAGACGTACAATTTATTTTGAATAACTTTATCACGTTGTTGCCCTGCGAAGTGAGATATTTCGTGACTTATTGAAGCAGTTATTGTCTACAGAGATGATATAGGATTATAGATAATATGGATATGAAGTAATAGAAATGATGTTACCTTATCAGTGGGGTCTTTTAAAAGGGGTTTAGGTTAGTCAGATATTTCTAATATGACTGTTAAACCGACACCAGCCTTATAGGAGATAGTAAGAAGTGAAATAAATATACCAAACTGGACGCAGAAAAGGGGTAAAAAATGAATTTGAATTTCGTGGAATATGTTGTTTCTCTAATGTGATAGGAGGGACTGACTAACCTGAGGACTCTTGTATCAAGAGATAACAATATCATTCTATCAATATACAAACTGTTCGTAAGCTGCTCCATCACCTGTGGCCTAAAATCAACACCTTTCTTCTGCACATGTTTATTTCGTTGCACAAGAATATCTAAATTCACAAGCTGTTATCTTAGCAAATTGACTACCGTGTCTCCCAAAAATGGTCTGTATTATCGTTTTTCCTTCGGGGTATCTTTTACTAAAATAGGATTTCTTCAACTGTAAAACACACCTTTATCAATTTTCCAGGTGAGTCAATGTTTGTCATAAACGCCGATTGGCTGGTGGGTGCTCTGCCAGGTATAAGAAAAATCATGAAAAAACTAACATATAATTTCAGTCAGCTCAAGTATAAAAACAACACACTGGCTTCCCCCCCCTCTCTCTCTCTCTATCTTCGTTCTTCTCTCTCTCTCTCTCTCTGTCTGTTTCTCTCTCTCTCTCTCTCTCTCTCTTTCTCTCTCTTTCTACGCTCTTGCTATCTCTTTCTCTCTCTAAAAAATCATAGTTTGAATTGCTATCACAGCCATATCATGTGTTCAAGCTTTACACACAAACACACACACACACACACACACACACACACACACACACACACACAACATAAAAACACAACACACACAAACAAAACTAAACAAAAACAACAATCAAAATAAAGAACGTAAAAAAGTGTCGTATCACAAACCATTGTAAACGAAAGTCATACATCGACCTAAACCAATGTGTTGAGGCAATACATTGTGTCGTTGCTCCCTTCAACGCAACACCCGTCGAACCAAGTATATCCTGCCACATCTCACGCACACCACTACACACCCTACTCCCAGTCACACATTACTAAAGAAAAAGTATAAGAATAGGCACAGACGCGAAGCAGGGAATCATGAACGACTAACCAAATAGCACCTTAAATTTACCACATGCAGAATTAAGATTGTATAAATATTTAAAAAATAACTAAAGCCCGCCTTCCGCCACGCGCACTATCCCGCGCATCACAACCCAAACACACCACTAATACATATACCACAACATACTTACATAGCACATTGTGTTATCTATATAAAGTACTAATATTATAAGACATATATGTATGTCGTGCCGGATCGGTGAATAGAGATGGTTGTTGTTTATTGGGAACATCAGAGGGGTGAGTCCATGGAAAATTCACAAGTGGGATCCTATTATAATTACTGATCCTATAAATTTTTCTTTCAAAACAATTTCAGAATAACTTCACATGACCTAGCCTCAACTGTTTATTGACCTGTTATATCAAACGAGAAACACCATAATCTGTTCATGTGTTTAATGAGTGTGCGGTGTGTTGTGTGTGTGTGTGCGTGTGGAGTCCGTGTGTCTCTCTGGTACTGGTCCTACTGAGTGTCGTGCGCCTGCGTGTTGTGGTGCTGTTGCGTGGTGTTGTGCTGATGTGCTGTGTCTAATGAGTGGCGGGGGCTGGCAAGTGACGGTGTGTGTGTGTGTGATGCTGTTTGTGTGGTGGTGTGTTGTGTGGTTGTGTTGTGGCGGGTATGTGTGTGTGTGTGTCTCTGTCAGACCACTTTTGTATTCATTGTCGCTTTCCGTGGTGTGTGTGTGTGGTCGTGGTTGTCTTCATCGAGTGTGCGTTGTCGTGGCGTTGCGTTGTGCTTTGATGTGCGTCTCTTATAGCTCTGATGTCCTGCTGTCTGTACACTACGCACACCAGGATTGTTATCCTCACACCCAATTCACATTTTCTCCCGACGTTACTCTTTCTTACCAGTTCCAACACAATTTACATCTTTTCAAATTCCTCCTATACTTGGGTTCCACGTATCCAGCCATCGCAGCTGTTCTCTTGCCTTTTGATCGTGGATACCCACTCTGTTATCACTTTTTTACTACTCCCCTTATCATCCATCGTTCTTTGAAACAAGATTCTTTAGGAGTTACCCCTTTTCTTATTCGCAAACACTCACAAAAAAATAATCTCTTAATACATACCATAACACAAACAAAAAAAAAAACTTTTATATTCCTCGCTATCTCCCCTCCCCTTTATAACTACCCTTCTCCTCTCTTCCCCCATATATCCTCCACTCCCCCTCCCTCCTCCCCTTCCATTATATATACCAGTTATCACCTCCCCTCCCCTTCTTCTCCCTCATTCCCTACCCTACCCTTCCTTCGTCCATCTTACTCTTTCTCCACTCATGATAACTTTTGTATGCTATCTGCTCACGCTGCATTTCTCGTCATTTCTTAATTCACCACAACTCCACCTGGCTCCCCTACCCCATTCTATCACTCTCACTCGTCTCCCCCTCTACTTTCTTTTCCTTTCACTCTCCCCGCCTTTTCCTTCCCCCCTTCCTCTCCCACCCGTCGTGAAAAAAAAAAACAAAATAAAATAAAAAATAAATAAAATATAAAAAAGTCTATAATGAATATGATAACTTCATATTGAATATGATCGCACACAGGTCAACTCTGAATCCACATACAATGAAAAAGTTCCTACACTGTACTGAAAACGATATTAGGTAGCATGAACCTTTAATGAACCTATTATGGCAACAGTAATAAATGATGGAATGATTTTTCATAGATGGGAATGTTATGGCCGTCAGTGAGAGTCAGAGCATTCGCCTGTGGGTTAGTACTTGCTTGTGCGGTCCGAATAGGAAAGTCAAAACAAGATGACTCGAGAGGCAGAGATCGAGTCATGAGTCGGCAAAGGGAAATCGTCATGAGCTTGAATTTGTTCCTTGACTCGCCGTCATGGAGATTGAGAGTCATTCCTTGATTCCCATTAGTTTTTTTTTTTTTTTTTTTTTTTTTTTTTTTTTTTTTTTTTTTTTTTTTAGATTGTTGTTGTTGTTGTTGTTGTTGTTTTTTGTTTATGCGTGGGTGTGATTCGTGGTTACAGGTTTTTGGTTTCAAGTATTAATTTATCAGTTTATTATAATATTTAAGTTATTTAATTAGTTATAAAACAAAATTTTTGAGTGATAATGATAATAATGATAATAATGATATGATAATGTAATATTTGATAATAATATGATAATGATATAATTAATAATGATAATGAAAATTATGATAATGATAATAATAATTATAATAATGATCATTAAAATAATAGTGATTGTATCAGTATTAATGATCATAATGAATAATAATGATAATGATAATAATGATGATTATTATTATCACTATCACTATTATAACTATTTTCATTATCATTGTTATTATCATTATCATTATTGTCATTTTTATTATCCTTATTACTTCATTTTAAGTCATTATTGTCATTTTTATTATCCTTATTACTTTATTTTAAGTCATTATTGTCATTCCTATCATAATGGTGGCAATAACAAGAGAATATTAACAATGACAATGCCTATAACAAAGATTAATCAAAGCCTATTTCTAGACTCGACCCGCCATAATGATAATAATAATAAAGAATTTAAAGGAATGTCACGCCCAGAAATTCTTTAGAGTGAATCTTAACATGAAAATATTTCCATTGAACTCTCCGCCATCTCCACGAGTCACGATGACAGACAATAGACGCATGACTGTCGTAAATACCAAACGTAATGGAATCGGAATGGAGAAGAAATGGGGTTGGATTGTCTTTTAAAGTTTATGATCCCGAGATTCTTGGCGGAGCGGCTTCTCACACCCTTCCTTGCAGAATCGGGGAATGGAGACAAAAACACCTTCGAGATGTTTTTTTGTTGTTGTTTTTTTATGTCTTCCGTTATCCTGTGATTTCGGAAAGTGTAAAGTGCGGTGTTTGTCGTTTCAGGGTTGTTTGCGAGTGTTTAACGAGGTCTCTGTTATTAGTGGCTGTGGGTGTCTCTCTCGCTCTTTAGTGTCGGACTGCCTACCTTTCTTTCTGATTATCATTCTCTCTTTCTCTTTCTGCCTTTATATATATATATATATATATATATATATATATATATATATATATATATATATATATATATATATATATATTATATATATATGTATACACGATATATAAGACATACACACACACAAACACACACACACACACACACACACACACACACACACACACACACACACACACACACACACACACACACACACACACACACATATATAAATTAGTAAAATGTATATGTATATAAACATACGTAAGTATGTATGTATATACATAAATTGTTTGATAGATGGATCGATAGATAGATAGACAGATAGATAATTTCATCTTATCACCTCTTTCCTGTCTCTCTTTCCTTTTCTCTCTCTCTCTCTCTCTCTCTCTCTCTCTCTCTCTCTCTCTCTCTCTCTCTCTCTCTCTTTCCTCTCTTTCTCTTCTCTTCACTCTCTCTCTCCTCTCTCTCTCTCTCTCTCTCTCTCTCTCTCTCTCTCTCTCTCTCTCTCTCTCTCTCTCTCTCTCTTCTCTCTCTCTGCTCCTGCCTTATTTCCTGCTATGAAATTGCTGTCTAGATACTGATTTACAATATCGAGTATAAACGAAATACGATAGGATAAATGATAAAGGCAAACAATGATTATTTTTAAATAATAGTTCTTTTGGTTTCGTAAAAAATGAGATTTTTTTTATTCATGTCAACAAAGATATATTTTAAGATTAGTTGAGCATAATTCAAAACAAAAAAACCTGCATATAAGATTGAGCAATAATGTTTATAATATTAATCGTCGCGTTCCGGTTTTTACACGAACGCCAATTCGTTTTCGAAGCCTTGGCCATTCTGGAATCCGCTCTCACTAGGAATTACAAGCTCGTCCTGGAATCCAAGATTATCCTGGAATCCAGTATCATCCCGGAATCCAGTGTTATCCCGGAATCCACTGTTACCCTGGAATCCAAGGTCCTCCTGGAACCCAACCCCGTTCTGGAAACCCAAGTCACTCCCACTCGGTTCGGACGCGTCCCCAAAGCGAGAGTTGATGACGTCATAGAGAGACGGGGCCTGGTCGCAAGGGAAAGCGTCTTCAGGAAGGGTGCAAGTCAGCGTCTCCTGGTTGAAGATCGTCTGGTTGCCGCAGAAGAAGGGGAAGTGGAGGGTGTCTTGTACCTGGGGAGAGAGGAGGGGTGCCGGCGTTAGGAGGGGGAAGGGAGGGGGGGGGGGAGGAGAGGAGGGGAAGGAGAGAGAGAGAGAGGGGGGGAGGAGAGAGAGAGAGAGAGGAGAGAGAGAGAGAGAGAGAGAGAGGAGAGAGAGAGAGGAGAGGAGAGGAGAGAGAAGAGAGAGAGAGAGAGAGAGAGAGAGAGAGAGGAGAGAGAGAGAGAGAGGAGAGAGAGAGAGAGAGAGAGAGAGAGAGAGAGAGAGAGAGAGAGAGAGAGAGAGAGAGAGAGAGAGAGAGAGAGAGAGGAAGAGAGAAGAGAGAGAGAGAGAGAGAGAGGGGAGAGAGAGAGAGAGAGAGAAGAGAGAGAGAGAGAGAGAGAGAGGAGCACACATACCGAGAGAGAGGGAGAGAGAGAGACAGAGCCAGAGAGAGAGACAGAGAGAGAGAGAGAGAGAGAGAGAGAGAGAGAGCACACACATTTAGAGAGAGAGAAAGAGAGCGAGCGAGCAAGAGACAGACAGACAGACAGAGAGATCATATACGCGCACCGCAAACCCACCCCTCTTTTATACACACACAAAGATTCGACACTCCACCACTCCTACACATCAGATCCTCAAATCCTCCTCTTACCTGTCCCTCAGCATCAGCAACTGGCACACACACGTGGAAGAGCTGGCACCCGGACTGCATGTCGGCAAAATACCCATACCCACGCCCCTCGCAGCTGAAGGAACCGCCCGTGTCACCTGTCAGTACCTGTGAGAAAATGGGCGGCGATAATTAAAGGGGATACTACTCGAAGTAAATTTAGACAGGAATAGATGTCAGAGAGTTAGGTAATTAGCGTAAGAACGGAAACAGGTCATTGTCATAGTCATGTTCTTATGTTCCAGGGATAGATTGGCTAGTTTAGAATGCCATAAGTTCGTCCCTCAGTCGTTTAGTATTTATTTCGTGTTTTGATATTATTAAGATGAAAAGCTAATCTTCGTAATTATAATTTGTATCCATTTTTTTATCTTATTCTTTTTATTTGTTATCATGTTTTTACTTGTTACCTTTACATACGGTACAATTAACATTGGATTATCTTTGAATAATATCGACACTAATGCAACAGAATATAGCTTATTAGAGAGAACATTTTAATTTATATATACACAAATTCCTTGAATAGTGAATGAAAATACCATGATGTATTTTTCAACAGCGGGACAGGAAGGGAGTAATTATGACAAATATTCAAAATGAACAATGCCATAAAATAAAGTGTTCTGTGAACTTCCTTGTTTTACGATCTCATTGTCACAAATTATGTTCATCCAAATTACAAATTCCTATCCAATCTCTTTCACAATTTGAGTAATATTACCTCTCGTTGAAGTGTTCATTTGTACACTGCCTTTTAGTACATACCTCGGCAGACCTCGTTGAAGTGTTCAATTGTACACTGCCTTTTAGTACATACTTCGGCACAAATCTGACCTCTCGTTGAAGTGTTCATACACAGTACATACCTGGCACAATGTTGAAGTGTTCATTTGTACACTGCCTTTTAGTACATACCTCGGCACAAATCTTACTTCCCGTCGACGTGTTCACTTGTACACTGCCTTTAGTACATACCTCGGCGTTGAAGTTAGTACATACCGTTGAAGTTAGTACATACCGTTGAAGTTAGTACATACCTCAGCACAAATCTTACTTCCCGTCGACGTGTTCACTTGTACACTGCCTTTTAGTACATACCTCGGAACCGGAAGGAAGCAAGGCTGCACGGGCTGTGACGCCCACGAGCAAGAGAATGCCAGTCACTCGAGAAATCTGAAGAAATGCCTGTTTAAAGAACAATAATTTCGTGACTTTTTCCCCGATTCTTGTTAGTAATATGCAGTGTAGAAGTTCAGATTTACGTAGCAGTTAGTCGTTAAGGTACAAAAAAATCGAATGTGAATGAATAATGTACAAAAATCGAGATATGGACAGTATTTAATGAACAAAAATCAATATACGAATAAACTGATGTACAAAAAATGAAGATAAGAATAGTATCTTAAGTACAAAAAATCATGTGAATAGATTCATGAACAAAAATTACGATAAGGATAGCAATCAATTTCCCAAAATCAATATAAAAATATATTAACGTCCAGAAATTAACAAAAAAAAGAGAAAAAAAGAGAGAGAGAAAAAAAAACAGTAGTAGCAGAATCACGTGGCTTCCAACGTCCTTTTCCAATCCCAATCAACCAATCACAAATAAATAAAACTTATAAAACAGGCAGAGTAAAAAACAACGTTCCAACTTCCTTTTCTAATCCCAGTCAACCAATCACCAATAAATAAAACTTCTAAAATAGGCCTAAGACATTTCTAATCCCAGTAATTCTAATCACCAATAAATAAAACTTCTAAAATAGGCAGAATGAAATACAACGTTCCTCTAAGACTTTTCTAATCCCAGTAATTCTAATCACCAATAAATAAAACAAAAATAGGCAGAATAAAAAACAACGTTCCAACTTCCTTTTCTAATCCCAGTCAACCAATCACCAATACATAACTTCTAAAATAGGCCTCTCAGACTTTTCTAATCCCAGTCATTCTAATCACCAATAAATAAAATTTCAAAAATAGGCAGAATAAAAAAAACAACGTTCCAACTTCCTTTTCTAATCCCAGTCATTCTAATCACCAATAAATAACTTCTAAAATAGGCCTCTGAGACTTTTCTAATCCCAGTCATTCTAATAACCAATAAATAACTTCTAAAATAGGCCTCTGAGACTTTTCTAATCCCAGAAATTCTAATCACCAATAAATAAAACTTCAAAAATAGGAAGAATGAAAAACAACGTTCCAACTTCCTTTTCTAATCCCAGTCAACCAATCACCAATAAAAACTTCTAAAATTGGCCTCTAAGACTTCTCTAATCCCAGTCATTCTAATCACCAATAAATAACTTCTAAAATAAGCAGAATTAAAATCAAATGTTCCTCTAAGACTTTTCTAATCCCAGTAATTCTAATCACCAATAAATAACTTCTAAAATAGGCAGAATAAAAAACAAAGTTCCAACTTCCTTTTCTAATCCCAGTCAACCAATCACCAATAAATAACTTCTAAAATAGGCCTCTAAGACTTCTCTAATCCCAGTCATTCTAATCACCAATAAATAACTTCTAAAATAGGCAGAATTAAAATCAAATGTTCCTCAGACCTTTCTAATCCCAGAAATTCTAATCACCAATAAATAACTTCTAAAATAGGCAGAATAAAAAACAACGTTCCAACTTCCTTTTCTAATCCCAGTCAACCAATCACCAATACATAACTTCTAAAATAGGCCTCTCAGACTTTTCTAATCCCAGTCATTCTAATCACCAATAAATAACTTCTAAAATAGGCCTCTAAGACTTTTCTAATCCCAGTCATTCTAATCACCAATAAATAACTTCAAAAATAGGCCTCTGAGACTTTTCTAATCCCAGTCATTCTAATCACCAATAAATAAAACTTCAAAAATAGGCAGAATGAAAAACAACGTTCCAACTTCCTTTTCTAATCCCAGTCATTCTAATCACCAATAAATAACTTCTAAAATAGGCCTCTAAGACTTCTCTAATCCCAGTAATTCTAATCACCAATAAATAACGTCTAAAATAGGCAGAATAGAATTAAATGTTCGTCTCAGACTTTTCTAATCACCAATAAAATAACTTCAAAAATAGGCCTGTCAGACTTTTCTAATTCCAGTAATTCTAATCACCAATAAATAAAACTAAAATATTAATAAAATATAAATCAATTGTTCCTCTCAGACAGACCACTCACCATCTTGTAGGAAGGGCAGTGCCAATCCGTGTGGAGAGCGAAGGAAGAGTGTGAGAAACTGCGATGGTTGGCACTCCTATATAGGAGGGAGTTGCAGGCTAATATTGACAGAGTCCCTTCTCTCCTTCTCTCCTTCTCTCCTTCTCTCCTTTTCTACTTTTCCTGACCTAGCTGGGTCTGGGTCCCCTTTTCCTTTTTTTTGTTTTTGTTTTTTCTTTTCTTTCCAACTTGCTTTTCTAATCCCAGTCATTCTAATCACCAATAAATAAAACTTCTAAAATAGGCAGAATAAAAAACAACGTTCCTCAGACTTTTCTAATCCCAGAAATTCTAATCACCAACAAATAACTTCTAAAATAGGCAGAATAGAATTAAATGTTCCTCTAAGACTTTTCTAATCCCAATAAATAACTTCAAAAATAAGCCTCTCAGACTTTTCTAATCCCAGTCATTCTAATCACCAATAAATAATTTCAAAAATAGGCCTGTCAGACTTTTCTAATCCCAGTCAACCAATCACCAATATATAAAACTTCTAAAATATTAATAAAATGTAAATCAATTGTTTCTCTCAGACGGACCACTCACCATCTTGTAGGGAGAGCAGTGCCAATCCGTGTGGAGAGCGAAGGAAGAGTGTGAGAAACTGCGATGGTTGGCACTCCTATATAGGAGGGAGTTGCAGGCTAATATTGACAGAGTCCCTTCTCTCTTTCTCTCCTTCTCTCCTTCTCTCCTTTTCCTGACCTAGCTGGGTCTTGGTCCCCTTTTCCTTTTTTTTATTGTTTTATTTTTTTTATTATTGTTTTTTTTATTTTTTTTTTTTCCTTTTCTTTTTTTCTTTTCTTTTTTTTTCTTCTGCTTTACTTTTCTTTTATTTTTCTTTTCTTTTCCTTTTCTTTTTTCCTTTATTTTTTCTTTCTTGTCTTTTTCTTTTGCTTTCTTTTCTTGTCTTTTTTTTTTCTTTTTTGATTCTTGCTATTTATATTCTCTAAATTTGCTCTCGTTTGTTACTTGTTTTCCTCACATCCTCCTTTGCTAATATATTCCTTATTCTCCTTCTCATCCTATACCTCTTCATCCTCTTTCCTCTCTGCCCCTTCTTCCTCTTCCTCTACCTTTTTCCCATATTCCTTCTCATCTTTCTTGTCCACCTTTAATTTCTTTTGAACCTCCACCTCCTACTTTCCTCCTTTTCCTCATCCTATCTCTCGTTCTCTCCTCCTCCTCCTTCCCTTCCTCTTCCTTCTCCTCCTTCCCCTCCC
>NW_020868874.1:227495-229995 GCF_003789085.1 Penaeus vannamei
CCAAAGCTACAGAAAACCGAGAAGTCTTTTAAAAATCGTCTTTGTACACAAATGCATTGTAATTTACGTAATTAGGTTTCGAGAACACCAAAGAAAAAACGGAAAACAACAGCAAACAAAACACCCTCTTATCCACCCTCAACAGGAGTTTATTGTGTCCTTAGTTAAAGAAAGGGAATAAAGGAAAAGGGGAAAGGGAAGGGAGAAGAGAGAAGAGAGAAAGAAGGGGATAAAGGCGGGAGGGGGAAAGAGGTGGGAAGAGGGGATAAGAGAGATAAAAAGGAAGAGAAGAGGAGAGGAAGAGGTGGAGGAGTACAAATGAGGAAGAGAGGAGGAGAGGCAGAGGTGGATGGGGACAAAAAGAGAAGGAGAAGAAGAGAGTCTTCCTCTCCCTTCTGGAGGGGGACAGAAAAGGAGGAGGAAGAAGAAGAAAGCAGAGGTAAGACACAAAAGAGGAGAAGAGGAGGAAGAGGATATGTAGAACGTGACAAATGAGGAAAGGAAGGGTGGATGGGTGGAGGAGTGGGGGGGCAAAAGAAAAGAGAAGAGGAAAAGAAGAAGAGAAAGAGATGCAAGGGGAAAACAAAAGAGAAGAGGAAGAGGAAGCGAGAGAGAATGAAGACCTCCCTCCCACGCGCCCAGCCCCCCTTCCCTTTCTTCCTCCCGACTGAAGAACCCCACCCCATACCTTCGTCCTCCTGAAGACCCCCCCCCCCCGCTCCCTTCCCCACCCCAACTCACCCTTCCTGGCGAAGAGCTTGTCGTCCATGTCCCCCCCCCCCCCGGCAGCCCCACCTTCGTCCTCCTGAAGACCCCCCCCCCCCGCCTCCCTTCCCACCCCCAACTCACCCCTGCAGCCCCACCTTCGTCCTCCTTAAGAACCCTCCGCCTCCCTTCCTCACCCCAACTCACCTTCCTGGCGAAGAGCTTGTCGTCCATGTCCCCCCCGGCAGCCACGAAGACCTGCCGCATGAGGGGCTCGGACCCCCTGGCCACTTCGCCGATGGAGGACCTCTCCGTCGGGACCGTTCGCCAACACAGCACCTGCGAGGGAGAGAGAGAGAGAAGGGGAAATGTTTAGACAAATAGAGAAATAGAAGGTAACAAACAAAAAACAACAAAGACAAACGACACAAAAACAAACAAAGACAAAAATCGACACAAAAACAAACAAAGACAAAAATCGACACAAAAACAAACAAAGACAAAAATCGACACAAAAACAAACAAAGACAAAACTCGACACAAAAACAAACAAAGACACAAAAATCGACACAAAAACAAAGACAAAAATCGACACAAAACAAAGACAAAAATCGAAACAAAAACAAACAAACAAAGCCACACAAAAACCGACCCAAAAACAAACAACACAGACAAAAATCCCCCCAAAACAAACAAACAAAGGAACCACCACGAAACGACCGATCGAGCACCTGCGATCGACTCCCACCTCGCCCGCCCCACCAGACCAAGAGGAAGACATCGTGATACAAGAAGAAGAAGAAAAAGAAGGAAAAAAATCCATAATCCAGTCAGGAACTTCCGGACGACACTCCTTCGATCACGCGAGGGACTTTGTGGAGCCTGGCATATGACAGCGCGCGTGACAAAGAGTTCGTTACAGGCTCTTCCCCTTTTCTTTCCATCCCTTTCTTTCCTTTCTTTCCTTTCCTTTCCTTTCCTTTCCCATCCTTCCTCTTCCTTTCCTTTCCTTTCCTATCCCTTCTCTTCCTTTCTTTCCTTTCCATCCCTTCCTTCCCTTTCCTTTCCTTTTCTTTCGCTTTCCCCCCTTCTCTTTCCTTTCCTTTCGCTTTTTCCCATCCTTCTCTTTCTTTCTTTCCTTTCCTTTCTCCTTTCCTTTCATCCCTTCTCTTTCCTTTCCTTTCCTTCCCATCCCTTCTTTCCTTTCCCATCCCTTCTCTTTCCTTTCCTTTCCTTTCCCATCCCTTCTCTTTCCTTTCCTTTTCCATCCCTTCTCTTTCCTTCCCTTTCCTTCCCTTCCCAAAAAAAATCCTTGCTCCCTACTGCCTTCCCTTGATACCCTTCGTTACCTCTTACCCTTTTCCCCATCACCTCTCCCTTATGCAAATCCCGCATCACCTGTTACCCCCTTCACCTTCCCTCCCTCCCCCCTTCTCCCTCTTTCCTCCCTTTCCCATCCTCCACTTCTCGTTACCCTCCTCCTCCCCCTTTACCCTTTAACTCCGGACAATAAAAAAAAATGAAAAAAAAATGAAAAATCCATCTGGCTTATTACACATTCATCTGCACTGCGACTGGCTGCACTCAAGGACAAGCTGGCGAGTTCCATTCCGGCGCGAAATGAAGAATCTAGTGTAGCATTTTTTTTTTCTTTATTTATTTTTATTTTTAGTAGCGACATAAGTCTACGGGGCAGGTTGCAGATTTCATCACTTTCTGTCCGCCTAAGTACGGTAGGTAGGTAGGGAGAAGGGGAGAGAGGGAGAGGAGAGGGAGAGGGAGAGGGAGAGGGAGA
>NW_020868874.1:234995-244995 GCF_003789085.1 Penaeus vannamei
GCGAGGGAGATGCATGGGCGTGGGAGGGCAGAAAGGTGAGGGAGATGGAATAGAAGGAAGGGGGGAAATGGAGGATGGAGGGAGGAGGAAAAGGAGGAAGAGGAAGACGAGGGACGAAGTGAGAAGGAAGGAGGACAGATAGGAAAAGGGAAGAGGCGGGAGGAAGGAAGGAAGGAGGGAAGAGGAGGTGGAGGAAACCAAAGTCGGAGACCGAAGAGGAGGTGAAGGAGGAGGAAAAAGAAGACCGAAGTGGAGAAACGAAGAGGAGGCAAAGGACAGGGAGACGTGAAAGATGGACAGAATGCGATTATTGGTGTAGTGTTCCAGGATCCCACCAGAGGGGCGCGAGCAGGGGCGATCCTCGGTGGGTTTTGCAACACAAAGCGCCCAGGCCCGGGAAAATGGCCCCACCGAAGGCGAGAGGGATGCCCGCGGCGTTGTGGATGCGTTCCGCGGGCGTGCGGGGAGACAGCGAGGTGGGAGGTTATGCGGGCGTCATGACACGCGGCACGAGGGAGCGTCAGAGACACGTGCCACCATGACACTCGAGGCAGAAATTGTGCGAGGGGAGGCCGAGAGTTGGATTAACTCCGATAAAAGTGGATGAAGGGGAAACTTGAGGTAAATCGGAGGATATTCCCAAAGGCGAGGATAGGGATAAGCGGATATCGGGACTGAGGTGGATATCTGAGATAAGTGTTGGATATGAGGAAAGGGAAATAATTCGGAGGTATGGATAAAAACGAGATGATTGTTTAACGGGAGATTGCTTAAAAGGAGAGAGACCAGATACTTGCAAGTATTATAATGAATATGGAGGACATAAGAAGAGGAAAGGAAAAAAAAGAGAGGGAATTACGAAGTAGACAGGCATATGTCAAAGAGGGAGCAAGAGGGGAGGGTTATGGGGAGGGGGTAGGGGGAAGAAAGGGAGGGAGGGAAGTAGGGGAGGAAAGTGGCACCCAGAAGGGAAAGAAGAGAAGGAGGGAGACTTGCACCCGTAGCCAACGTAAAACAAAACTCTGCTTCCGGTTTTCTTCTTTATGCCCTAAGGGGGCGAGGGTTGGGGCCCGGAAAAGCTTAAAAAGTGGTAGGGGGAGAAGGGAGGTAAAGGGAAAGCAGGGAAGGAGGGGAGGGAGGGGAGGGAGGTGATGGGGAGGGAGGGAGGGAGGAGAAGCGTAAGGAAGGAGAGGAAGGGAGGAAGGGAGACGGACAGAGAGAGAGATGGAGAGAGGAGCAGAGGAGAGAGAGGAGAGAGAGAGAGAGAGAGAGAGAGAGAGGAGAGGAGGAATATTGATTCGCGAGAGAGATAGAGAGAAGCAAGGGAGGGCCACAGCGCCCCGCCGCCGGCAAGCAAGGCGAAGTGCACAAGGACGAAAACAGGAAGAACAGGAGAAACAGGAAAAGGAAACGAAGGACAAAACAAAGACGAGATAAAAAAAAAAAAAGAAAAAAAAATGAAACTGATAAAAAAATAATAATAAATGATTAAAGTTTGGGTGACGGGATATTAGAAAAGTAATATATAATATGTCAATAAAAAACATGTAACAATGTGTACAGGAAGGAAAAAAGAATAAACAGGAAAGTGGTAAAAAAATGTAATACATGAAAAAAAATAAATAACAAAAAGAAGACAAAAGAAAAAAGAAAATGCAAAGGAAAAATAAACCCACCAGCAAGGAAGGGGGAAGAAAGGAAAAGAACGCATACAAGAATATGGAAACAAAATAAAAAAAAACACGTACGGGTAGTAAAAAGTAAAAAATCGAAAAGAATAGAAGAAGAATAGAAAAGAACGGAGATATGGGAAGTAAAAAGTAAAAAAGAAGCAAAAGAATACCGAAAGAAGAAAAGAAAGAACGAGATAAAAGGGTTAAGACCCGGATAAAAGCAAAGGTTGTCGCATGCTGTTACAGAGCAGAGCAGCGCGCCCATTAAAGCAACGCACCGACTTGGGACACCGGGTGCTGCATCTGCACTCCTGCAGCGCTGCGAGGGGCGGAGACCTTTCATTAAAATAAAATCTTTTAAGACACGGGTCGGACAGGTCTTTTTAAGATCCATGACAAAAAATAAAAAAAAAAATCTATGCCTTTGCTTTTTTCCTCGTGACATTCCTTCCCGTGACATGAAGGTATTCGATTCATCGTAACATGAAAGCAACAGAATGGCACGCACAATACAACACTCTTCACACTCGCCACACACACAGGGCATCAGGACGAAGGATATGGAGGTTGCATATGGAAAATACTGTACACCACACCACACAAACACAACAACACCACACGCCACACGACCAACACAACCACACACAACACGCACCGGCACACGCATCACAGAACACCACACGCAAAGGCTAACCATACGCACACACGCTGTTTTCCGGTTGTAAGTTAAGGTGAATGGACAGCCTACTGGCAGCGTGCTTCAGTAATCTTTATAAAATGGGTCCAGAATTCTCATGGTGTATACACACTGATTTATGTGCGCACAGCAGTTAGGAGGAGAGAGAGGATAGGCAGGGGATGGGAGGGAGAGGGATGGGAGGGAGGTGAGGTTTGACGCGGAGGCGATGGAGAGTAGGAGGGAGGGAGGGAGGGGGAGGGAGAAGGGAGCGGGAGGTGATGGGAGGGAGAAGAGAGGAGAGAGGGGGACGAGAGGGGAGGCAGGGAGAGGAGTGTGGTGAGGGGTGAGGAGAGCAGGAGAAGGGGATTAGATGAGAGGAGAGAGAGGGAGAGAGAGAGGGAGAAGAGAGGCGGAGAGAGAGAGAGAGAGAGAGAGAGAGAGAGACGAGAGAGAGAGCCGAGAGATTGGAGAGAGAAGGAGAGAGAGAGAGAAGAGAGGAGAGGGATGAGAGCAGAGAGAGAGGACAGAACCGACAGGAGAGTAGAGAGGCCAGAGAGAGAGAGGAGAGTAGAGGGAGAGGAGAGAGAGGAGAGAGAGAGATGAGCAGAGCTGGAGAGAGATCGAGGAGAGGGCGGCGGATGCGGGGAGGGAGGGAGGGAGCGCGATGGGAGGCGAGCGTGGAGAGTGGCGAGTAGGGGTAGACGGTGATGACGGGGGAGACCGGGATGAGAACGAACACTTAGATACCTGTGGGTGTTGTTTAAAGGCGGAGGGTGGCTGGGAGCGTGTTCGTAGGGGTGGTGTGTGGACGCACTGGCGGTTTGTTGCGAGGAGGACGGACGAGAGGACTCCTTAGCAAAGGTGGCAAACAAATAACAGCACTACCAGGGAAGAGGAGAACTAGACAATGGTGCAAGCGTTGCGGTAGGTGCAGAATGCAGGGGGTACGATGGGAGGCGGTTCACTGGGGGGTTGGGCTCGAGGACAGGGAGGGAGGGAGGAGGGGTA
The DNA here is from genome assembly GCF_003789085.1 of Penaeus vannamei. Classification (NCBI taxonomy): domain Eukaryota; kingdom Metazoa; phylum Arthropoda; class Malacostraca; order Decapoda; family Penaeidae; genus Penaeus; species Penaeus vannamei. The sequence goes on from NW_020868874.1 coordinate 238,356, forward strand.
GAAGGGAGAGAGAGAAGAAAGAGAGATAAGGGTGGACTCTGTCAGGAATGGGGGAGAAGAGGGAGAGAGGCGTAGAGGAGAGCGGGGATCGAAAGAGAGAGAGAGAGAAGGAGAGAGAGAAGAGCGAGAGTGAGAAGAGACGTAGGAGGAGGATGAGGAGTAGGAGAGAGAGAGAGTGAGAGGGAGATGAGAGAAGAGAGACTACTACACAGCAGAACGAATGAGGACAAAGAGAGAGGAAGAGAGAGAGGGAAGGAAACAACAGGTCCAGATCCAGAAACAGAGAAGTTGATGGCCAATTTGGGATGTTGTGGGGAGTAGTGGGGGGTGTAAGGAGGGTATGGGGGGGAAGTTCGGAGGGCTAAGGTTTTGGGCTTCATCCTGGCGTGTTACATACCCTCTCTCCTCACTCTTATGGTTAACTCGTCCATATGCTTTCTTTGTTTTCTAACACTATCCTTCCTCGCACGCCAGCTGTTACGTTTTCTAATCTCCACTCAGCATTAGCATCAGTCTTCCTTGTCATCATCCTAGATCCTTCGGTTACATGTCTATCGATTCTCTACTTTCTGTCTCTTGCTTTCTAAATGTTCAAAACCGACGTCTCTTTGTTTCTTCCCAACCACCAAACAAACAACCAAACAATGAGCCATTATAAACTAATAAATTGATGTATAAATACGCAAGCAAGGCATGGCGAAGGAGATAAGCGTAGATAAAAACTGGGGAGAGAGACCCATGGAGAGGAAGCAAGAAGACAATGGGAGAAACACACAGGAAGAAGGTGATTTTTTGAGGAAGAGGAGACGATGAAACGATTAAGAGGATCAAGATGTATAATATTAATTTACATACATAATTACATATATCTACATACATACATTCACATAATACACTACAATACCAACACCGTACATATACAACGACCGACACTACATGCAACACAGCACACACAACACACACACCACACATCGGCATCAGCACAACACACAAACAGCATACACCACATACACACACAGCACACACACTGGCCACACAGCACAGCACTGGATAACACACACAGCTCACTGATTACCCTGCATATAAAAAGTTAAGATATAGGGAGGGAGGGAGGTGCAGATGCGAGAGCGACGGGAGATGAGGCCGAGAGACGGGTAGAGGGAGAGGGGAGAGGGAGGAGGGAGAGAGAGGAGAGGAGAGAAGAGAGAGAGAGAGATGAGAGAGACGAGAGAGAGAGAAGAGAGAGAGAGAAGAGATAGGAGATAAGAGAGAGAGAGAGAGAACGCGACGCAGAGAGACCGAGCAGAGACGCAGAGCGAGCAGAGAGAGACGAGAGCAGAGAGAGAGGGGAGAGAGGGAGAGGGTAGAGGGAGCAGGGAAAGAGGGAGAGGGAGAAGGAGAGGGAGAAGGGAGAGAAAGAGAAAGAGAAAGAGAGAAGTGAAAGAGAAAGGAGAGAGAGAGAGAGAGAGAGAGAGAGAGAGAGAGAGAGAGAGAGAGAGAGAGAGAGAGAGAGCGAGAGAGAGAGAGAGAGAGAGAGAGAGAACGAGAGAACGAGAGAACGAGAGAACGAGAACGAGAACGAGAACGAGAACGAGAACGAGAACGAGAGAACGAGAGACAGACAGACAGAGACAGAGACAGAGACAGAGACAGAAACAGAGCCAGAGACAGGCAGACCAAGAAAGCCCCGTGACAAAGCCAGCCGGGCAGACGGGGAAGACCTCCTGACCCAGCAGCCCGCGCGCCCATGGCCGAGCCGACCTCGCCCGCCCAGCCTCCACGTCCCCCTGGCACCCGGCCGTCTCTTCGGCGAAGGGCCAATCTCATCCTCTGTTCATCCCGGCTCGTCTCATGCCGAAGGTTAAGTGATTAGACTTACCCCTATCTTTATCCCTGCCCCTACATCCGGGACACTCTCCCTCTGTCATTCTCTTCAAGCGTTCCTTCTCCCTTTCTTTCCTTTCTTCTTTTTTCCTCTTTCTACCATTCTGTCTCACTTTGTCTGTCTGTCTGTCTGTCTGTCTGTCTCTTTCTTTTTCTTTCTCTGTCTCCCTCTCTTTCTTTCTTCTTATCTCTTGCCTCCTCCCTCTTCGTATCCCCATCTCGATATCCCCCCTTCCCTCTCCCTCTCGTCCTCTTTCTTCCTCGACTCTCCTTTCCCCTCCTCCCTCCCCCCTTCCCTTTTACCCCTACTCCCCCCCCCCCTCGATTCTCATCTCCTGGCCGTTGTCATTATCTACTCCCCATTGTAGGGTTGGGGAGGGAGGAGGAGGGGCGGATATGGGGTAGAGGCGTGGATTCTTATTATCCCTATTCCCCCTTTTCATTGTCTCCTTCTACGCCGCTCGATTCTACTTCCTTTTTCTTCTTCTTATCAAAATCACCCTTTCTCCCTGCTTCCCCACCCTCTCTATTTCCCCCTATCCCTCCTTCCTCTCCTCACCCTCCCTTCTCTCTCTCTCCTTTCTCCTCTCCCTCTCCCTCCTTCCTCTCTCCTTCTCCTTCACCCTCCTCTCTCTCCTCCTGTTCCTCCTCTCCCTCACCCTCCTTCTCTCTCCCTCCTTCCTCTCCTCCTCCCTCCTTCTTTTCCTCTCCTTCTCCCCCCTTTTCCCTCCCCCTCTGTTCCCCTCCCTCTTCCCCTCTCTCCTCCTTCTTCTCCCTCTCCCTCCTTCCCTCCCTTCTCCCTCTCTCCCTCCTTCCCCTCCTCTCCCTCTCCCTCCTTCCCCTCCCTCTCCCTCTCCCTCTCCCTCCTTCCCCTCCCTCTCCCTCCTTTCCCTTCCGCCTCTCCCTCCTTCCCCTCCCTCCCTCCCTCCTCCCCTCCTCTCTCCCTTCTCCCTCTCCATCTCCTTCTGCTTCCCCCTCTCCCTCTCTCCCTCCTTCCCTTCCCTCTCCTTCTCCTTCTCCTTCTCCATCTCCCTCTCCCCTCGCCATGTCACAGTAAGTTTTTTTTTTTTTTTTTTTTTTTTTTTTTTATTCGGGACTTTGTCTTCGTCCCTCCGCGAATCCCACTTCAATAACAGTATCTGATAGTCTGTATATCGGAGAATAGATCCGTTAAGCTCTTTCTTTCTTTTTTTCTGTTTTCATAGAGTCGCAAAATGGTTTATGTATTGTGGTTCTTATATCAATAATCTTTGTTTTCTATTATTTATTTGTCTGTCTGTCTATTTGACTGTCTGTCTGTCTTTGATTTCCTGTCACTCAGTCTGCCTGTCTGTCTGTTTGCCTGCCTGCCTGCCTCTCTCTCTCTTCTATTTCTTCATTTTACCTCTCTCTTTCCCTATCCCTCTCACCCTCTTTCCCTTGATATATATTTTACTTCTTCTCTCCCTCCTCCCTTCCCTCTTTCTTTCCCTTTCTTTCTTCCTCCTTCCTTCTTTCCTTCCTTCTTCCTCCTTTCCATTTTTCTCCATTCTTTCCCTTCCTCCCTCCCATCCTCCTTCCCGTGGTCTCCAAACTTAAATAAAGATAGAATTGCTTGCCGCAGCTGGTTCTGCTTTTGCTGACCATCTCCCTCGACTCTTTACAACCCCCCTCCCCCTCTCTCCCTCTCCTCCTCTCCTCTCTCCCTCCTCCTCTCTCTCTCTCTCCTCCCTCTCCTCCTCTCTCCTCTCCCCTCTCCTCTCATTTTCTCTCTCTCCCTCTCTTCTCTCCTCTCTCTCTCTCTCTCCCTCCCTCTCTCTCTCTCCCTCTCCCTCTGTCCCTCTTGTCTCCTCTCCCCTCTCCCTCTCCCCTCTCCTCCTCCTTTCTCTCTCTCCCTCCTCTTCTCCTCCCTCTCTCTTTCTCTCTCTCTCCTCTCTCCATTTCTCTCTCTCCTCTCTCTCCATTCTCTCTCCAATTTCTCTCTCTCCTTCTCTCCATTTCTCTCTCTCTCTCTCTCTCTCTCTCTTCTCCATTCTCTCTCTCTCCTCTCTCCATTTCTCTCCTCCCTTCCTCCAATTTCTCTCTCTCCCTCCATTTCTCAAATTTCTCTCTCTCACCTCCTCCATTTCCTTCTCTCCCTTCTCTCCATTCTCTCTCTCCCCTCTCCATTTCTCTCTCATTCCGTGTCGTGTGCTCTTCCCATTTCTCTCTCTCCCTCTCACTCCATTCTCTCTCTCCCTCTTCTTTCCCTCTCTCCATTTCTCTCTCCTCCCTCTCTCCATTTTCTCTCTCTCCCTCTCTCCATTTCTCTCTCTCCCTCTCTCCCTCCTCTCTAACCACAACTCATGTCAGTCTGTCACCCCTCTCTTTCTTTTGCTATTTTCCTTCCCTCTTTACTCACCGCATTTATCTTCCATTTTACCTTTTCTTCTCTCTTCTGTGTGTCTTTTTTATTCCCCCCTTCCCCTTCCCCCAGGATTCGAAGCGTCCCCTCTCCGTACACTGCACACTGGATGCGCTTCACGGAATACCTCCCCTGGAATCTGTCTGGTGATGCCGGAAAACACACCATCAGGAGGCACGCTTTTTCTTCTTTTTCTCTCTTCTCTCTCTTCACCCTCACTCGTATGCTCACTCCTCCTTTTCACTCTTGCCATCAGACTCAGACATTCACACTCGCTCTCGTTCTCGTTCTCCTGCCCCCTTCTCCACCCTCATCTCATCTTCCCCCTCTTCCTACTCAGTGCTCTCCTTGTCCAGTTCTTCTATCTCCCCCTCGCCCACCCCTCTCTCCCTCCCTCTCCCTCGCTCCCTCCTCTTCTCTCCTTCCCTCCCCCCCTCCCCCTCTCCATCTCCTGATCTCTCTCCGCCAGTATGCTTAATTAAGGCTAAAGGATTATGCATTTTGATATTTTTTTCATTTGAAGATTTTTTTTTTTTTTTTTTTTTTTTTTAATTTATTAAAAACCCGTTGCGCTTTCTGGCTTTCTCTTGATCCGCTGGCAGCAGCTCCGTAAACGAAGATTTTGAAAGCCTTGAATCGAAATTCCAGGAAATTCTGAGGCCGAGACTGAAAGAGTAAGGAATAGAGACAGAGAGAGAGAGAGAGAGAGAGAGAGAGAGAGAGAGAGAGAGAGAGAGAGAGACGAGAGAGAGGAGAGCGAGAGAGAGAGAGAGAGAGAGAGAGAGAGAGAGAGAGAGAGAGAGAGAGAGAGAGAGAGAGAGAGAGAGAGAGAGAGAGAGAGAGTAGAAGAGAGAGAGAGAGAGAGAGAGAGAGAGAGAGAGAGAAAGAGAGAAGAGGAAGAGAGAGAGAAAGAGAAGAGAGAGAGACAGAGACAGAGAGAGAGAGAGAGGAGAGAGAGAGAGAGGAGAGAGAGAGAGAGAGAGAGAGAGAGGAGAGAGACAGAGAGAGAGAGAGAGAAGAGAGAGAAGAGAGACAGAGAAGAGACAGAGACAGAGAGACAGACAGAGACAGGAGACAGACAGACAGAGAGAGAAACAGACAAGAGAGCAGAACAGGACAGAGAGCAGACAGACAAACACCCAGACAGGACCAAGACATACAGACCGAACCACGTCCCTTCGCCTGTGAATCTCGAGGCGAGTGCGTGCAGGATCTTCAGGTTGGTCTGCACTTGACGTGGGAAGCGATCGCCTTGCAGAAGTTTGCCGAGGGGGGGGGGGGGGGGTCGTCATTAGGGCCGTTAATGTTATTACCTTTTGGCAGCCTTGGTTAGTTTAGTTGTTCGTTGTTTGTTCGTTGGTTAGGCAGGAGATTCAAAAATGTTATTAACTGATTTTTGTTCGTTGGTTGTTCGTTGGTTAGCAGGATAACTCAAAAAGTTATTAACTGATTTTTGTTCGTTGGTTTGTTCGTTGGTTAGCAGGATAACTCAAAAAGTTATTAACTGATTTTTGTTCGTTGGTTTGTTCGTTGGTTAGCAGGATAACTCAAAAAGTTATTAACTGATTTTTGTTCGTTGGTTTGTTCGTGGTTAGCAGGATAACTCAAAAAGTTATTAACTGATTTTTGTTCGTTGGTTTGTTCGTCGGTTAGCAGGATAATCAAAAAGTTATTAACTGATTTTTTTGGTTCGTTGGTTTGTTCGTTGGTTAGCAGGATAACTCAAAAAAGTTATTAACTGATTTTTTGTTCGTTGGTTTGTTCGTCGTTAGGCAGGATAACTCAAAAAGTTATTAACTGATTTTTGTTCGTTGGTTTGTTCGTTTGGTTAGCAGATAACTTCAAAAAGTTATTAACTGATTTTTGTTCGTTGGTTTGTTCGTTGGTTAGCAGGATAACTCAAAAAGTTATTAACTGATTTATTATGAGTTTTACTAAAGGTGTGTCTTAAATTTTGGTGGTGATCCAGATCATGATCCGGATCTAGGATTTTTTTGAAGGATTTAATAGCATTGCTAGAAAGGGTCAAATCAATTTTTGGCACTTATTATTAATTTTTTTGTCATTATTAATATAATTCTTCATGCGTGGATATTTTCATTGCTTCGGTGACCCTATTGCCTTGTTGGAGGTATGCGCTCTCAGAGTGCTTCTAGTTTTCAATAGTATTGCTCGTTCTCTCTCTCTCTCTCCTCATCGCTTTCCCCCCCCTTCTCTTTCTCTTTCCCTCTCTCTCTCTCTCTCGTCTCTCTCCCTCCCTCCCTCATTCACCCACCCTCCCTCCCTCTTCCTCCTCCCTCCTCCCTCCCCCCTCATTCCACCACCACCCCATCCTCCTCCTCCTTATTCTACCCCATCCACCATCCTCCCTCC
>NW_020868874.1:252495-254526 GCF_003789085.1 Penaeus vannamei
CACCCCTTCACTCCCTCCTTCACCCCTTCACCCCTTCCTTCTTTCCTCTCCCTCCCTTCACCCTTCCTTCTTTCAACCCCTTCCTTCCTTCCTCTCCCTCCTTCACTTCTTCTTTCCTCTCCCTCCCTTCACCCTTCCTTCTTTCCTCTCCCTCCCTTCACCCCTTCCTTCTTTCCTCTTCCTCCCTTCACCCCTTCCTTCCTTCCTCTCCCTCCCTTCACCCCTTCCTTCCTTCCTCTCCTCCTTCACCCTTCCTTCCTTCCTCCCCTCCCTTCACCCTTCCTTCCTTCCTCTCCTCCCTCCCCTTCCTTCCTTCCTCTCCCTCCCTTCGCCCCTTCCTTCCTTCCTTCCTCTCCCTCCTTCTTCCCTTACCTTGAGGCCATGGGACGCGGCCAGTTCAGCGAAGAGCTCCTCACTCTCCTGGTGGTGGGTCTTGTCCACGAAGAAGATCCCGGTGGCGTAGCGTCCCGGCTCGGGCAGCTCCACGTCATGCTCGTTCCTGCGGGGGAGAGAAGAGGGGAGAGGAGGTTAGGATACGCGCTGAGACCTAGCTTGTCGAAGGACATAAAAGGGGGAATAGAGAGGGTTAGAGAAGAAGGGAAAGGAGGTTAGGATACGTGCTGAGACCTAGCTTGTCGAAGGACATGAAGGAGGAATAGAGAGGGTTAGAGAAGAGGGGAGAGGAGGTTAGGATACGCGCTGAGAGACCTAGAAGAAGAAGGAAAAGAGGGGGAGAGAAGAGGAGGTTAGGATACGCGCTGAGATCTAGCTTGTCGAAGGACATGAAGGGGGAATAGAGGGGGTTAGAGAAGAGGGGAGAGGAGGTTAGGATACGCGTTGAGAGACCTAGATGAAGAAGGAAAAGAGGGTTAGAGAAGAGGGGAGAGGAGGTTAGGATACGCGCTGAGAGACCTAGATGAAGAAGGAAAAGAGGGTTAGAGAAGAGGGGAGAGGAGGTTAGGATACGCGTTGAGAGACCTAGACGAAGAAGGAAAAGAGGGGGAGAGAAGAGGGGAAAGGAGGTTAGGATACGCGCTGAGACCTAGCTTGTCGAAGGACATAAAAGGGGGAATAGAGAGGGTTAGAGAAGAGGGGAGAAGTTAGGATACGCGTTGAGAGACCTAGACGAAGAAGGAAAAGAGAAGAAGGGAAAGGAGGTTAGGATACGCGTTGAGAGACCTAGACGAAGAAGGAATAGAGGGTTAGAGAAGAGGGGAAAGGAGGAGTCCCGATAGGAGTAGTCCGAAATCGCTCCTATCGGGGTAGAGAAAAGTAGGAAAGGAGAGTTCAGGATACGATTTTGAAAGCACTCCTCCCGGGTCAGAGAACAGCGGGAAAGAAAAGGTTGAGACAAGTTCTATTCAGAGACACAATTCGGACACCTTTTTCGGTGGAGGTTCACCCACCACCCGCGGGATGAACCAGCTCTGATTGGCTGCGACGTGGGTTTCCGAACTATCTCTGGATATGAGCGAAGAAGTGAAGCCTCCTTTGTCATGGAAGCGAAAAAGGCGGAAAAGTGGGGTAAGGAGAAGAGTTAAAACCCCTCCTGCTAGAGAAGGGAAAAGGGGAAAAAGATAGACCATGGGCATAAGGTCTTTCGTAATAAGAGCATTTACGTTGCTAGGTAAACTTTATCATTACTCTCACTTAGTCATCACCACCTGCGTTACGGGACGAAGTGGAAACTCCGGATAACTGTTATTGTAGCTGCCCGTTTATAACGACGGACCTCCTGTAATGATGGAGCTTTTACAATAACAGAACTTCTGCACTGAGTGAGGTTTTGAGATGAAATCACTCGTGTTAATGAGGGAAATGGGGAAAAGAGGGGATAGGATACAATTTTGTACTGGGGCAATTTCGCGATGAGAGAGCTTTTCCAATGACTGAGCCTTGGCAATGAGAGAGCTTACGTAATGGGAGATATCTTATAATTGCGGAGCTTTTGCTAAGATGGAGGTTCCGCCATGACGGAACTCACATAAATGCTCTATGTTTGTTCATTTCTATTGTAACCCCTTCTGTCTA
>NW_020868874.1:254607-259607 GCF_003789085.1 Penaeus vannamei
TTCATAGAATGGAAGGAAGGGAAACGAGGGAGTCTTTATAGAAAAGGAAGGAAGGGAAACGAAGGAGTCTTTATAGAAATGGAAGGAAAGGGAAACGAAGGGAGTCTTTATAGAAAATGGAAGGAAGGGAAAACGAAGGGAGTCTTTATAGAAAACGGAAGGAAGGGAAACGAAGGGAGTCTTTATAGAAAACGGAAGGAAGGAAACGAAGGGAGTCTTTATAGAAACGGAAGGAAGGGAAACGAAGGGAGTCTTATAGAAAAACGGAAGGAAGGGAAACGAAGGGAGTCTTTATAGAAAACGGAAGGAAGGGAAACGAAGGAGTCTTTATAGAAAACGGAAGGAAGGGAAAATTTTATAGAAAACGGAAGGAAGGGAAACGAAGGGAAGTCTTTTATAGAAACGGAAGGAAGGGAAACGAAGGGAGTCTTTAACGAAAAGAAGGGAGTCTTTATAGAAAACGGAAGGAAGGGAAACGAAGGGAGTCTTTATAGAAAACGGAAGGAAGGGAAACGAGGGAGTCTTTATAGAAAAGGAAGGAAGGGAAAACGAAGGGAGTCTTTGTAGAAAACGAAAGAAGGGAAACGAAGGAGTCTTTTAGAAACGGAAGGAAGGGAAACGAAGGGAGTCTTCATAGAAAACGGAAGGAAGGGAAACGAAGGGAGTCTTTATAGAAAACGGAAGGAAGGGAAACGAAGGGAGTCTTTATAGAAAATGGAAGGAAGGGAAACGAAGGGAATAGAAAGGAAGGGAAACGAAGGGATCTTTATAGAAAATGGAAGGAAGGGAAACGGAAGGGAGTCTTTATAGAAAACGGAAGGAAGGGAAACGAAGGAGTCTTTATAGAAAACGGAAGGAAGGGAAACGAAGGGAGTCTTTATAGAAAACGGAAGGAAGGGAAACGAAGGGAGTCTTTATAGAAAACGGAAGGAAGGGAAACGAAGGGAGTCTTTATAGAAAACGGAAGGAAGGGAAAACGAAGGGAGTCTTATAGAAAGGAAGGGAAACGAAGGGAGTCTTTATAGAAACGGAGGAAGGGAAACGAAGGGAGTCGGAAAGGGAACGAAGGGAGTCTTTATAGAAAACGGAAGGAAGGGAAACGAAGGGAGTCTTTATAGAAAAAGGAAAGGGAAAGAAGGGAGTCTTTATAGAAAACGGAAGGAAGGGAAACGAAGGGAGTCTTTATAGAAAACGGAAGGAGGGAAACGAAGGGAGTCTTTATAGAAGGAAGAAAGGAACGAAGGGAGTCTTTATAGAAACGGGGAAAAAAGGAGTCTTATAGAAAACGAAAGGAAGGGAAACGAAGGGAGTCTTCATAGAAAACGGAAGGAAGGGAAACGAAGGGAGTCTTTATAGAAAAACGAGAAGGAAGGGAAACGAAGGGAGTCTTTATAGAAAATGGAAGGAAGGGAACGAAGGAGTCGAAAGGAAGGAAGGGAAACGAAGGGAGTCTTTATAGAAAACGGAAGGAAGGGAAACGAAGGGAGTCTTTATAGAAAACGGAAGGAAGGGAAACGAAGGGAGTCTTTATAGAAAACGGAAGGAAGAAACGAAGGAGTCTTCATAGAAAACGGAAGGAGGGAAACGAAGGGAGTCTTTATAGAAAACGGAAGGAAGGGAAACGAAGGAGTTTTATAGAAAACGGAAGGAAGGGAAACGAAAGGAGTCTTTATAGAAATGGAAGGAAGGGAAACGAAGGAGTGAAAGGAAGGAAAGGAAAAGAAGGGAGTCTTTATAGAAAACGGAAAGGAAGGGAAACGAAGGGGAGTCTTTATAGAAAACGGAAGGAAGGGAAACGAAGGGAGTCTTATAGAAAACGGAAGGAAGGAAAACGAAGGGAGTCTTTATAGAAAACGGAAGGAAGGGGAAACGAAGGGAGTCTTTATAAGAAAACGGAAGGAAGGGAAACGAAGGGAGTCTTTATAGAAAACGGAAGGAAGGGAAACGAAGGGAGTCTTTATAGAAATGGAAGGAAAGGAAAGAAGGGAGTCTTTATAGAAAACGGAAGGAAGGGAAACGAAGGGAGTCGAAAACGGAAGGAAGGGAAACGAAGGGAGTCTTTATAGAATGGAAGGAAGGGAAACGAAGGGAGTCTTTGTAGAAAACGAAAAAGGAAACGAAGGGAGTCTTTATAGAAAACGGAAGGAAGGGAAACGAAGGGAGTCTTCATAGAAAATGGAAGGAAGGGAAACGGAGGGAGTCTTTATAGAAAACGGAAGGAAGGGAAACGAAGGGAGTCTTTATAGAAAAGGAAGGAAACGAAAGGAGTCTTTATAGAAATGGAAGGAAGGGAAACGAAGGGAGTCTTTATAGAAAACGGAAGGAAGGGAAACGAAGGGAGTCTTTATAGAAAACGGAAGGAAGGGAAACGAAGGGAGTCTTTATAGAAAACGGAAGGAAGGGAAACGAAGGGAGTCTTTATAGAAAACGGAAGGAAGGGAAACGAAGGGAGTCTTTAGAAAACGGAAGGAAGGGAAACGAAAGAGTCTTTATAGAAAACGGAAGGAAAGGGAAACGAAGGGAGTTTATAGAAAACGGAAGGAAGGAAAACGAAGGGAGTCTTTATAGAAAACGGAAGGAAGGGAAACGAAGGGAGTCTTTATAGAAATGGAAGGAAAGGAAAAGAAGGGAGTCTTTATAGAAAACGGAAGGAAGGGAAACGAAGGGAGTCTTTATAGAAAACGGAAGGAAGGAAACGAAGGGAGTCTTTATAGAAAATGGAAGGAAGGGAAACGAAGGGAGTCTTTGTAGAAAACGAAATTAAGGGAAACGAAGGGAGTCTTTATAGAAAACGGAAGGAAGGGAAACGAAGGGAGTCTTCATAGAAAATGGAAGGAAGGGAAAGGAAGGGAGTCTTTATAGAAAACGAAGGGAGTCTTTATAGAAAACGGAAGGAAGGGAAACGAAGGGAGTCTTTATAGAAAACGGAAGGAAGGGAAACGAAGGGAGTCTTTATAGAAAACGGAAGGAAGGGAAACGAAGGGAGTCTTTATAGAAAACGGAAGGAAGGGAAACGAAGGGGAGTGTTTAAAGAAAATGGAAGGAAGGGAAACGAAGGGAGTCTTTATAGAAAATGGAAGGAAGGGAAACGAAGGGAGTCTTTAAAGAAAATGGAAGGAAGGGAAACGAAGGGAGTCTTTAAAGAAAATGGAAGGAAGGGAAACGAAGGGAGTCTTTAAAGAAAATGGAAGGAAGGGATGGAGATTTGATGGGGAGCCTCTACAGGAAATGGGAGAGAGTGAAGGAAAAGGAGTCTTTATACAAAATTAAGAAATAGGAAATATAGGAGTCTATAGAAAATGGAAGAAAGATTAAAGAAAGTCTATATGAAAAATGAAAGAAAGCGATGAGGAGTCAATAGAAAATGGAAGAAAGAAAAAGGAAGATAGTAAAGGGAAAGATGTAGGAAGTCTCTATAGGAAATAGAATAGAGAGAAACGAAGGGAGTCTTTATTGATAATGGAAGGAAAAGAAACTAAAGGGTCTTTCCAGAGAGTGGAAGAAAAATGGTCTTTACGAGCAATGAGAGAAGCCGAAAATGGAAGAAAATGAAGGGGAGTCTTTATATAGAATAGAAAAGAGAAATTTAGGCAGTCTTTACGGAAAACGGAAAAAAGTAATTGTAAGATTCTTTATGTGAAATGGGAGAAAGAGAAACGAAGAATGATACCTTTCAGAAAACGAAAAGAAAATGAGAAACAAGAAGAGTCTAACTAGGAAATGAAAGGACAGAAATGACGTGGGTGTTCATAGAAATGGAAGAAAGAGAAACAAGGGGAATCTGACTAGAAACTGAAAAAAGGAAATGGAAGAACGAGAAACGAGCGGTATCTGTCTAGGATATAGAATAGAGAAGTAAGCACATCTATTAAATGGAAGAAAAAATGGGTATAATTTTGCAGAAGTACTCGAGAATTTAGGCCGGAAAGAGGGAAAAGAGATGGCTGGAAAATGAGAGGAAAATGGAGAGGCGAGTGAGCCCAGCATATCTAGGCCAGATTGAGCTTATGTTTGGTGAGTTAGCATTACATCGCAGATTTGGTGTGTGTATGTATGTGTATGGGCGCATGTGTGTGACTGTTTGCATGTGAGTATATTTAAAAATTTGCTGTTGCTAATTTTTCGACACGTGCGTGATATTTTTATTTATTATTATTATTTTTTTTACTTTGTGCGCGTGTGTGCTTACGCCTTATATGCATGTCTTCACGTGCTCTGCGTGGGGTATAAGTGTGGGAATGAAATACATATAATTTGAATCGATAACTTCAGTTGTGGAATAAAGTTCACGTTAGCATTTCTCAATCACTGAGTGGCAACTCTGCGTAAGTTGCGACGAGAATTGCAGGCATCACTCGTGAAAAAGGCTTTCGAATAATTATCTATATTTTAGAATACCAGTTATTATTCTGCTTCGTAATCCCCTATTGCTAGAAATAAGAAATCAATCGTAGAAAAATCCTACATCAGAGCCACAAAGATTTCGACTGAAGCGCAATCACGTTCGCTAACTCCTTGACAGAGAACGTGACAACAACACTGCAAGATTCCTGCCACGTAACCATACACACTGCGGTTGCTTCCCTCAGCGCCAGAATTTCGAGGGCGGCGCCTCATCGCGCACCAGCCGCACCCACTCCACCTCACCGAGCGACCGCTCATTACCGACCTCTAGCCCCGCCTGCGCTCATCCTCGGATGCCGAGGGAGGGAAAGGCTCGCGCCCCGCCTCCTCCTCCCTCCACTGTGTCCTTCTGGTCCCACCCTGGCCTCGCACCTCCCGAAACCCGACCCTTTCCCAGGCGCCTCTTCTGCTGTATCCCTTCCAGCCCCTTGAAGCGAATGCCTCCCACTGGGACCCCCTGGGACGCCTCGAGGGGCCCCTGCTCTAGAAAACACCTAACACAATATCACTTTGCTCATTCATTCTAGTTGTTTCTTGTTTTGTTCGTTGTGATAAAATAATCAATTCTGAAATTTTTGAAAATGCAAAGGAACTAA
>NW_020868874.1:262107-267107 GCF_003789085.1 Penaeus vannamei
TATAAATAATATATATATAATTATAGTATATAATATCTAATATTATATCTATATACACTGCAGTATATATAATATATTATATATATAAATATATATTATAATATACATATAACATATATATGATATATATAATATATAAATTTATATAATAATATATATATAATAATATATAAAATAATATATAACTTATTACATACAATATATATATATAAACTATATATAATATAATTATAATATATATATATGTAAAACAATACAAATAATGTACATAATAATATTAAATATTACATCTAAGCATATTACATACATATAACAATATACATATACATATACATATAACAGTTAATATACATAATTACATATACATATACATTACAATATACAATATACATAACAATATATACATATATCAATATACACTAAAATACACGATACATATAATATATATATTATTATATATAATATAACTATAATAGCTAATATACATATATAATATACTATATAATATATATTTATAACTATATATATGATACATATAATACTATCATATCTAATAATCATATAATATATAGTATGTAATAACAATATTATATATATAATAATACTAATATGATATATATATGAATAATATAATATATATATATATATATATTATAATAATATATATAAAACTAATAATAATTATAACACACATCACACACACACATATTATACACCAACACACACACCACACAACACACACACACACACACAACACACAAACACACAACCAAAACAACACAAATACAACAACATAACAACACACATACCACACAGACACACCACACACACACACAAAACCACACACAACACACACACACACAACACAATAACACAAACAACACACACCAACACCTCACAAAATCACACATAACACACAAAAACACACAAACCCAACTAACATACATACCCACCCCACAACAACAATACAACCCACCACACACCACACTACACTACACACAATATATAATATAAATTTATCAACAATATAGACGACAATCACCAACGATAACATCAACACAAAGATAAACGTAAGACCTCCCATCGCCAAATCAAGCAAAGTATGAATACATAAAATATAGAAAATGAGTCAGATACAACAACCCATACCTATAATTCCCTCCCTTAATCTCATCAACCTAAATCTATTATAATCCCCACAAATACAATTCCAAGATCAAATCAGTCGAAAAGCCAAAAAGAAATCTCTCTGATCGTCGAATAATCATCTGACACAATAACACATAAAAAAAATAGATATATTATTATATATATAATATATAAAGTTTAATTAATATAATATCTTATATACATAACATAACATACATATATACCATAATATATATATAATATAATATAATACTATCATATATAAATATATATATATATAAAATATTAATAGATACATACATTAAAAACATACTACATACATAACATATATGTATATATATAATAATAAAATTTATAATATATGTATATATGTATGTATGTATATATAATATCTATTATATAATATAATTATAATATATATATATATGTGTGTGTGTGTGTGTGTGTGATGTGTGTGTGTGTGTGTGTGTGTGGTGTATTTATAATATATACATAATATATATATTATATATAGTTAAATTATAATAATAATATAATATGTATAATATATAATAAATATATATACTATAATATATATATATATAATTTAATACTATTTATCTACTCTATCTATCATTGTATCTTCTGATCTATCTATATAATATTATATTCTACATATATATATATAAATATATAAATATATATATGTATAACATATAATAAATGCATATAAAATAAATATATATATATAATATAATATAAATACTTGTTATATATATAAATATATATTAAATATATATATGTAATAATATATATAAAATATTTGTAAATACTACTATCTTCTATCATATATATAGCTAATAAATATAATTTATTATTATAATTATATAATATATGATATAATATAATAAAATACACAATATAATATATATATAAATATATATTATATATAATTTTATTTAATATTAAAATATATAAATAATATAATATACTATATATACCGTTACACAAATACTACACAACAATAAATCATCACACAACACATTGAACACATCAACACACACACACACACACAAGCGCACACTACACACACACACACTACCACACACACATATAATATATATTAATATTAAAATATCATAAATATCAAATAAAGTTTAATATGTATACTATATAATTATATAATAATATGCACATATTTGTGTTGTGTACGTGATGAAGTGTGTGTGTGGTATATCAACATATATATATATAATATATTTATATAATAATGGTATATATTATATATAACTAATAGTTATGTGTGTGTGGTGTTGTTAGTGCTGGTGATGTAGTTGTGTGTGATGTGTGGTTGTAGTGTTGTGTGTGTTGTGTGTGTAGTTTGGTGGTGTGTTGTCGATGTGTGTGTGCTAGGTGGTGATGTGTGTGTGTATTGTTGTGTATATTAATAATACATTGTATATATAATACATCTAGATATATGCTATATTTATATGTAATTATAATCATATATAAATATATATATATATAATATATATTATATAATATGTTATATATCATATATAAATATATTATAATAATATATGTATCATCTATATATATAACGCATTAATATATATAATATATATATATAAATTATAATAATATATATAAATATAAGTGTGTGGTGTGTTGTGTGTGTGTGTGTGTGTGTGTGTGTGTGTAGTGTGTGTGTGTGTATTATATATAATATAATATTATAATATACTAAATATAATATAGAATATTTACATATATAACATATATAAACATATATATGTATAACTTAAAATATAATATGTAATGTATATACTTTATATGTATGTAATAATATAATATATATAATAACATATTATATATATAATAAATAAAATATATAACTTATATATATATACGAGATAAACTAAATACTATTAATATTTATGTATAAATATATAATAAGATAGTGGATAGAATAGAGATAGATATAATGTAAATAATAGATATATATAATATATAATATATATATAATATATATAATATAATTATATACTAACTTAAATGATATATATATAGAGTATAAATATATTTCCTAATAGATGTTATAATATTTTACTTGTCTGTATGTAATTATATTAGTATAACATAATATATATTATATATATATTAAATAATAAAGAATATCTATAAATAATATATAATTAATAATTAATATGTTAACTATATATGACAAACATATATAAACTATATTATATATATATAAAATATTCTATATATATATATAATATAATTATAATCTGCATATGCATATACATGAAATAACATATATATACAATACTATACTCATATAACATATAACGTATTCATATACATATAAACATATATACATATTATTATATATAATATATATTCTTATATATTAGGTGAATGATAAATATAGTAACTAATATATATAATGTAATTATATATATAATATATAATAAATTAAATAATATATAACTAATGAATAAATAAGTGTGTGTGTGTGTGTGTGTATGTGTAGTGATGTGTGTGTGTGTATGTTGTGTGGAATGTGTGTGATGTGGTGTGTAGGTGTGTGTTTGTGTATAATGTGTGTGTGTGTGTGGATATATAATACACATATAACATAATTATATATATATATATAATAAACATAATATATACATATATATAATAATATATAATAATACTTAATATAATAATATAAATAGTAATATTTAATATAATATATATATAAATAATATAACCATTATGTACACACCCACACACAACACAATACAACCATACACACACACACACACACAAAATCATAAAGGAGTAAAATTAAAACAACACACAACACACAACACACACACCACAAACACACACACACCAACACACAATATAATTAATATAAATCTTATAAATAAATACTTGTTATATTATCATATAATATAAAGCTAAAGATATGATAGATAGATATACACTACTATACAATACATAATGATAGTATTCATTATAAAATATTTTAATTATAAATATATAAAATACTGTCAAAATAATAAATAAGTAACATATATAAATAAATAGATAATTTAATCTATATTATATTAATAATATGTAATTATTAATTATGCATATATATAATATATATAATATCTATATATAATATAGTATATATATATAGATTATATATATATATATATATATTTGCGCTTGTGTGTAATAACAGTGGTACACACACACACCACATCAACACACACACACCCACACGACACACACACACACACAACAACACACTATATAAATATATATCATTATAATATTATATATATATATATATAAATGTCTGTATTATAACATACTGATAATACTATACATATAGTAGAAATATAATATATATATAACTATATATATATATATACATATAGATATATATATATATTTATACTATACATTATAACATATATACAATACAATTATATACATATAATATATTGTATCATCTATATATAACTCTAAATTATAGTATAATAAACATCAATATAATATATATACAATAATAATTATAGTCTAATGCTAATATAATATATATATTAAATATATACATATATACTAATTATTATATAATAATATATATATAATATATATACATTATGAGTGTGCCGTGTGATGTGTGTGTGTTGTGGTGTGTGTGATGTGTGTGATGATGTGTGTGTGGGATATGTGTGTGTGTGTGATGTGTGTGTGTGTGCGATGTGTGTGTGTTGCATGTATATATAATAACATAATCACAAAAACAACAAAATAAACCACACCAACACACACACACACACACACACACAAACAACAACTCAACAAACACACACACAACA
>NW_020868874.1:272107-276900 GCF_003789085.1 Penaeus vannamei
ATATAAATATATTACTATATATTTGAATATCATATATTAACTACTATATACGCCATTATAATATTTATTATTATTATAGAAACACACACACACACACACACACATACGCCACACCACAACAACTACACACTATACACACACACATACACCTCACACCGCACTAGACACGAACACACACAACACATCACCACCACACACACACACAAAAATTAGATATTATAACCACACACACCACACACACCACACCACACACATAGTATAGTAATTTTAGCGATAATAAATATATTATTATACTAATATAAATATTATTGTAATAAGTATATATATATAATATACATATATATATATTGGAATATTAATTAAGGGTCTAATAAATATATATATATTAGATATATGTAATGTATAACTTTATTATACATATATATTCCAATAGTCATAATTATGTGATCTATATATAATAATAATATATATATATATATAATTATATATATAATATATATATCATATATATTCATACTATCATATAATCTAATTTATCTAATATGAGGAAGACTGGGAGAGAGAGAGAGAGAGAGGAGGAGGAGAGAGCGAGAGAGAGAGAGTAGAGAGACGAGAGATGAGACGAGAAGAGAGAGAGAGAGAGAGAGAGAGAGAAGAGAGAGGATAGAGGAATTAGGATTAAGAGAAGAAGAAGTGTGGTGATTCGCTTGCTGTGTTGCATAGTGTGTGTGTGTGTATCGTCATTATTTATGATATACTATTACTGTACTACATTATATATACAACCACTAAGCATGCACAATGGATAATAAACCTCACACATACAATACATCATATATTATCTATATACTCATTCAACTATATATATATAATATAATATATACTGTCTTATACTATAATATATATATAAAGTATATCATATGTCATCACGATATTGTAATATTACATAATATACTGCATGTTCACGTGATGACTCCTCGTTCGTGTTGTACGGCGTTGGTTTGGTGTGTGTGTGTGTGAGAGTGTGCTGTGTGTGTGCTGCTGTGTGGTGTAGTGTGTTTGTGTGCTTGTGTGTATGCGTGTGGTGTGTGGTGTGTGTGTGTGTGTTGTGTGTAACTTCGTGTGTGTGTGTGTGTAGTGTGGTGTGTGTGTGTGTTCGGTGTGTGTCGTTCGGTGTGCTGCTCTGTCGTCATGCATATATATATAATACTTATATAATTCACCTACCACTAATATTATATATAACAACTCACACCTAGCCTCCACACACACACACACACACACACCACACACAACACAACACCACACCACACCATTATATATATCAATATAATAAATATATATATATTCATATATCCAGTATACATACATATCTACATACATCCTTTGTGGTATAGACACATACATTACACTATATATAATGCATATTATATATGAATATATAATCTATAGTGATATACATATTATACTCATTACTATACCATATATATAGAAACTTACATCATAACATACATGTGTAGTGCATATACACAACAAAAACATATACCCACTTGTCTGATAATGCATTCTTAATATGTAATGCGTCGCTGTCCACGCATCCCGCAGGTGTGACATATAAGGCGAAAGTGGTCCGCAACGATAACATTAATGCTCGCGCGAATGGCCAGGCGATAAGCGAGCCGGGCTAGCGGGGAGGGTGCATCGGCGAACGGTACTGTTGGCGCGCGCCCAGGTCAGGATCCCATCTCTCCGAAGTGACGCAAAATGTTACTTCCTCTCTCTATTCCGCCTAACGCTTAGCTCTTACTAGTACATCATCACCTTGCGCGGAACTTTATTCAGTATTGCCTTCTGTTCGATTTTGTGTCTACACGAGTGATTTATTTATCACTCTTTATGATTTATACTATCTTAACTAGACGTGGCACTCACAAACACTCTTCGTCGACAATCGTATTGACTGGAAAAACAGACAAGCGATGTCACGCGACCAATGATAAGATAGGGAGGGATTCAACTGGACCTTACGGTAGATATGTAGGATTGCAGTACATTATGGACAGTCACACACACACCACACACATAACACACACACACACACACACACACACACACGCACACACACACACATATGTATTATACATGTTTGTATATTCAATATATGTATAATTTGTGTGTGTTGTGTATATATATATATATATAATATATATAATATATATATATATATATATTATATATATATATATATATATATATATATTATATATATATATATATATATATAATATATATGTGTGTGTGTGTGTGTGTGTGTGTGTGTGTGTGTGTGTGTGTGTGTGTGTGTGTGTGTGTGTGTGTGTGTGTGTGTGTGTGTAGAAATAGATAAATAAATAAATAAAATATAAATATATATATATATATATATATATATATATATATTATATATATATATTATGTGTTGTGTGTGTGTCGTGTGTGTGGTGTGTCGTGTGTGTGTGTCGCGTGTGTGTGTGTGTGTAGTGTGGTCGTCGTGTGCTGGTGTACGTGCTGTAGTGGTGTGTTACGTGGGTCGGTGTGTAGGTGTCTCTATTGTACATATAATAATTTACTACCATTTAATGAATCAACCCATATACATATATACACTATCTTCGTATCATATGTACTATATTTATCATTACTATATATAAATATATAATAATATATTAATATATATAAACCTACTATTAATTTTTAATATACCCAGATTTTCACCTTAATATACATAGTGTGGCATATTAATATATCATTATAAAAATATTTACATCTAATAACATATATAATTGTCTATGCAATATATATATATATATAGTAATAGAGTATATATGTATATATAGTATATATTAATATATAATATATTATATTATATATATATATATATGCACAAGACGACCACACACACACACATTTCCACGACACACACCCACAAACCCTACACACACACATCACCACATCACAGCACTTGAGACAAGCAAAGCACAAACACACGAAGCCACACAATATAATAATATATACTTCATTACTAAATCGGTATATAATATATATATAATCATATAGGTAACATATAATATACAGATGCACAAATAACATAGTATACTGGTATGGCTTATATATGTATAAGCTATTGAATTGTTGATAGATATAAAAACAGATAGAAATAGCTTCCATCTATGTTTGACTAAGATATTCAATATACTTTGTATGTGTATATATATATATTTAGTAGATAATAAAAATATAATCACAAGGAGTAATAATATAAAAGCCATACTAAAAGTGAATTATAATAATAAATGAAGTATAAGAAGTAGAGTTATCGTATAAATAATATTATATATTATGAATGATATATATATATAATATATATATAGTATAGTATATATATATAGGGACTATGAATGAAGTAGGTATAGTAATATACAGTAGATAGATAAGTAGGATATGTGGTTGTAGTAGTGGGAGATGGGGTGGGATAGATAGGATGGTGTGGATGTGGTAGTGTGTGTTGAATGTGTGTGTGTGTGTGTGTGTGTGTGTGTGTGTGATAGTGTGTGTGTGTAAAGTATGCTATGAGTATAGACAACAAACACATCACACAACACACACACAGACACCAGCCACCACACACACACACACAAACACACACACACAAAGCATGAGTAAATAATAGAAGGGAATATATAAGGGTAATGATTTATGGATAGGATGAGAGTATATAATGTATAGGTATATGATATTAATAATAAAATATAATATATATATATAATAGTTTATATATATGATAAATTAAATGTGTGTGTGTGTGTGTGTGTGTGTGTGTGTGTCGTGTGTGGTGTGTTGTGTGTGTGTGTGTGTGTGTGTGTGTGTATACTTATCATACTTTAATATATTATAGTATAGGTAGATAATAGATAGATAGGTAGGTAAGAAGGTAAATACAATCGATGAATGGATAGCTACACACATAGACAAATATATAGTTATAGATATATTCGTTTAAGAATTCTATGCTGAAATACAGGCACCCCAATGAGGGTAAATGTATGAATAGGTACGTGAACAACAGAAAGCGAAGCCCACTGGGGAAAGAACCCCTGAGCGATCAATACGGCGCCTAAAATAGATTCAAATAAGCCGGCGGTCTTACGCCCAGGCAAACGCTGTGTTGGAAAGCGGCTTACCTGGACTCCTGGCGCATCATGATGGTGAAGTGTTGGAAGTGATCCCTCGGAAGTTGATTCGGCGCTCAGAGCATGCGCGGGGCCGCGTGCATGTCGGTGAGAGCCAGTCGATGATGCATTAGCGACACGTGACGCCGGGTCACCTATGGAGGCTCTCGTTTTGTCTTGTTCTGATCACTGCTCCTTATTTATCTATACTTGTTTCTCGCAAACTTCTTATTTCGCCTCCTCTTTATAATCTGTATTTTTTAACTGAAACAATTCTGGTCAAAAAGACTATAATTAATGGACACCTTTTATATATTCCTATTCCCACACACAACTACTGGCTTTTCTTGACGAACACGACAAATTCCTTATTATGAAATAGGTTTGTGTTTTAATGTCTTTTTCATGTCAATACGTGTATGTGCGTATGTGTTCCCGCTGCGTGACACCCAATAGAAAGTTATTAATAAAAGCGCGACACAAAATATATAGCCTCAAGACGGTCTACAACTGATAGGTGTTGGCTGCGTTTTTTTACTTTTCTTCACTTCGGTTGTATTGGAGAGTTGAGCGTTGTAGCTTAAT
>NW_020868874.1:277000-294500 GCF_003789085.1 Penaeus vannamei
CCTCTCTTCTCCCCTCTCCCTCTCCCTCTCTCCCTCCCCTCCCCCTTTTCCCTTTCTCTTCTCTCTTTTTCTCTTTTACTCGTTACTGACTTACTGAATTATTCTTTTTTTCAGATTGGTGTGAAGTCTGATGTTTGGTCATTAGGTTGCATCTTGTATAATCTGGTATATGGCCGTACACCCTTCCAGCATATAAGCAACCCCCTGCAAAAGCTGTCGGCAATCTCTGATCCTAATACGAAAGTAAACTTCCCCGAAATTGAGAATAAAATGTTGTTAGAGGTGTTGCAGCTGTGCTTGCAATTTGATCAGCGAAAACGTCCTAGCATCTCAGAGTTGTTAAACACCCGTATCTAACAGCCAAACCAGGAGAGGGTGAAACCCCACAAAAGGAACCACATCTCAAGTCCATGCTACAGCAGCTGTCGCAGCTCCCCCAATAGCTTAAGAAAATAACTTCGGTAAGTTGGTGAATTTTTGGATTATTATTATAAATATAACTTTTATCAGCCTTTTTATATCGTTATTTTTCAAATTATTCTTTTAATCAGAGTTAATTTGTGTTAAAGTGTAGATTAAATTCAGATTTATAAACAACGTATAAGATGAGAGAGAATAATCTTTTATGTAGAATAATGCTTTCAACTTATTTTATCAAGAGATTTTTTTAATATGTCACAAGTTGTGCATACATGGGATTATGTGGATGAAGTAATAGAAACAGGTCCATAAAAATTATTATTATTATATAATTATTATGATTGTTATATATCATTATAATTATCATTATCATTATTATCATTATCATTTATTATCTTCATTATTATATATTTCTTCTTCATTATCATTATTATTATTATATATTTTATTATTATTATTATTAAATATTTGTCTTTTTCAGATGATGCAACAGATGCAGTCGTCAGATTCCAAGCCAGAGTTCTAAATATATATACTGGAGGAGTTTCCCACCAATATTCTGTAAATATGCTAACACAAATATATAACCTGGAAGTGATGTATGTATATATATATTCAGATAATTTTTTTACAGAGTTTTAGGTCTTTTTATTTACTATTATGGACTAGAGTAGAAAGTAAAGAGTTGCTTATCAGCCATATTATGAATGTACTTTAGGTTGAAGGGAAAAACCAGCAGCAGCTTTGAAATATGATAATTTGCTTTATTAAGATAGTTTCATTTTTGTGTACTGTCACTAGAAATGACATAGAGCAGGTCTTTGTGAATTTTATGCTCTCTGATAGCAAAAACAAACGGGAATATTCAGATTCTTTGGAAGCCAGATTAGAGTATTCATTTTAAGCTGTTTGTTAATAAAATGTAGGTAATTATATATATCTTCCATGTGAACAAAATTAAATATTCTGTTAAAAGAAAAGGGAATATTTTCTTGATACAATAAATGCAATTTCACCTTCTGTATAAATGATATAACTTTATTGTGGAGTTTTTCTTATACTTTCTGTGATGCCATTAGTTCTCCAAAAACACAGTCCTGATGGAACCTGATGTTGGAGATATCCCCTACCTTGGACCTCAGCCTCGACTCAACTAATTTTGCATGTGTGTTTTTCCCCTCCTGCTTTTTTGTTTCCATCCCATCTCCAACCCCTTCTGCTATCCACTTCCTAAGGTAGGAGAGCTTGCTGAAAGGATGAAAGGATGACTTTATGCCAGTCCTGAATGGCCTGAGGAACCATGGGCATGGTATTCCCCTGTTTTAGATGTCTGTCCCTTTCCCTTCAAGGGGACCCTGAGGGTGGAGTGTTTCTTTCCCCAACATAGTCTAGGCTTACCATGGCCATTAATGAAGATGTTATATCCTTGTTAGGAGCAATGAGGCTTGCGCCTTCATCAAATAGCCCCAATTCAAACTCTCCCAGTTCCCCCATCCCAGGCTCTCTTTGACCATGACTCTGAACACTGCAAAAACTACCCACTCCTCAATACCTACTAGTACATTATCCACCCAAGTCAAGATTCAATCTCCAGGAAACATTCCTACTCTCTCAACATCTCAGTTCTTCATAAATCACACCATCCTCCTTATTACTACTTTACTTATTGTCCACTTCTCCACTCCAGATATTCAAAACTATCTGCTCAAGTCCGAAAATGACTCCAAAAACCCTCATCCACCCTCAAATTCCACTCAAAGTGACTGCTGATATCCATCCCCCTCTTTCTCATATTCTCCCTACACCTGTTACTCCTACTCCCTCCAAACACAGCCTGTCCCCATCAGCTCCAACTACACCTACATTAACCCTCCCTCCATCCCCTCTATCTCTTCCACTCCCTCCTGGGTACACACGTGAATCCCTATGTCACAACTATGTCCTTCCCAGATCCTCCACCTATGGATGCCCTCCTGATAATACCTCCCCCTTAATTCCTTATCTTACCCCTAGCTCCTTCCCCTTTAAATTCTCCAACACGCACTGTAACCGTATCACTCATAGAACAACTAAATTTTAGCTTCTCCTACATTGGAATATTCTGGTTTCTGTTATCACAGACCTGACCTCTTCATATCCTTTTATCTATAACATCTGTTATCTACCTCCAAGACTTTTTGCACATCCTATACTGAATGCACCAAAGCGCTTTGCTTAAAATGTGCAGCTGGAACACTATCGGTACAAGTTTATGCAATCTATTTAAAGATAAAAGCATTTTATAGTGTGCACATACTGATTAACACGGACTCAAAAAATAAATATTTGATAATCCCATACTACAAAACAAATAGACAACCCATGATGTACCATATGCATCATGAGCATGGTAGTAGAATGTTAATTTATAATATTGAGGTTATTTTGGAATTATATTTCACCTTGCTCCAGACAGGGACCTCCATGATTCTAATTTCTTTAAAACTGCACTATCATATGAATGTATAACAAAGTTTAATATTGTAATATTTCTACTTAATATGGTCCAATACTTTATGTGTTAAGTTAAGCTCATATTGGCCACTGACCTTCATAAATCAAACTGATGGTACAGATTGGAATATTGTAAAAAAAAAAAAAAAAAAAAAATGAATATGTAAAAAAAAAAAAAAAAAAAAAAAAAGTTATAGAAAAGCCTTTTAGAAATGCAAATTAAACTTGAGAAATCAATCATCCTTACATCCTTTTTTTTGTCTAGGTGTGTAGTAAAAAGTACACAAAATTCAATATCCACTTTCTTATCTTTTAAATTAACGCTTAAACAGCGGCAGGGTGACCTCAACAGGAAAAATACCATCCGTCTCAGAGTTGAACATATCCCACCTGCCCTTTTTGACAAGGATGTTATGTTTATGCCACCCACCATTTAAGGGTTAAATAGTGAGTGACTAAAGCTAGGGACAAAGATAATCATGATTGCTCTTGGTACTTTATTACTACATCACAAAGGGCAAATATATATTAATAGCAAAGGCATGGTTGCAAAGATATTTCTATAAACATCATTTGAATAATCACTGGGAAAGGGAAAACCAAGAAATTTTAGAAGCTTCCCCGTGACTAAAGGAGATGCTCCAAATCATGGAAAAGAATGAAGAACTGAACAGGATAGGATCATCTTTAGGTCTAACCAGCATCAAACACACAAAAAAACATCCCTCCAATTTCATGTAAAAAAACAAGTCATACAGTGAAACTATAGAATATTTCCAAATAAAATAATTGTCATGAAATGACTTATATGAAAGTATATACTAGTCTATTCCCTAGACTGAAATGAAAAACATTTCTTCCGATCAACATTTCTTATAAAAAATAAGCATGAGTGAAACAAAGGAATAGTAAGGAAAATCATGTGTGTATGTATTATTTGCTACAAAACCATCTATATACTACATCTTTTAGAAATGTAAATTCATTTCAGTCCTGTTTCACTGCTTTTCTATTCACAGGGTGACCTACAAATATCTGAAGACAGAAAGGAATAAAAAAAATCTAAGTACAGATATATTTGTGTATGATAGTATGTATTGACTACATTTGTATTTAATACACGCACATACACTTATGTATGTCTGTAGAGATATCAAATATTCCTCCATCCATTTCCTCACATATAAATTTGCATAAAAACAAATTAGTCTCCGTCCCCAAGCATTAGGTCGTCAGACTTCAGAAAACTACAAAATAAGTGATCCTTAAAGAAAAACCATCTGCATACACATTAATCCACTGCTCCATTCAAAAGCAGAAGAAAGAGAAGAAAGGACAACATAAAGATGCATTCTGAGAATAAATGGATATTTGTTGATTTAAACTGATACAAAAATATAACAGAGAAAGTTTTAATCTTCATAGACTTTGGCTGCCTGTCTATTGTCACGTTCTTGTTGCGTGCCATTTGTCGAGCTTTGCTGGCTGGAGATTTCCCGGTTTGGTCTTTTTTGGGTTTTCCTTGCTAGCAGTGCCATTCCATGGTCCATTTGAATTGGTGGTGGTCCCAATGCAAATATGTCACGTATCTGAAAAATAATGAAGACTTGTTTTACCAAATAATATTAAGCACCCTATTTGCCATTTTGCTGTCAAGACACTGGATTTAAACAAAACCAGGTGTTAAAGTATTCACTAATTCGAATTAATGCATTTCATTTTTTCTTTTCTGTGTGCTATTTTTTCCTGTTGGGAGACCAGAATGAGGCTACATTGATTTACCTAAATTCATATGCATATCACTGAAAAAAAATCTTAATGCTTTTCCTATGTGCCAGTCAAATTATATTAAACATTAAAAATGTAAAGCACAAATATCTGCTTTTATATTTTGAGAAAACAAGTAATACTTAGGGGATTCGTGGTAACAAGAAAAGCAGTGCTGACAGATGAAAATGACAGAGTAACTGATGCAAGCACACAATAATAATGTATATCAATATCTTGTACTGACTTCACTTACCCCAATATTGTAAGAAATGTGAACACTTATCCCTTGCCCTATGATGTGACATAAGGAAGAGTACTGCCACTTGAGTGACCAGGTATCAAGGATCAGTTCTTGGCGTTGATTCTGTGGCCCTACAAACACTGTTTCATACAGCTGTTCCCCTTCTTCCACTGTCCTCACAACATCCCTGAAAGATGCTCTCTGTTGCTTCCGGTCCTTTTTTGCTCGGAACCGGGGGAATCTGTAGCTAATTCTAAGAGAGAAGAAAGAAGACTTAAATTTTCATTTGCTATCTTTTCTGAGGATCTGGCATGTGTTCAGTTTATATTCATAAATCTATAATCCCCCCCCCTTTTTTTTTTTTTAGATATTGACCTATTTTCTCATAAAATGTCATATGTCCTGTCTTGCATTGAATGGAATCCACTCTAAAATTATTTTCCTTTTCTAGCACCTCAAACTATTAAAATTACTCTATGTAAAACTTTGGCTACTAAGACAAACCTCAAGGAGCATAAGAGATAATCATCAGATTTTTTATTTGTATTTAGTGTTAAGGAGAATAATTTTTTAAAAGTACAATTGACTAAGTTGCTGAAGCATGGACTACGTAACTATTACCAAGAATTAAACTAAATCTCCACTGAAACCTGAAATAAATGGACATAATGGGTAAAATTACCTTTCAGAACGGAGCAAAGATCTGCTTCTCGATTCCAGGAGTAATCTCTCATCATGTATTCGAGCGTCTCATAAATCAAAGCTACAGCTTCGCCTGCCTGAATACGTAGATCCAAATCACTACTTCCCAGAAGATCAAACATCTCCTTCACTAATCTGGAGAAAGAGATAAGGAATCACATCAATAATGACAAAGGAAAAGTTTTAATCTTTCTTTACCACTTTCTATTGAGATTAATCTCTATATCAGTTCATATAAGATCAAATGCCTGACAGTACACACCAAAAAGCCAATGAAACAATGATGTATATTAGTTTCATGTAATATTGTAGGAAAGGCATGGATGGGAATAATAACATCACATAGCCTTTAAGTTAGCGGGAGAGAAAAATAAGAACTGCTAAATGGTTGGCATGTACAACAACAGATACAGTAACATGCAAAGTCACATGTAACAGCAAAGTGCCTACAATACATATAAGTAAGACTATGTGACTGGCCATGAGCACGGGAAACAGTGTGGAGGCAAGTGTTGTAGAAACTGCATTACTAGGATGCAGTCTACCCAAGCCTGTAGACAGCTCAGCATCCTTTTGCTAAACAACATTATATATACCATGTGATTAAATGTATGCTGAGATTATCACTTCTTTCAAAGGGCTGATGTCGAGAATTTAGCTCGAAAATGTTGGGGAACCACTAATAACAACATAAGGAAGATAAACTTAGTGAGGCCCATCAACATCACTGTCACCACTAACACCCAGCATTCCCTGACATTGATTGAAAGATTTCCAGGCCATGACAGCAACTGTTTCACCTATCACAAACTCTTTCATCACTTTTAAACAATAAATAGGAACAACATACTTGTTAGCCATTGTATAAATTGTTGTGGGTGACAAGAGACACAACAACAAACAGAAACCATTTAGGGCTGCTGTATGCATAGCAGACACTGCTGGAGGATGGTTGGGTAATTCTCCATTACCCTAGAGAAAAGAAAGAAAAATGTATTAGAACAGTTTTTCAGTACTTTAATTTTTCAGTTAAATGTAAATGTCTTACAAGGAATAACAAACACAAAAGTTATCATCATCTGAATACAGCTTTTCTGATCAAATAACCCAAGTCAAATCATATACTTCACCCATCAAAAGGAATAACAAATGTCCATTACTAAAAATGATATAAACCTGCATTATTTCAACTTTTTGAGACACAATCTGTCTGACCCTCACTTGGCATGCAATCAAGGGTTTGCAAACCATTGATATAACCTCTTCCCTTCCCAACTATTACCTTTGGAAGTGATCCGGCAAACAGAGTATGAAGAGTGTTCATGGCAGCAGTAACATCAGCAAGATCATGGCATGCTAAAAATGCTGATAAAGCCATTGCTAATGCACCATCTTGCCGTGCTGCCACTGCAGCAGAGGGATCTGTCACCAACACTGTCAGAATCGGGTTTAGGGTCTTGAAAACCTACAGAGAACAAAAGGAATAACAAAGATTTATCTGTGTCCATACATATATTAATACAAATAAAACCATCAAATAAAAAATGAATTCTAACTTGGTAAAATACATTGAAATTAATCCATAGCCGATGGGTGGCATGTACGTACATGCCATGGCTGTTGTGGACACGAATGGCATCATATCATGTCCATTCCCGTGCCACTGGCTCGTCGGATGGAGTTTGTTTTTCTCCGATAGTAGCAGCTTCATTTATATGGTAAAGATTTTAAGCAATGGCACCTATAATGAAGATAAACCTTCAAAATTTTAATATTTTTATAAATCATAACAAAATAAAAACTTTTAGGTGCTAAATATCCCTCGCAGACTACCAATCGAGCCAGGCGCAAACAGGAGAAACTGCCGATGCGCACCACCAATCCTGTTCTTACGTTCACTTGCCAAACATTTTTACCTATCGGCACTAGGTTAATGGAACTTCCAAATATCACAGCTAGAACCATATACATAATCTTTTACTCCCATAAAGATCACACCTCACACCTTTATAGAAGAAAATGACAAAAACACACCTTCTCAGCTTCAGCGACAGGTGAGAGGCTAACAACCAGCGTCGTGGCCAGACGTGCTGCAGCCACTTGCTCGGGACCTCGACCCTTCCTCAATGAACGCTCCACTAAGTCGGTAATTGTCTGGTAGTTGTCAAGCAGAAATTGCGTCATCACCCTGGATGCAATCAGGTTGGGGGAGAGAGAAAAAGAATTAACATAAAACTAAAATCACTTACATAAGAATATTCATATAATGATTAAGGTATCACACGGATTCACACCAAAATCAAAAGCAAACCTTTTCTGGAAAGCGGTTGTTAAAGCTGTTAGGGCATTGGTGCGAGTCTGAACAGACTTCTCCAAGGCTAAGTCCATTGCTTCACGCACTTTCTGCTCATAGGTCTCCATCTCCGACAGACCTTCCTCTCCTAATATAGAGAAAAAAGTGATGCATCCTTAATACTATTTTGTAAAACTAGGCCAAATCTTAACTAAAGGAAAAATTGTTATTCCAAAATAATTTAAGGAGATTCATTGCAAAAACTAATTGCAAACAAAATTGAGATTCTTTACCTAACACAACAAATATTTCTAAAGAGGAAAATTTCTTCTTCCATAAAACATTTTCTTACTGCAATTACACAATTACCAAATAATCTCAAAATGACTGGCATCAAAATTTCCCTCATAATGGGGCTCAAATGTTGATAATTTCCACCACAAAATAATACATACCATCAGTAATCTGAGCTGTGGAGTCTGTCTTGTCACTGGTAATGCTTGCAGTATCATCATCTGCAACTGGCAATGCTGAAAACAACACAAATTTTAGGAAATTGTTAGAAAACTATTTTGGATTCCAATCACAAAGACACGTTATATTTGTACTGAAAATTAGTACATAGAAAATATGAGAGAGAAAATCTAACCATTCCTGGCCCCTTCTACAAGGAAGACAAGATATGTTCCAACTTAACAATAAAACCTTTTACCCTTCATAATACACTTATATTTATTCAGGATTTGTTATTATTACATTGGAATTTGCAACAAGATGATGAAAAATAACAACAATTTTTTCTTAATAAAGTTAAGAAACACTGAGTGTACACTAGTGCTTGCTGATAATTATCTTGCATGTGAATCATCATCCCAACATGAAAGAAAGAAAGAAATATTGTGTCAGCTAAGAAGTTTGAGGAAAACATCTCCACTAGCATAAAATATTCTGAAGAAATGGCACAGATTCAACAACAATGGGTGTACATTGAGTATAGGACAAACAAGACAGAAATTAATTTTCCATTTCCTTAGTGCAAACAAGACATCTAGCCAACATAAGGACGCTGTAAATGAACCAATATCAACCCGAGATTAGCTATATAAATTATATGCTGTAGCTCGAGTTACATATCAGAATATTCTAAAGAACTGGCCACAGTCGTCCTCTGCTCCAAACAAGATGAATGATGATACACCTCCAATTGCAATGCATTATAAAAGGGTCTAAGGTGGACTGCAATCATGATATCTAGCAGTTTGCTCACCCATATAGTCTATGTGTATATCAAATACACACACACACACACACACACACAAATACAGGAAAACAGTCCATTCCCATCTGGATAAAGGATATCAAATGACAAATATACACATTTTAAGTAAAACTGCAAAAAAGCTAAAATATTAAGCAGAAGAAGAGCAAAAAAGAGAAAATAACATTGCAAAGGGGAGGCATGCAGTCTTCATACACAAGTGTTCGTGTTGCCCAGCCTACAAGCCATACATCCATCAGAGTGGCCAATTTTGTGAGCCCTGATTTTGTCAAAGCAGCAGCTGGATCCATGGGAGGGGGGGGGGGGAGGTTAACACTCAATAGCACCTAAGAGTGCACTAATGTGGCACTATCAGCCTGTTTCAGTGGCTGGAAGTAAAAACAAATTGTTCCCATAATCTGCAGTTCTTGTCTGCAGCCCTCATAAACTTTTAGTTCTTGTCTGCAGCCTACATAATCTTTCAGTTCTTGGAACTTGTATTCTATCTTTAGATAGAAAACACACACACACACACACACACACACACACACACACACACACACACACACACACACACACACACACACACACACACACACAGATATATATATCACTTGTCTCTCTTCCCTCTGCTCTTTCTCCCCATTTCTTGTCCTATTCATAACTCCCCTTTTGCTTTTCAATCCCTCTTCCCTTTTCACATCCTAACTGCAAATTCCTTTCCTTTTCCACTCCCTTGTTCTCTTTCTTTCTTCCTCTCTCATATCTCATCCTATTTCTAACTCCCATTTTCTTGTTCACTCCCTTTCTCTCTCACTCTACCCTCTCTTCCTTTCCCTCCCTGATTAAGCCAGACCTTCCCCTGCTGATTGGGCGAGCGTGATTTGGTTGATGAGGCTATGACTGTCCTGCTGGGGTGTCCGCATTCAAGACAATGGAACATTTCTGTGGCTGGTGTTGGAAGTCATGTTGCAGCAAGGGAGAGGAGTCATAGAAAATGTCAATGCCATCCATGAAATAAGACACAATCATTTATTAGGAGACATTCTACACAAGCAGTGTCATCTTTACCTAGCTTCAGTCTGCATCATGTTGACACTCACAATACCATATGGCAGGCTCATTGAAACCATCCATCACATCCAAGTTCACTTTCACTTTCAATATATCCCAATCCAACAAGAGTATATTCTTGACTTACATATCCCTAACACACAATCATGCCATTTCAAAGATAGCTGATAACATCTTATTTCAGTTTGAAGCAATGTTGTCAATGATTTCATTGTTGTGATCATAATTTCTATCCACTTCATATAGAGCTAGGCCTATGCAGTAGATCCATCTAGCAACAATAGTAACAATTTTTAGGTGTGACTGACATTCAGATATTTCATGAAATTGACATGGCTTTGCACAATACCATATCTAAAATGCTCATATCTTTTCTAAGAACTGCCATGAAGTACTATGCCAGAAAAAAAAAAAAAAAAAAAAAAAACCTTGCTTAAATGTCTCTTGGATTTTGGCACAAAATATGTCTCAAAAAAAGTAGAAAAATGAAAGTACTGGCTATATGTCAGGCTAAACCACACAAGCAGTACTGTTCTGACCTCCCCTTAGGTCATGCATGTATGCATACATACATACCCCCCCCCCCCACACACACACATATTTTTATTCACCATAGTGGTAGCCATTCCTTGTATAGATGGTCTAATTTCAACGCAAATATAAACAGACAGACGTCACACAAAGAATAACCATTGTAACAAATGGAATAAAACTAATTATTATCATTTTCTGTTTGGTCCTCAGACTAAGTGCTCCTATAATCCAGTGACCAGTTACTTGTCCTTGAAAACTTGTCTGAAGCAGTTCTCCTACTTTTTCAATGATGGGCAGTCAGCTTAGACCAGGCTAATACAATATAGCTATTGGAACACACATTTCTGTCCCAGGATACCACTACCTTACTTACCCCTGCACTTTGGTAGTCATATATGCATGACAAAATGATACCCTATTGCTAGTAGCTATCCCATATATATCAAAGAACCATTAATGTTTTGAGCACACACATCTATGGAAGCTTAACACTCCTTTTACAAATTGTAGAGTAATCTTTGCCAATAACATTTCTCTTATGAATCAATTAAGACATAGATACTCAATGTAGTGATAAACTGAGAACTAGGAACAGGAGTGTACTTTTCCTGATAACAAGTATAGGAAAATCTTTAGTACCTGACCACATAGACAAATCATTCAATCAGTCAGTCAGCTCTGAAAAATGTTAACAAACCTCCACCACATATATTCTTGCCAGACAGAATCTGTACACTTGACCATTTATTGTCATATGAATTTTTTTTTTATTCTGCCACATATATAAGGTTTATTGGCCTTCCTAGAGCATGAAAGGAAGAATCCTTGGTGATCACCTGGCAATGTGCCACTATTGTGTTGGACTTTGGCTGGCTGACCCTCCATCATAAATAACCCTCTATTAAAAAAAAACACGCTCACATATCACAAGTTATTCTGTTTGCCGCTGCCAGGTGTATTGCCGTATGTGATGATATTTTAGTGTGTAGTAGTATGTGTACATTTGCATGTATGAGGTATACAATGAAACTAGACTCAAACACTCTCCTGTCATCCATCACCGGCCTAATCTTTTATTGAAGCGACTTTCACGTCACCAGGATCCAGTGGATTAACATACATCTTGATGTGAGGGGCCATTCGTGGGGCAAAACAGAAATGCCTAAAACTTGAAAATGAAACCCTACAAATGTACTCAGAATCAATGAAAGTCCATGGACCCAAAAACCAACTTTTGAAAGTCTACAACCTGTTCCTTCTTTCAGTAAAAATGTACAGTAATATATACCACCATAGACTTAAACTAACCCTCATGGTACTTATACTGCAATTTTTTTTTTTTTACTAAATACCCTACCTAATCCCCCCCCCCCCCCGAGCAGATCCCTTTGGTATTTACGCAATATATCCTCACCCTTAGCCCAACCTCAGTCCCCTAACTGGTCTCCATGGTAATCCTATTCATAAAATACATTACAACTGCATACCCAAACTGACCCCCTAACCAATTGGTGGGACCATATGGAATTGACCCAAACTGGATGGTAGTTACAACTTTGTTTCAGAAAGAAGAAACTGAAAATTTCTCTTGTGTACAAATCACAGAACAATATGTGTTTCTACAAATAATTTGTTGTCTGCTATCTGCATAACCCTTTAGGTAGAACCTACAAAATCACACTCTTCTCTGGCCCTGTTATCAAATTGGAACTGACATCATGACAGGATGGAGACTAATACTTATTTCATCTGTATGGCCACAATAATATATACATTATCTCTCTCTCTCTCTCTCTCTCTCTCTCTCTCTCTCTCTCTCTCTCTCTCTCTCTCTATATATAATATATATATATATATATATATATATATATTAATATATATATATATAATATTATATATATATATATATATATACATATATAATATTACATATATATATATATATTCATATATACATATCTATATATCTATCTATCTATACTATCTATATATATATATATATATATATATATATATATATATATATATATATCTGTATATCTATATCTATCTATCTATCTATCTATCTATCTATATTACATATCTATATATATATATTACATATCTATATATTACATATATACATATCTATATATTATATATATACATATCTATATATTATATATATACATATCTATATATTATATATATACATATCTACAATATCTCTATATATCTATATCTATCTATCTATCTATATATATCTATCTATCTATCTATATATACAAATATTATATCTATCTATAATACATACACAAACATGCACACACATACATATCCATCTTTTAATGTCCCACAATTGACACATGTGAGCAACACATTCCTCTCAGGTAATTGTCAAAGAAAGATGGTTTATGGAACTGTCAAAAAATTAGGTTATCACAAAAAATTACATACTTGTTATAAAAGCTAGAGGAACTAGAATTTTGCTTTTCCTTTTTTTATTCCTACCCTCTACAGTTTTGGAAGACAAACAGGGAATCAGGATTTTAGAAAGGGATTGATGGGAGCATACTGTGATCCTTGTGCTAAATAATAGTCAACCATCTTGGGGGATGCCATGGCGAACCAGGGGTCTCTGGTATAGGAAAATGGGTGAAATTGTCTGTAACAGGCATTCTAAGTAGTGATCCAAGACTTGGAGCAGGTGATAAAGAATATGTAAATAAAGGAAAACCCAAATCTAAGATTCAATCGGAGGATTCAACCTGGCATTGTATGAAGGAATGAATCCTAATGACGTAGAAAGACTGGCATGTGAAAAAAAACATACCGGACCTAGGAAAAAAACAACAACTAATCAACTGTAATTTCCGAGCCAGGGCCTCCATTTGCAAGGTTTCCCTTGCTGGGAGCTCCATCCCTAAACCCCTTCCTAATCACAACATTTCCTATCTGACGGTATAGTGGGTTTTCTTTTGGTGATGTGTAATGGCGTGCATGGGTGGTTTAGAAGGCGACAACTCTCTAATCACCGATGGGTATGGGTAGCTAAAACACGATTATTGTACTTCGCTGACTTTAGTAATATCACTGAGATTGCCATGCTCCTTCATTGTTCTGATAACTGGAAAATTGTGAAAGAATTTGGAAACACAAGTACCAATGGCAATAAACTTTGTTTCCTAAAGTCATAATGAATACTGTGACAAAAGAACTGTCAAAAAAAGTACATGATATATAACGCATAGTAAACATTTAGAACGTACATTTACTAAATAAATTTTGAAATATATAAAAAAAATACAATGCCTTTTTTATGTGTATGTCATGAAATCAAGACTTTTTGACATACATAAGCAGAGTTTATACAGCTAGGCAAAGGGAAGGCTGGACTAAAATATGAGATGTGCTTAGGGACTCTGAGCGATATATTGTGCTTCTATTTTTTTAACTGTGATGTACCAATTTCTTTCTCTGCTTTATATTTGACTTTCTTAGTTAGTCTCCATATAGCTATTCCATTTAAGTATCATCTCATATTCATTTAAGTCTATTAAAAATCCATTTACTTTGAATTTACTGCTAAAAATGTGGAATCATTACAAAATATGGCGGATATTACAAAATTTCACAATTACCATAAGCAAGGAACAAAAGATATTTCTGATATATAATGTTCATAAGTTTGCAGTAAGATAGACTACCTGACATATCCCAGTAATAAGTCACACTACCAGTGCAGAACCTGGTAGTGCGTATGCAAACACTGCAAGCAAATCAGATCACGGCAAGATGTGTCTGACACCTGTATGTAAAATATGTGTATGCCAACTTTTTAAAAATTATTCATTGGTTATTTACATCTTTTAGAATTGGAACACTTTTTCTTCTTTTCTTTTTTTCTTTTTTAAGACATAGCATGAAATAACATCCTCAGAATTTCTTGCTCCCACTCACCCCTTTACCTCACCATATGGCAGAATGAGATTCCCTTTTGAAAGACCGTCTTCCTCATTATGCTCTGGTCTGAACAATACGCATAAAATAATGATAATTTGCTTTAATATCTTCTTCAATAGCTGCAAAGGTTCTTTTCTAATTAAATCTTATGAGACTAATGGAAAGTAAAATTACTGATAGGTTTTCAAATTTGAATTAAAATGTACAATTTCTACAAATTCATATTTACACAAAACTGAGTGAATTAACCGAAATATTTTGGTAAACGCAAAGTTAAATGATATGTTATGTTCAAGATAGCAAAGTAAATATGGTAAAAATAATACATAAGGAAAAAGACAAAAAACAAAAAGGTTTGGGTTTAAATCATGCATATTCCGTAATCAGTTCAGACGTAATAAGAAAAGGAGTTTGGTCTTGCCATTCATTTGCCTTGATTCCCCTCGCGAGATATGAATTAATCCCACGCTCCAGTGAGAATTCCCCCATAGTTCAAGAACACTACTCAATACACACATAATCTGGTTATTTTAAAAGTGCAACAACTTCAGTCTTAAGTTTGATATATATTCACAAGTATGTCTAGATGTAATTAACACAAATGAATTAGTAATTTCCTATAGAATAGCTAAATATCCCGGATTTTATCCTATTGGATCCTATCAGATAGCTCTTTTCCACAGAATTATACGCTGGCTAAAACAAATATCTATAATTTGTTCCTTCAACAGTCAAAGATGAAAGTTGAAAGAGCTACAGCAAATACTGTATTTGTACATCAAATAATGTCTTCATACTGTTAACTGTAAGAGCCCTAATAGTACGCTGCAAAACACAAGAAATCCGAATGGTAAAATCTACGTGGACGACACTGTCTTGTGCCGTGCCGAGTTAACAGATGAGGATGGTGATCTACTGATAAGTCAGAAAGGGGCGAACAAAAAGGAACGAAGCAAGGTAAAATAAAAGGAATGAAGCAAGGTAAAATCAAAGGAATGAAGCAAGGTAAAATCAAAGGAATGAAGCAAGGTAAATTAAAAGGAATGAAGCAAGGTAAAATAAAAGGAATGAAGCAACGTAAATATAAAGAATGAAGCAAGGTAAATTAAAAGAAATGAAGCAAGGTAAAATAAAAGGAATGAAGCAAGGTAAAATAAAAGAAATGAAGCAAGGTAAAATCAAAGGAATGAAGCAAGGTAAAATCAAAGGAATGAAGCAAAGTAAAATAAAAGAAATGAAACAAGGTAAAATAAAAGAAATGAAGCAAGGTAAATCAAAGGAATGAAGCAAAGTAAAATAAAGAAATGAAGCAAGGTAAAATAAAAGGAATGAAGCAAGGTAAAATATAAGAAATGAAGCACGGCAAAATCAAGGTAACATCGCTACAATAAAATACGATTTAGAAGCCAATGGTGCTGTCTGACACAAAATTCAGTCTCTCAGTGACACGAGCAGGCAAGCAGAACGAGCAGGGCCAACGGGCGCTGGGCACATCCCTTCCCCCTTCTCTCGCATGCAACTGGAGCGAGTGCCAGCGAGGAACAGCTGACACGACAGACAAAGCAAGAGCAGCTGGCGGCCACTGCACACAAAAGAAGCTACTGTTTAAACACATCTTTTGCCGTTTTCCTTGTCGCAGAAGGAACTTCCTTGTTAATGAACAGCATTCCCTGTCACAACTATAAAGTTAGCATAAGAACAAAAGTTTTTTGGTACTCACCTGCAGCTGCAGCAGTAGCAGCAGCAGCAGCAGCAGCACGCTTGTTCTTCTTATCCCTCGGCATATTTCAAAGACACCCTCACTATTATGCACCTAAATTTCTAACAGATCACGACGGCAGAGTCTTGGGATTCCTAAAGTAACACCAGTAAACAGCCTGTGAAAAGATTAAGAAAGATTGTTGCCCAAATACCATACGCATTGTGTTGAGGCGCGAGACTGAATGGCTGCTCGGCTGGAATTAACACGGGCGAAGGGACTCTCGCGCGCCTGGCCAAGTTGTCGTACCTTTCGTGCGCCTTCTACGGTCTATATATGGATGATGGCTGTTTTAGATAAGGACTATGGCTGATAAGGGGTGTTTGTTAGAGTGCGTATCGAAATGATAACGACTGGGCAGGCACACATGAACCTCGTCGATTACGAAAAACGTGACATGAAATTTCAAGAAATGGCGAAATCTTTGGATTCACTTCGCCATGAGATCATACTTCACTCCCGACCAATAGTATTTTATTTTCAGATGACTTAAATATCCACCAACGCATGTATCCTTTTAAAAAATGTAGGACGTACGAGCATACTCCCGCACACATTACTATGTATATTATCATACATCACCCTGATCAATGACTCAGGTTTCAAGGACATTTGCAATACTGCATTATTGCTTCCGGACATTTTCGCAAGGTTCGGCTGATTCACAGTATATATCATACGTGACTGCAGACTTATAAGACATGTCAAACACATATACGTCTTGGCATGTCTTTTTGTGAAAATTTAAATACGAAAGTGATTGCTAGTTATTGCGTAATCTATATTGGGGCAGAGTTTTTGCTTGTGTTCTGTATAACACTGAAGCAGAATACAACTCAAAGGTAGTAAAGTTGCAAATATCAGATACTGACAACAATTCTTTGCAGAAAGAGAGAGAAATAAAATAGTCAAAGATTACAGCATGGTTTTCATGTAGCAGACGACTACAACTCCACATTCGTAAATGCCGAAATATTCTCAGGATAATTCAAAAATCCGCAAACATACACATAC
>NW_020868874.1:299100-309100 GCF_003789085.1 Penaeus vannamei
TAAGAGGGAGCGGTAAAAGCAGGGTGGAAAGGCGGCGAGGGGAGCACGAGAGGAGAGCCGAGGGGAGCAAGGAGGGAAGGGGGGCAAACAGCGAGTTAGCCAGGGAATGATAGCATGAGGAAGACTCCGGAATGCATAGCGTGTGTGCTATCACAAAGGCGTACGAAGAACACGCGTACACGTATGCTACTTTGTATAGACGCAAGATTTAGAATGGTTTGAGGTAGCTCTCCGACCTGGCTCCGACAACAATGGGTGTGTAGAGCACGTGCCTCTCGCCCCACACTACTACCTCTCTGCCACGTGTGTCACAGATTATCCCCCCCCCTCCCCCTTCCTCGAATGCTCACCGCGCCCTCACTAACTGTCACGTAGGGCATCCGACGGGCCTATGCGGAAGTAACATATACCTGCATCTATCTACTTCTACTTCCCATTTCCGGAGTTGTGGCTGTGAGGACGGCGTAGATCTGAAGGTGACCATCAGTAAGGCCGCATCCAAGGCAGACGCGTGCAGCTTACGTTGCACCCGGAATTTCAACCTTATGGCTTCAAGGCTGAGCGGGGTTTTATTCTATACGTGGGATTGCCTTTCCACAGCCGCCATGCAGATTTCGAGCGCGATTTCGCCACCAGGGGGAGCAGTAAGAATTGTAGAAAGTGTCGAGTGCAGCGAATATGTCATGCAGTCGATAATGACAATGAAAGCGACGGTAGTTTAAGTAAGAGTGAGCGCGTCTGGGTGGTGCCGGGCGGGTGAAAGTCGTGTGCGCGGGTGTTGGTGTCGGCGGAGCGATGTCGGCTGGCGGACCACGGAGAGCTGCCGCCTCGACCTGCCTCGTACACACATACTCTCTCAGTCGCTCACTGAACGAGCTACGAGACGGGTGGTGGATCGCGTGTTACTCCACACCTTACTTACTTACACACCGCGCACTACATTACTACGTGGATATAATACTACAGCTGGTGTTACTTGTGCTTTGTGATAGCCACACATTAGCGGAGATCCTGTGCCTTGGATGTGATTCTTACTTACAGTGATCGAATGATTGTTACTAGTGTGACATTGTATTAGTCACGACTAGTAACCGAGGGTGGTGTAACAGCCCCGTGGATTTACACTCCGTTACCACAATCCAACACAAATGAAAATGCCTGAAGAGGATTTACCCATACTTAAAGGACTTCTACAGCATGGAGTGGCGCCACACTATATGAGTAAGTGTCACACTACCTCGTGCTTGGAGATGAGGGGAAGCGAGTAAGGGAGGGCTGCTTGGGGTCTTGCTTGCTTCGAGGAGGACACGTGACCCTTCTGAAGAAAAATTGAAAACTTAAGAAACATCAAGTAACGATTATTGGAGGTTTTGAGCGGCGCAGTGCAATAACCTCGGCGAGTGACCCACACCGTAGGGGACTCTGCATCCGTGAGTGGGGGAAATTTCGAGAGATCAATAAGGCAGGTGTTCGTTCATCTCGTGCCGGGGAAACGTGACACAGCCTGCTTCTACGCTTGTACATAGAGGCGATTATTTCGCTTCGTTTTTTCTGTTCGGTTTAACGGTTTCGCGATACGGAAATTCATTTGAAAACTTCGGTTATTTTAACATTGATTTCAATCGGTGATCAGATGTAATTGGAGCTAATAAATGGAATTACCGAACATAAATAATTGAACTTTCCACTTTAAAATTTTGAACAGTTGGATTATATGATTATGATTTTAGAGAAAATGAAAGAGTTAAATGAGGTAGAGGTCGGCGCCACGTGTACCGCCATGTGCCGAGGGTCGTCGGCCGAGCGTCCGAGGGGAGGCTGCGAGCGAGTGAGCCGAAGGTCCGCGCCCTTCCTTGCCTCATGTAGGGATGTGCTGCCTGTCAGTGAATATCGATGCCAATTTTAAGTTAGTTTGTCATTTTCCCTCATTTTTGAGAACTTGTTTCAATGAGAGTAACTTGGAAAGAAGCGAACGCGGCGTCCCCTCGTTTGGCCTACATGCTCGTAGGGCTTCAGCTCTCGCGGCCTCGGTGATTGACACTCGAAATCGTATCATCCTCATTCTCATCATCACTCCATGCAATCATCATTTTTATTTTGATCTAAATCTAGTGTTATAGACATCAGAGCAAGGGTTGAAAATAACCCGCGAAATGATAGGCTGTCTTCCGTGCCAGTGACGGACTCCCGCTAACACGCTCCTCTTCTCCCCCACAGCTGTGCGCTTCGGGCGTGTGCCTAAGCGCGAGAAGGCCAAGATCCTGGCCGCCATGCAGAGCGTCAACGCCAAGTCCCAGGAGAGGGCCGTCTTGGCAGAGCTGGAGGATGACACCCGCGTCACCGCCGCCATCATCCGCGCCCACATGGACACCTGTGACTTCACCAGGGACAAGGTGGCGCCCATGCACCAGCAAGCTCGCACACACCCCAGCTACACACAGTGCCCGCCCACTCTGGTAAGTATCTTAACAGCAGATTAAATATTTTAGCATTTATCTTAGGCGAAGTTAGGCGACAAGGGGAGAGAGGAATCACACAGCGAGTCTTCAGCACATAGGATAGACATCAAGAGGGAGGATGCACAGGCACAGGATATCAGAATGTAGGGTGTGGGCCGGATGTGTATGTGTCGGTGGGAACGCAGAGGGGAGGGGGAAGGAGGGGAAGCGTAGCGGAGCGGGGAAGAGGATGCAGGAGACCACAAAACACTCACACGCCCTCGACAAGGCGCTCAGGATGTTCCCATGTCCTCGCAAAGTATAGCCCAGACACTCCTCAGGAAACCCGTATCACGTACACAGATCCTCGGGTAACAGGATACTCTGAGGATAGGGATAGACGGGGAGGGTTAAGGAGGAGGACAGGGATAGGCATGTAATTCCGTCCACGCCAGTATTAATGGGACTTTGCTCTTTGCAACTGAACCATAATAAAATCTCTCGACACATAAAAAACAGGTAACGACGCCACTGGCTTCCACGGCGCTATCACGCACCAGGCTCAAGGTCAGGCGAGTTCAAGTTCACGCCCCGCTATCTTCAGGAAGCCGCGGCGAGATACTGATAGCAGTGATAAGGGAGCCCGCGCTGGCAAAGGCTCGGTACTGTTGGATACGTCAGGGTCTTGTCACATGTTAGACTCATGGATGTAAACGTGATTGCTATCAATCATGGATTTGTCTAAGAGAGAGAGAGAGAGAGAGAGAGAGAGAGAGAGAGAGAGAGAGAGAGAGAGAGAGAGAGAGAGAGAGAGAGAGAGAGAGAGAGAGAGAGAGAGAGAGAGAGAGAGAGAGAGAGAGAGATTGAGAGTGCGTGAAACAAAAATGGGCAAGCCAGCAAATAAGCTCTTGAGCCATGACTCGCCGCTCCATCGTGATGACGAATTCAGTGCGGGCCGGAGCTAGGCGGTCATCCAAGGTCACGGTCAGGTGGGGAGGGAGGGGGAGGGAGGCAGATTCAACCGATCCAGTGTTGCAAGCCTCGAGTGTCGTACTGAATGTGCATTCGTGCGGGAGAATAATCTATATCGGGTCATTTTTACTTAACAAATCTTCACATGTCAAGCGATACAATGATAATGGAGAGGTTTCGTGACCTGTCGGAGGCAACGCTGGGTCCAAGCAGGCATTTT
Organism: Penaeus vannamei; assembly: GCF_003789085.1. Classification (NCBI taxonomy): domain Eukaryota; kingdom Metazoa; phylum Arthropoda; class Malacostraca; order Decapoda; family Penaeidae; genus Penaeus; species Penaeus vannamei. The sequence goes on from NW_020868874.1 coordinate 302,731, forward strand.
GCTTGAATCTCGAAAATAACCCCCGGGTGACGTAAATGCACCAGACCCCAGCTCCCAAGGCCACCTTATGTTGCATAACCTGGCAGAGGCACCCTCCCACCCCCCCTTCAGCACAAAGATGCATGTAGGCACCCCCACCCCGCTCACCATTATTCTCCTCACGGTAGAAAATAATGAACGAGTTTTCAGGCTCTTTAAATGCGATCTGAATGGGGTCGGGTGAGTCTACATGCACGGCAGTCGGGGAAATATGGGAAGCCATAGAAACGGATGACAAATTTATTGAGATTCCTCGCGTGAGTGGATTTACTCTGACGTCACGACTTCTTTCGGTGACATAACGCGTTAAGTCCGAAACCTGAAACAAGATCTTACGAATCTGTAACACACGCTTCACGTCGTTATGCTTGCGTTTATCCTTTCGTCTCGCCGCGAAGGGCGTCGAGTCTGCTGCCCTCGTCAGAACGTTTAAGTTCCCGGTATAGAATATCCGGTGCTAATTTCGGACGGCTTCCTTAATACGGAAATGCCAGGGAAAGCATTGGCTGCGATGTATGCGTGTGAGTGAGTGCGCGTGTGGCTCCCTGGCCCGGGTGACGTCACACGTAACCTTGGACTAGGTCGCGTAGAGGGCGTACTTGAGCCCAGTCGGTACCCCCTACCCCCACCCTCCCTCCCTCTTCAACAAAGCTCCATTCCCTCCGCCCTCCATCGCCGTCGCAAACACAGGGGGCGCGGGAATTACGTTCGCGTCTGTTTTCACTTTTTTAAGTCGGTCCTTATCACAATCATGGTCTCTTTCAGGGATCATGAGGCTAATGAGGTTGCAATGTTAAAGAGCGCGCGTGAGGGTGAATCTTCATGCAGCCTCACGGGTAGTTTACCAGGTTTTCCGAATTAGCAAATGCGCGTCGGAAACGGCCAAGGTTGCGAAGTCGGCGGCGAGACGGAGCCCCGGCCGACCTGCTGGCGGGACGGCACCGCCACCTCATTAAGAATTAAATCCGTGTGTCGCCGCCGGGAGGGCATGCGAGGGGCGGAAGCAAATCCCATTTTTAGGGCCTCAGCGATAAAAGGGAGAGCAAGATAACGTCAGAAAGTGAAAGGATTGAGACGGTGAAAAAGTAAAAGCAGCTATCGCTGATTGACACTTGGCGACAGGGAATTCAAGGTTGCATGTGTGGGATGTGCCGGTCGCCATATCGCCCTTGAAAACTCACCTTTGGACGTCGTGCACCTACACAAACTGTCCCTGCACTCCCTCCGCGCGGCCCCGATTGCACAATGGAACCCGATGGTTTTAGCCGATCCTCACAGTGATATCCCGACGTGACTCTGAATATAATTTCAAAACTTAACAGGGAAAAAATTCAACATACGGATATACCGGCATGCCGCGTGGGGAATACGCCCAGGGTATTAGTGATGTTAATAACAGACCTCGTGGGTGATTCTTACAGTCCATTTTAAGCAGCTGATGAAAGGGGAGAAGGGGAAGGAAGAGGCGAGGGGAGGAAGGGGTAAAGTTACGTAAAGGAGGGACAAGTCACGTGGTAGCTCCCGTGTGTGCCCCCTATCAGGCCCTGTCCCCCCCCCCTCCCCACGCTCACCCTCACCCTCGAGCTCCACATCTGGCCGCTCTTTTTACTCTCTACCTTTTAAGCTGTTAATTCACCCTCCCTCTCCCTCATTACCCGCCTGCCCCCTCTCTCTCTCTCTCTTACCACATGGTATCCTGAACCCTTCTTCATTTACAGCATGAGACATAGCCCTCCCTTCCCCCTCCTCCTCCTCCTCTTCGCCCAGATGTTGTACCTTCCCGCCCTTCTTCCCCTCCCTACGTGGGGGGTGTTGCAGCGCCACACAAAGACGTTTTTGGGCGGGAACTGTGCGCCGTGTTCGCCGGAGATAAGGGGCGCTTGGGTTGTGTAAGAGATAAGAAGGCATAACGATGTCCTTCGATGTTATTATTGGTCGCCACGGCAGCCCCACCGTGCGCCGCGTATTGCAATGGGATTTCCTCAGGAAGGGCGTGTTGCCGGAGCTTCCCTGAAAAGGGGAAATTCAATGGGAGGAGCTCTATCACACAAGGGACTTCCCTGATATTCATAGTTGGGAAATTAATAAGTATAGTTGGTTATTATTCTTATCACGATTCATGACTTTACGGAAATGGAGGTTTCGAATGAAGAATACAGCGTGGCGATTTAAGGCGAATCCCACTTGGCCTGCATCCCGGACAAGAACCCGTGACACGCAGCTGCCATCATGGGCGTAATTAGCACGTGGGCTCATCCCTCACCTGTCCCTCCCGACCTTGGTTTACTCCAACTCTCTTAATTATACACATTCGCGAGGCCTGTCTGAGTGTGTTTATGGCTTCCCCTTGGTGGAAAACCTGTCTTCATTCATTGGGGCTTCCGCAAAAACCTCTGCACAGCCGATCGCCTTTGCTTGCATAATTAGCTCGTATTAGGTCAACTGTCATCTGCCAGACCGTTTAATTATGTCTAAGTGAATTTAATTTTAGGGTAATACGAAGTAAGGGCAGAAATTGACGGCTGGTGTGGCGACCGCTGAAGTTGACGTAAGTCTCACGGTACGGTCGATGCTGGGGGAGCGAGTGTCCACATTTCGCCATATTCTCCAATTATTCACGCGGGAATCTTATTTATTCTGCGTTATTCTCGTGAGTCATGAGTTAAATTGCCTCCGAAATATGGATTATTTAATGATGGCAATCTTTGTTTTGAAAAAAGAAGCGGCCTTTAGTCAAACTAAAATACTAGTAAGTTGGATTCGAAGAGCGGCCTTGGTGAGGCCCGCGCTCTTTCAAGGTCACTCAGCCCGCCAAATTTACCCTCCAAACACCCGGCGCCTTTGCCAACCAGTCATAGAACATGCCAGGCGAATTCATTTTTTCTCCCCCATTGCCAGCTCCACGAAAATAGGTCCAAAATGATAAAAAGTGGGCGAATAAACAGGCAAATGTGTGTTCGAGGCCCTCATCACTAGACACTATGACCTCCAGTTACATAAAACAATGAACAAATAGATAAAATAATTCTGATAAATTCAAAGGCCACAAGCTCAGCCACGAACAGTTTTCCCTTTCAAAATCACCGCCGGTGGTTCCATTTGTAGGACAATGGAAACCCCAAATGTTTAGCTGGCGGTAAACCGTCAACAATTTCCTCTGTTCCCCCTCTGGCGGGTGGCGTGGGCAAGGGCATCTGGGTGACCTGGGCGTTGGGCGTTGCAGGGGAAGGGAAAAGGGTGATCAGAGGGAGGGAGGCAGGGGGAGAAAGGGGGGGTATTAAAGGAAGGGGAGATATAGAGGGAAGGCGTTGGTGCAACTACAAACGCCTATGTTGTTTGGTTACGTTTTGGGCTCACTGTGAGCTCTGTCTTATTGGCTAGATTGCTGGGTGATGACGTGGAGTTACCGAAACGCTGTTCATTTGCCAAACATGTGACTGAGCGGGGCAAGGATGAGAGAAGAAAGGAGGGAGCGAGTCGTGGCCAAGGTCGAGCTGGTAAAGACGCGGCCCACGTGCAAATTCCTCACATATTGCCGCGTATTCCGACCTTTACTATGTATAACGCCCAGCAAACGTTTAACATACCCGGCCACGTGGCACGCCTTACTCGGTGTCTGGAGGAAGCCGAGCATGGCGCTGCAGAAAGCCGCAGAGATCCCGGCACTGGAGGGAGGCGGCCGAGGGCGAGACAAAGATCCACGAAAGGTTTAACCCGGCGCCGTCTGGCTCCTCGGGATACATTGTTGGCAAGGGTGGAGGGCATGCGAGGGGGAGGGGGAGGGGGAGCTGGGACTGCGGGTTACGCTGTAGATGAAACCAATCACCCTAATAATTACTATATAGGTCTGATAGGTCGCGGTGATCTGGGCGGCGTCACCCGCTGCATGAGGGCACAGTGTGGCATCACCACGTGGCGCTTCAGTTTCAAATTTTGGCGGTTTGCGAATCGACGGCGTTCGGTTAAGAGATCAACCCGGCGAGCGAGGGAGCTTGCTGCACCTTCACCCCCTCCTGTTCTGCCCCCTCCCTCCCTCCCAAGGGTTATCGTAGGTTGTTTGAAGGACGGGCGTAAACACTGGGTTATCAGAGGGTATTTGAAGGGCATCTGCAAACCTTGTGACTCCGCTTAATACGGCGCGGAAGGAGAGGGGGGGGGGCAGGTGAAAATGTGAGGGAGATAACGCCTGTAACGGACGAATTTATATTTATTTTCATTTAAAACTTGAGCGGGCGAATTACGTACCCCGATTTCGGAGGCGACAAGGATGTTTTATGATCTCAATCGATTAGATGCCTCGGTGGCGACCGGCGCCGTCTAGTGCTTCAGACCGTGGTGACCGGACCGCGCTCGAGTGTGCATTTGCGTCCAAGGTTGGCTTTTATTAATCGATCCCGTCGGTAGTAGCGAGTGCAGGATCTCGATGAAACCAGTAAGGTATTGGGTTTCCTGTGGCGGGATTTGTTCTGAGTGATCACGTGAACACCTGTCAGTTTGCTACACAGCATTGACTGAACATTTTAGGCAGGGGTGACTTGCAGTTTTCTCGGGCAGGGGTGAATTTTTCTCATAGTTCCAGAATGCATTAGTAGGGCTAGATGGCGGGGCTGAAGACGAGGCTGGGAGTTAGGTTAGGCTTATATGAAATATATATGGTACTTTCACATTGCACACATCAATAATGGTTGTAACATGTAATTAACCTTCTCTCTCCTTCTTCCACAGGCGTGCCCACTGAACCCTCGGCCAGTGCCCCTGCAGGGTCAACAGGAGCTCGTGCAAGACTTCAGCGAGCGCTTCTCTCCCGCCATCCGCGGCGTCGTAGAATTTGCCAAACGTCTGCCAGGCTTCCAACAGCTGCCACAGGAAGACCAGGTGACACTCCTGAAGGCAGGCGTATTCGAGGTGCTCCTGGTGCGTCTGGCGGGGATGTTCGACGCCCGCACCAACACCATGCTGTGCCTGAACGGTCAGCTGCTGCGCCGAGAGGCACTGCACACTTCAGTCAACGCTCGCTTCCTCATGGATTCGATGTTCGACTTCGCTGAACGCGTCAACAGCCTCTCCCTTAGCGACGCTGAGCTGGCTCTCTTCTGCGCCGTGGTTGTGTTTGTCCCCCGCCCCGGGCCTGCAATGCTGAGCTCGTGGATCGCGTGCAGAGGCGCCTCATCAACTGCCTGCGGGCCGTTGTGACCAAGCATCACCCCCGAGAACCCCAGCCTACAGCGCGACCTCCTCTCCAAGATCCCCGACTTGCGGACTCTCAACACGCTGCATTCAGAGAAGTTGCTCAAATACAAGATGACTGAGCACACCGCAGCCGGCGCTCCCTGGGACGACTCCCGCTCCTCGTGGAGCATGGAACAGAGAGCAGCGTGGGCTCCCCCTCATCTTCCTACACCGCCGACGAGGCCATGCGCTCCCCAGTGTCGTGCTCCGAATCCATCTGCTCCGGCGAGTCCGCCAGCTCCGGCGAGTCGCTGTGCGGAAGCGAAGTGTCCGGCTACACGGAGCTCCGGCCTCCCTTCCCCCTCGTCCGCCGGCGCCACGACCACTCCGAAGGTGCTTCCTCGGGCGACGAGGCGTCCGAATCTCCTCTGAAGTGCCCCTTCAGCAAAAGAAAATCGGAAAGCCCCGACGACTCGGGAATCGAGAGTGGGACCGACAGGAGTGACAAGCTGTCCTCCCCGTCGGTGTGCTCTTCCCCGCGGTCGTCCATTGACGAGAAGAGCGAGGAGGACCGCGAGGACGACATGCCAGTGCTGCGCCGCGCCCCTGCAGGCGCCCCCCATCATCAACACGGATCTGCTCATGGAGAAGCCTACAACAAGCCCCATAAAAAGTTCCGTCCGCAACGTCGGGAAGAAGAGCCCCACTCCTCCCAGCCCACCTCCTCGCTCCTGGAGCAGACGCTGTCGCAGCCCCCGCACCACCAGACTTCCTCTCTGGCTGCCACGCACGCCACCTTAGCCTCCACTCTGGCGTCAACACTTAGCTCGCCGAGCTTAGCTGCCTCCCACTCCACTCTCGCTCGCACCTTGCTCGAGGGATCCAAGATCTCCGAGGACGCCATGCGCCGCGCCGACATCCTGCACTCCATGATCATGCGCACCGAGGTCCGGGAGCGGTTACCCACTCCGCGAGTGTCTCCTGCACCTTATTACGTCCCACAGCCCGCTGTGGACCGTGTACAGCCTCCAGCATCTTCCTGGTCGTGCCCAGCCTCTCGCGGCTGCAGCAGCAGTAGCAGCAGCAGCAGCACTAGCGGTAGCCTAAGCCCCATGCAACCCACCGTAACCGCACAGCCACGGCTGCACCTCCTCACAACACC
>NW_020868874.1:319100-339100 GCF_003789085.1 Penaeus vannamei
TTGCGCCGCCCGGGTGAGACACATACCCGGCGGAGCGGGTTAGGTAGCACCCGCAGCGGGGTCAGTTTGTCGTTCTGCCTCGCTGTCTGTCTGTTAGTCTGTCTGCTTGTTTGTCTGTCTGTCTGTTTGTTTCTTCTCTACTCTCTTATATATATATATATATATATATTATATATATATATATATATATATATATATATACTATATATATATATATATGTATATATATATATATATATATATATATATATATATATATATATATATATATACATATATAGTATATATATATATATATATATATATATATATATATATATATATATATATATTATATATATATATATATATATATATATATATATATATATAATATATATAATATATATATATATATATATATATAATAGTATATATATATATATATATATATATATATATGAATATATATATATATATATATATATATGTATGTATATGTATGTATGTATGTATATCATATGCACACATGCACATCCCCCCTTCCCTCCCTCCGTTCCGCTACACACTCTAATTTCATTTCCTAAAACCACGAAACATTTTGATTCCGTTTCCCTCCGCCTGAGCGGCTGCAGACGACCCCCTCGCCCACGTTCCGCCGACTTAACGCACGCCCATGTCCGGCTTTGCTAATTTCCCACGCCCACGCTCTATGTGGCCTGGGTTTAGCTTCGCAGTGTCTGTCTGTCTCGAATATCTTTATTGTGGATTTTTGATGCGTGGAGTCTGTTTTGTTTCTCTTGCGGTATATGTTTGTTTTGGTGTCCGTTCGTTGGCAGTCTGTCTGTGTGTTTGTCTGGCTGTTTATTTGTTTTTTTTTTGTCTGTGTGTAGGTTTGTTTGTCTTGTTGTTTATTTGTGGTTTTGTCAGTTCTTTTTTCTATCTGTTTGTCTATTTATTTGCCTTTTTGTTTTCTGTGTGTAGGTTTGTTTGTCTGTCTGTGTCTTTCTACCTCTTCAAAGAACGTCCGCCGGATTTCTGTCAGTTCTTCTGTTTCGTTCGCTTCACAGAGTAATCATAACACCCTATGTAAATACTGAGTTTGGTGGAGGAACATAAGCTAAATAGACATTGGAATATTAATTTTTTTTTTAACTTACTTTTTTCTATTTCTATTATTTATTTTCACATTTTTTATTTATTCATTTTTTATCTTTAGGAATATTGGAAACGAAAAGAAAAGACCAATTTTATTTAAAAAATGTATTACAAGACCGACTTTATTTCACGCGAAAAAAAAAAAAAAAAAAACATGTATTTAAAAAATGTATTACAAGATCGTATAATCTGAAGTGGTAAGCACCTTCTGGCCACAGGATGTCCAATGCAGAGTGAATGGACAGCTGATTTTGCGACTTACAGGCAATGAGCTCGTTCACGGGAAGCTGTGGGGTAATTTGCATGATTATCGATTGGGTGAATATCGCGAAAAATAGGAAATCTTCCCCATTATGCTCATGTTTTCGCAAGATTCTTAGGTTCTGTGATGGCAGAGATTGCAAGGTATACCCTTTAGCGACAACTTGCATGTGGCTTTGCGGTGTCTGCTGCCAGAATCTCGGAAAAAATAAGCAATTTGTAAAAATCATTACATTTCAAAGTGATAGAGCACCAAGTAATTCAGACCGGGTTACATGATCAATAAGAAATAGTGTATCTATTTTTTTATATATCATCCCTTATAAAGTATACTCTAATTCGAATCTGAAATTACTCTGTGACGGTGGGGACGCTGTAATATATTTGGACTTGTACTTATAGTGCAGATGTCTTCAAATGCCAACAACAGAAGATAATATTCTATGATGTTCTATAAAATCTTATAATCTTGAAAGCCAAAAAAGGAAGCAACTAATTATTAACAAACGGTGTAAAATTTTCACGTAAAAGTAGAAGAATAGGTATTACGCACTGAGTTGTGAAGCATTGAGTTATAAAGCAATAAAAAGGGAGAGAATGATGATTAAAGTACGCTTAATATACATTCAAATAACATGTATTTCAATGCTATCCGACTGCATCACCGCTTCCGTTAGATCAGATTATATAATTCTGTAACTTCCCTTCCTCACTGTCAGAGGATTTATATCTCAAAATGTGAGTAGATATTTAAGTGAAGTTTGTGATTGCTTGAACTTTTGGCCTCTTGGTAAATAAAAGAAAGTTTACTCTTGTTTGAGCTTCTTGCCATTTTGGTAAATAAAAGACTAAGCTACTTTGGGATCAAAGCAAACGCCTTTCCCGGTGTTTTAATAGCTTAATCATCACAGGTATCGCTGTCCCTTTGATCAAGGCGACGCGACCCCTACAACCTCGGCCACAACCATCGGACGATCCTCTGTTGTGGCTAAGTGAACTACAACTCCCCTCCGCTCCTACTCCCCTCCCCCTCCCCCCCCTCCCCCTCCCTGCACACAATCACCACAGACAAGCCGCAACAACCAGTTAGTCCGCCCGCCGCCCCGCCCCAACACCCGGGCTGGGCGGCTGTTGGGACAAGGATGTGAGTGAATGGCATCCCATACAGGCTCCCTCTCTCTCCCTCTCCCTTCCTCCCTCTCTACGTCCCTCTTCCACCTTCTTCCACCCCTTTCCCCATTCCACTCTCCAATCCCCCCCTCTCCCCTCCCTGTCCCAGCCCGCCTATTTCCCCTCTCCCCCCCCCCCTTGCTCGGAGTCTAGAGCCTTGTCTACTCTTTAGTTAAGAGTGACACTCTCGTAGGTGTACTCTGCTTCCCCTACGCTTCTGTGTCTCCCTCTCTCTCTTCCTGTCTGTCTCGTTTCCCGTCTGGTGGATATATATTTTATTCTTATTCTGTGATGATGTCCTTTCATTTCCTGCCTTTAACTTTTTTTAAGAGTGATAATAACACAATCAAACAAATGAACGAAAAAAAGAAGAAATACGCCATTGATCTATGTAATTTTGTTTCTTTCGCGCATCGTGGTCAATCATCCTCTTTATTTTTGTTCTTTCTCTTATTTTTTTCCAGTTCAGAATTACCCCTTTTTGCATTGTGTTTAGGTTTCCAGCTTCTGTTTTTGTAATTGCGTATGTAACTGTGCTATCGTTTAAAATATTGTAGATTTTACTCTCCCTTGCCTACCCCATCCCTCCCCCCCTCTCTCTATTCCTCTCCCTCCCTCCTCCCTCCCCCCTCTCTCTCGCTTTCTCCCTCCCTCCCTCCTCTTCGTCTCTTTCTCCCCCCCCCCCTCTCTCGCTTCTCCCCCCTCCCCCTCCTCTTTCTCCCTCTCTCTCTCTCTTTCTCGCTTTCTCCCTCCTCCCTCCCTCGCTCCCTTCTCTCTCTCTCTCTCTCTCCTTCCTCTCTCACCCCTCCCCCCCCCCCTCACCTCAGGAGAGTAAGCACCCCTTGTGTTTCCGGATTTTGCCTTCACAAGTTTTCAGCCATTACGTGCCTCCGCCTGTGGAATGCAAGGACGCTTCCCACCAGTTTCTTGCTGAACTTTGATATCACAGAGGAATGAACACCGAATCGCTGCACGCCATGCCACTTCCCCTGAATGGCATTTAGTCCGAATCAAAAGCTGAACACCTGAACAAAGAATTATAATTTTCCTTCGTGGTGAACGGGACTCGGGGAGAAGTGCTTGGGAAATCCTCCTTCTCTCGCTCTCAGACGTGCGTTAATCTCCTTGCTAATGGGATTAAATGCTTCGTACAATTTAAAAAACAAACAAACAAACAAGAAAACAAAACATAGACGAGTTGAGGCGACTGAGGAAAATGACTCCAGCACTACACAGGTAGAGTTTGCATCAGGAAGAGGGAGATGGGGAGGCGGACGCGTTCAGGATCTGCACTGGGTAATATGACACAAGTGATGGGGGGGAGGGGGGGGATAGGATGTGTGCGGGAGGAGGGGAGGAGGAAGGGTGGGGAGGAGGAAGAGGAAGAGGATGAGGAAGAGGATGAGGATGAGGATGAAGGGAGGAGTAGGAGGAGGAGGAAGAGGAAGAGGGGAAGAGGAGAGGAAGAGGATGAAGGAGGAGGAGGAGGAGGAGGAGGAGGAAGAAGAGGAAAGAGGAGAGGAGGAGGAGGAGGAAGAGGAGAGGAGAGGTGGAAGAGAAGGAAGAGGAGGAGGAAGGAGGAGGAGGAGGAGGAGAGGAGGGAGAGGAGGAGAGGAGAAAGAGAGGAGGAGGAGAGGAAGAGAAGGAGTAGAAGAAAGGGAAGGAAGGAGGAGGAAGAGGAGTAGAAGAAAGGAAGGAAGGAAGGAGAGAGAGGAGGAGGATGAGAGAAAAAGGAGAAGGAGAAGGAAAAGGTGGCGGTGATGGAGAGGGAGAAATAAGACCAAACGGAAACGGAAGAGTAAGATAAAAAAGTAAGATAAAGAAGAAAAGAAGTTGGAGGAAATAGAAAACGAAATGGAAGGGAACGAAAAGAGAGAGAGGGGAAAAAATGCAATTCCTAGAAAACCCAGTGAATCAGACCACACACCGAGGGAAAGGACTTGAAGCCTAAATGAATCACACCGTAAAAAAATAAATCCAACAAATCGATCCTATTAACGCAAACAAATTAAGGAAGTCTCCACCAATCAGGAGAGCGCTCGTCGCGTCCCTTATCTCTCTTTATCTCTCTGGTCTCCCAAGATGCAACGATACAGCATCCACCGACTCTGATGATAAGCCGCCAAGGACGAACTCTGGACCAACAAGAGTAAGACTAAAATACCCAGAGCTTAACAAAACAAAAGCGTTAACACGGGCAATTTGCATGACATCAGGGTCTACGTCAGGCACCGTGAAAGGCATCGAGGGGGGGGGGGGCATGGCACTCAGCCGGAAGTACCTTAGATAAACAAGATCCCTCGTCGGAGGCCAGAAGGTCACGGCGGTGGAAGGGGAGCGCGTCCGGCTGCTTGCTTCTCGGGACCGTTTTTTGGTCCGGACGCGCGCTCGCATCCTTATCGCGTTCCTTCTCTCTTCTCCCCTCTTTAATTCTGTCTCTCGTTCCTTCTCTCTCTCCTCCTTCTCTTTCTCTCTTCTTCTCTCGTTCTTTCTCTCTCTCTCTCTCCTTCTTTTCTTTTCATTTTTTCCTTCCTTATCTCGTTCCTTCTCTCTTCTCCCCTCCTTCCTTCTCTCTCCTCTCTCTTCCTTCTCCTCTCTCCTTCCTCTCCTCTCTCCTGCGTTCTTTCTCTTCTTCTCTCGTTCCTTCTCTCTCTCTTCTCCTTCTTTTCGCTCCCTTCTTCCGCGTTCCTTCTCTCTTCTCCCTCTTTATTCTCTCTCTCTCTTTTCCTTTTCTCCTTCCTTATCTCGTTCCTTCTCTCTTCTCCCCTCCTTCCTTCTATCTCCCTCTCCTTCTTTTCTTTTCCTTTTCTACTTCCTTATCTCGTTCCTACTCTCTCCTCTCCCCTTTCTTTTTTCTTTACTCTTCCTTGTCTCTTCCTTCTCTCTCCCTCTCTCCTTCCTTAAATCGTTCCTTCTCCCTTCTCCCCTCCTTCCTCCTCTCTCCCTCTCTCCTTCCTTAATCGTTCCTCTCTCTTCTCCCTCTTCCTTCTCTCCTTCCTTATCTCGTTTCTCTTCTTCTCCCTTCCTTCCTTCTCCTCTCTCCTCCTTCATTTGTTCTCTCACCTTCCCCCTCATCCTGCTCTCCCTTCCTTCTCTATTTTCCTCCCCGCCTTCGTCTCTCTTTCCTTCTGCCTTCCTCCCTCTTTCCTTCTCTCTCCTTCCTCCCCGCCCTCGCCTCTCCCTTCCTTTCCTCCTTTTCCTCCCCGCACTCATCTCTCACCTCCCTCCCTCCCTCCTATCCCCTCTCTCTCCTTCACCTCCCTCTCCTTTCCTCACCCCCTCCCTCTCCCTCTCCCCCTGCTCTCAGCACCTCAGCGTGAGTCACCTCCTTCACCACATCTTCTGCCTCCTTCTCTTCCCTTCCACCTGCTCCTCCTTTATCAGTCCCCCCTTCCCTTCCCTGCTCTCCTTTATCAGTCCCCCCTTCCCTTCCTCCCTTTCTCTTCCCGCCCCCTTCCCTTCCTCCCTTCCTCTTCCCGCCCCCCTTCCCTTCCTCTCTTCCTTCTTCCGCCTCCCTTCCCTTCCTCCCTTCTTCCCGCCCCCTTCCCTTCTTCCCTTTCTCTTCCCGCCGCCTTCCCTTCTTCCCTTCCTCTTCCCGCCCCTTCCCTTCCCTTCCTCTTCCGTCCCCTTTCCCTTCCTCCCTCTTCCCCTCCCCCTTCCTCCCTTCTTCCCGCCGCCGCCTTCCCTTCCCCTGCCCCCTTCCCTTCCTCCCTTCCTTTCCCGCCCCTTCCCTCCCCCCATCACCCCCGACTCTCCTCTTCCTTTCCCACTTCTTTCCTGTCACCTTTACGTAACGTCCCTGCAACCAAACGCCGCCAACCCGGGCTGCCCCGTGCAACAATAAGCTTCCCCGCGCAACCGTCGGTATTGCTTCTTGCTTCGGTGCGTTGCAGGGGAAAGGGGAGAGAAAAACCGAGAGCGAGAAATGGGATAAGGATATCAGGCGCTAATCTGGACCCAGGTGCGCGGGTAGCAGTCCAAAAATAAGGGAGGAAAAGTAAAAAAGAAAAGAAAAAAGAGAGAGAGAAAAAAAAAAACTGTCTCCGTTGCCTTCCCCCTCTCCTGTCCCTGCCTTTCTCTTCTTCGGTTACCTTCTCGCTCTCTGTCTCTCTCTCCCTCTCTCTCTTCGATCATCTTTCGCGCTTTCTCTCTCTTCTCCTTCTCCCTTACGCAATCTTCACCTTTCTCTCCCGACTCCTGTCCGTCTGTCTGTCTACCTGTCTGTGTCTGCCTGCCTCTGTGTGTGTGTGTGTGTGTGTGTGTGTGTGTGTGTATTTGGGTATGTGTGCATTTGTAAAAAAAATCACAAAAACGTTTGTTTACTTATTTGTTTGTCTACCCATCTTTAATCCCGAACACCTGTACACGAAGAAAACTATATCAGTTCAGCTGTGACAGATATGTTGCTCAGCAGACAATGCCAGGATATCAATAGCAAAAATAGTTATCATAGGTAATGGATGATGATAATGACAAAACTACTGCTAATACAACTGATAGGGAAAATTATAGCGTGATAAAGATGATAAGGATGAAGAAAGTAATACTGTTATAGCTACCACTATCCATAATTATGGTAATAAGAGTTAATGATAATCATGCCAGTAATATTGATATTAAGGACAATGACAAAAACACATTCTAATTCTATCAATAATAATGATAATAATACCAATGATAACGACAACAACAACAACTGCTGATGATTCTAGTGACAATGATGATAAAAAATAATGGAAATAATAGCTATCATTCTCCGCCATTACTTTCAAAGATGCCTCGACCGAAGCAACAAGACATCCTTGTAAGAAATTCCATTCCAAAGTAAACATTTTGATTGACTGAAGAGGCGCAAGTCCGTCGCTTGATTGGGCGTTGAGGAGGAATCGTCAAGCCTTGTCTGTACCCTGGTCCTCCTCCTCTTCCTTTCTTCCTTCCTACTCCTCCTCTTCCTCCTTTTCTTCACTCTCCTCCTCTTCCTTCTTTCTCCTCTCTCCTTCCTCCTTTCCCTCATCCTTCTCTTCCTCACTCTTCTTCACCTTCTCTTCCTCCCTCTCCTCGTCCTCCCTCTCTTCCTTCCCCTCCTCTTTCATCTCCTCTCTTCCCCTCTTTGTCTTCCTCATTCTTCTTCTCCTTCTCCTCTTCCTCCTTTCCCCCTCTCCTTCTCTGCTTCACTCTTCACCTTCTCTTCCTCCCTCTCCTTCTCCTCCTCTTCATCGTCTCTCTTCCCCTCTTCCTCTTCCTCCCTCACTTCTTCTTTCCCTTCCTTCCTTTCCTCGTCCCATCTTTCCTCCTTCTTCCTCCTCCCCTTCCTCATTTCTTCTTCCCCCCTCTTCCTGCTCTTCCTCCTTCTCCCTCCTCCTCCCCTTCCTCCCCTCTCTCCCAACGTCCCACTCCACTGTTCTTAAGTGTGGTTTAGCAAGAACCTGTTTGATAAGAATCGTCTATACATCAGGCATAACCAACTTGTTCGTCTATGTTTTACTGCATTGGTTCTCTAGCGCGTGTGTGTTTGTGTGTGTGTTGTGTGTTGTGTGTGTGTGTGTGTTTGTCTGTCTGTGTGTGTGCGCATGTATAAAAGGATAGCTAGTTAGATTGATAGATATGCATGGATTTATTGCATTTATGTGTTTGTGTACGTCTGTAAAGATGTCATTTTTTAATACAGGTTGAATCGCCAAGGAGATTCAGTCACACCCACCTTTTTTAATCATCAAAACCCACCTCGTCTCCCAGCATCTTCATTATCCCTTCATTTATATTCACTCTCCAGTCTCTTTTCCTCGTATTTTCTTCTTCTTCTTCTCTTATCCGCATCTCATCTCCCCCGCCGCCCCCCCCTGTCCACCCCCAGGCCGTTCTCCTCTCCCGCCGCCGGTGAGTCATTTAGGAGGACCTCGAGGCGGAGGTCTGGTTACATCTCACTATCGGCTGACTTACCTGGAGATGCCACACCGCACTGCAACCTCGGGGGGGGGGGGGGGGGCAGTGGCTTGCGTGGGAGGGGGGGCGTACTGGCAGGGTTCGAAGCGGACGAGTCGAAAGGAAGGAGGGTAAGGGGGGGGGCGGGGGTTTGAGGGGTGAGATGTCGGTTGCTGGAGAAGTAGAATCGTCTTATGATATGAAGGATGGCGCTTCCACAGAGCGGAATGAGATGAGGTGCGATTCATTTTCCCCGAAGGACGAGAGGTACATGCACGACCACGGGGTAAACATGGGCATTTCCACATGGATGGACTCTT
This sequence comes from Penaeus vannamei, assembly GCF_003789085.1. Lineage (NCBI taxonomy): Eukaryota > Metazoa > Arthropoda > Malacostraca > Decapoda > Penaeidae > Penaeus > Penaeus vannamei. Next base: position 327,911 of record NW_020868874.1, read on the forward strand.
ATCTGTTATTGTGGGGTACGCTATGGTTATGGGTTTGCGGTCCGTGTCAGCTTTTATGAATCATGAGTCAGAGTTCGTTTCCGTTACGCTGGGTACAGATGGGGTTCTTTCCGAAGGGGTACATCTTAGACCGATAGCGCAGATAGGAAGCCAAAAGAAAGCTCTCGTGTTAGTATTTTTACGTAACTCTGCGTGAAAAAGTAAAAAATATAAACAAAAAAATATATATTCCATTCTAGTTTTTTTTATTGGATATCATTCGGGCGAAAAACCGAAATTCAAAAGGAGATTAGAGAGAATTCGGGCAATGTCTCAACTGCACGTTCAGTAATTCGAGGAAATGGCTACTCGAAATTTTACGAAAGGTTAAATAAAAAACATCACCTGGAGAGACTTATTTCCAACACAGTAGTAAAAAAAGAAAGAGAAAGAAAGAAAGAAAAAAGTGATGCAAAACCCTTTCTAACCCAAAAGTTAATTTTAGGACACGCCACACACACACACACACACACACACACACCCCTCCTTGCGCCACGGCTGAAAGGGAGATAAAACCTTTCTTAGCCACAACTACCGATGGAAGATGTCCTTGTGCCTCACTTTTTTGCCCCCAATTGAGCATACAATAGCAATGCTCTCGCCTCTCTTCTTTTCCGTCCCTTTCTCACCTTCCTTCCTCCGCCCCTTGTCTACGTGAGGCCTTCTCGCTGATGTCGATGGCTCCCATTAGTACAGAGGACTCGGTATGGTTTTTAAGAGTAGACATCGTGCGCCATGGTACAGACGTAGAGTAGCCACAGTGCCATGGCACAGGTTATGCAACCATACTGAAGGATCTGAGATGAAGTCGGAAGCCCAAGAATTAAGTTGTGGCTTACTGTTGAGTACTCCAGCCTTGGCAAATTTATTCTTTCTTTTTCGCTTTTCTCTCTCTTTCGCGGTTTTCCTGGAGCGTCTTCTGTGTCTCTTATTCGTCTTTACTAATATTACGGGCGGTTTTCTAGTTCTCCTTCTCTCTCTTTCTTTTTCTTCGCTTGTCCACTCTGCTTTCCTTTCTTTCCTTATCCACTCTCTTCTCTTCTCTTCTGCTCTGCGCTATATTTTTCTCTTCTCCTCTGCCATGCGCTCTCTTTTCTTCTCATTACTTATTCACTCTCCTTTCTTCTCTTTTATCCACTCTTCTTTCTTCTCTCCCCTTATCTACTATCCTTTCTTCTCTTTTCCTCATTCACTCTCCCTTCTCCTCTCTTATCCTTTCTTCTCGTTTCATATTCGCTCTCTTTCTTTTTCTTCCCTTCTCCTTTCTCCTTTCTTCCCTCCTTGTTCACTCCCTTTCGTCTCCCTTTTCTTCTCTCTCCTTCTTTCTCTTCCTTTATCTACTCTCCTTTCGTCTCCTCCCTTGTCCTCTCTCCTCTTTTCTCTTTTCCTTGTTCACTCCCCTTTCGTCTATTCCCTTATCCAGTCTCTTTTCTTCTCTTTCATTATTCACGCTCCTTCTTCTCTTCCCTTATCCACTCTCCTTTCTTTTCTTCCCTCCTTCTTTTCCCTTATCCATTCTCTTTTCTTCCCTTTTCCTTATCCACTCTCCTTTCGTCTCCTCCCTCATTCATTACCCTTTCTTCTCTTTCCTCATCCACTCTCATTTCTTCCCCTTTTCTTGTTCACTCTCCCTTCGTATCCTCCCTTATCCATTCTTCTTTCTTTATCCCCTATCCTTTCTCTTCCTCCCTTATCCACTTTTCTTTTTTTTCGTCCCTTGTCCACTCTCCTTTCTTTTCGTCACTTATTCACTCTCCTTTCGTCTCCTCCCTTGTTCTCTCTCCTCTCTTCTCTTTTCCTTGTTCACTCTCCTTTCGTCTCCTCCCTCGTCCTTCCCCCCTTTCTTCTCTTCCCTTCTCTGTTCTCAAGCTTCCAACCACAAGCTATCAGTTCCTCCTCCGAATCGCCCAGCCGTATTTGAGGGGGAGGAGAGGGAGGGGAGGAGGGGGGGAGGGGGAGTAGGGGGGGTAGGGGGAGGAGGGGAGGAGGGAGAGGAGGAAGAGAGGGGGAGGAGAGGTAGGAGGGGAGGAGGGGGAGGAAGGGGAGGAGGGGAGGAAGGGGAGGAGGGGAGGAGGGAGGAGGGGGAGGGGGGCGGGGTGTGGTGTTGAATGGCCACGTGCAATGAGTCACGGTGGATGTCCTGCACTTGTATTTGGACGCGGGTGACATTCTCATCAGGTTGTTTGCGTATTTTGTCAGCCAGTGTAAGAAAACAATGCATGACCTACGTTATTGTGTACTATAGCCATGAGTGTTGCCAGTCCGTGGGTCTCCTCGACGTGTTCCAGTCTCCAGCCATTTCCTCCGTCGGCCTCGTCCATCCGCGGGTCGTCTCGAAGGCCTTGGTCTCTCAGAAGGACTCGCTAATTGTGCTTGGACGTGTAAGGGTCGTTTCCTATGCCCTTCCCGGAAACGAGTCTAAAAGGGCATTCGGATTTGAAAGCGGGCAAAAGGGACGACCTGGCAACCTCCGAGAAGACTTCGTATTACGCCAAGGTGAATCCATCTCTATCGCCGTGGAAGCGAGCTCGGAGGACCCGCGACCCGGCCAGCTCTCGAGCACCGCAGGCAAGCACCGCCGAGAGTGCGGTCTTCATGAAGTCACTTTCAGAATAGGAAACTTGATGTCCATGTAGCGAGGTCAAGGGGTCGTCGGTGGTGGTAGTGGAGGGTCAGGGGGTGAGGGGGGGAGGGGGGGGCGCCGAGACAACAAGACTACATCTGATCCCGGGCTGCAAGGTCATACTTCCGTGACCTCCAAGCTACCGTCCTACGCCCCCTCCCCTTCCCTCTCTCTCTCCTCCCTCTCTTTGTCTCTCTCTCTGTCTCTTCCTCCCTCCCTCCCTCCCTCTCTCTCTCTCTCTTCCTCTCTTCTCTCTCTCTCTCTCCTCCTCCCTTCTCTCTCTCTCTCTCTATTCCTCCTCCCTTCTCTCTTCCTCCTCCCTTCTCTCTCTCTCTCTCTCCCTCCCTTTTCTCTCTCTCTCCTTCCCTTTCTCCCCTTCTTTCTTTCTTTCTCCCTCCTCTCTCCTTCCCCCTCTCTCTCTTTCCCTCCCCCCTCGCCCTCTTTTCTCTCTCCCTCTTCTGTCTTTCTTCATCCCATTCAGACAAAAAGGCGCCCTTCCTCCCCTCCCCCTCCCTCTCTCCCTCTCTCTCCCTCTCTCGCACAGCCGACCATCTCTGCTTTTTCCTGCTCATGTTGGAGAAGAGCCTTGAAGCTCTGAGTTCAGTGTCTCCTTTTTTATCAGCTTCTTCTTCTTTATGTTTGCGAATGAGGAGAGAGAGAGAGAGAGAGAGAGAGAGAGAGAGAGAGAGAGAGAGAGAGAGAGAGAGAGAGAGAGAGAGAGAGAGAGAGAAGAGAGAAGAGAGAGAGAGAGAGAGAGAGAGAGAAGAGAAGAGAGAGAGAGAGAGAGAGAGAGAGAGAGAGAGAGAGAGAAGAGAGAGAGAGAAGAGAGAGGAGAGAGAGGAGAGAGAGAGAGAGAGAGAGAGAGAGAGAGAGAGAGCGAGAGGTTGTTAAATGGATATCATAATAATGATAATGATAAAAAGTCACAATAATGATAATAATAATAGTAACAGTAAAAACATTAACAATAATAAAGATGATTATGAAATGAGTATCAATGATAAAACTATAATGATAATAATAATGAAAATAGTAATGATAATGATAATTATTGATAATAAGGATAATCATTATAATCTATATTATAATGATAAGAATAACAATAATAATGATGATAATGATAGTAAAACAACAGAAATAATGATAATAACTAATAATGATAAAAAGCAATAAAAACCAACAATGATAATAATAACAATTATAGCAATAATAATAATGATAATAATGATAATGATAACAAATCATAGTACTTATAATAATGATGATAATGTTGATAATGATAATAATAACAACAATAACAATAATAACAATATTAACAATAATAATTACAATGGTAATGGTGATAATAATAATAATGAAAAACAATAATTTTGAAAATAATGATGATACTAGTAATGATGATGATTATTATGATGATGATGATAATAGCAATGATGATAATAATGATGATGATAATAATGATAATAACAATAACAGTAATAATAATGATAATGATAATAATAACAGTAATAATAATGTAATAATAACAACAGTAATATAATGATAATAATGATATAATAATAATAATAATAACAACAACAAATAATGATAGGATGATGATAATGATAATGACGATGGTAATGATGATAATATTAATGAATAATAATGATAATGATAATAATAATAATAATGATAATAAGGATAATGATAATGATAATATAATAATGATAATGATAATGAAAATAATGGTAATAATAATAATAAATAATATGATAATGATAATGAAATAATAACAATAATAATAACAATATAACAATGATAACAAAATAATGATAATAATAATGATATTAATAATATCAATAATAATGATCAATAATAAAATGATGATATATAATAATAATAATAATAATAATAATAATAATAATAAATAATAATATAATAAAATGATAATAATAATAATAATAATAATAATAATGATAATGATATTGATATTAATAATGACGATAATCATAATGATAATAGTAATGATAATGAAAACGAAAATGTTAATGATAATAATAACCATAATGACAGAACAAAAATGATAATGGTAACAATAATCATATAAGACACACATGATCATCAAAGGAAAGCGATGTTGGGATTTCGTGGGAACACTTCATTAAATATTGACATGAAGCAAATATTCCGCACCAAGAAGTTCGAAGTCAAGGGCGCTGTTTCATTCACTTCTGTGTCGAAGAATGAGCAATTTAAGATTCGAAACACACCTGGCACCTTACTATCAAGGTCCCCCTTTTACCGTTTGTAATAAGCTAACGAGGTATAGTGACGGGCAAAAGTCATGACATGAATTGAAGCTTCGAATCTGCCTTAAGGTGCTGTCACGCTAGCACTTTTTCCGTCATTTTTTTTGACAATTTTATTTAACATAAATACAAACATTCTCGAATATAGCTCTTGATTTGACTTTGCTTGGCTGAAAAAGTTGCCGGAAAGGTTTTCAGACGGAAACGATCATTATCGTCTGACTGGAAAATCGACAATTCGCTCAAAAATGGATAAATTTTCAGAAAATTGTCAAAAAATTGACGGAAAAAGTGCCAGTGTGACAGCACCTTTACCTTATGCAGAAACTATGGTATTATAAGCGGATGTTCGAAGCGGAATTCGAAATAAGTTTGACAAGAGTTCTGACCGCGACTCTACCAAGGCAAATCGCAACACGGTAGCTGGTTCTGCTGCTGTTCTTCTGATTTTAACATTGTTTGTTCTGAAGTGCCATGCCATCTTATACACGTTTTCAGGTCTCTTAAAAGCAATAATCCCTAATGCTTTCATCTATGACATGAATACGTAAACTTGTACCCCTGAAAGGATATTAACGCATAGATCATCCTGCTTCTGATTACAGGCATGCCTTGCGGAGTGGGAAGAACGCCACGGAGCGCCTTCGCAGTGGAAAAAGGAACCCATAGAAATCGTACACGAAACCCTGCTTTCTCTGCGCTCAGGAGACTATGCCGTATCAATTTGCTATCCGTGAGTGATCAGACACAGGTGTCACGAGGCTGGAAAGTTCTAGAGCTGTTTGGGAGTCTGAAACGGTCGCAGCACTTCTCTTACACGTCACGGTGCCAGTAGTTAAGGCAGACAGCATGAAGCCCTGAAATAGTGAAACTGGGATATATATATATATATATATATATATATATAATATATATATATATATATATATATAATATAATATATATGATATATACATATATTTATTTGTGTGTGTTTTGTGTGTGTGTGTGGTGTCGCGCGCGTGTATGTGTATATATATATATATTATATATATGTGTATCAGTTTCAACTAGACCCCTCCATGATCGAAAAATATGAAACTAATCAACAAAGTTTATAACGAAAGGGGGGGGAATAAATATGATCAAACTATTAATGAAAATGTTGAAATGACAAAAGAGTTCTTCGCTGCGTCAAGAAAGTGCTTTAACAAAGGGGGGGGGGGGAGGAGGGGTAGGAGTCCCCCCACGACGCTCCTTGTATTTCACTCCTAAAGTTACATCGCACGCGTGGGGGGGGGTTAGGGGGAGTATGATGAGGAGGGGGAAAGGGTGTTGGTGGGGGGTGCATAGGAGGAAGAAGAGGGGTGGAAGAGTGTAGGGGTTGGAAGGAAATATGGGGGGGGGAGTATGATGAGGAGGGAAAGGGGTGTTGGTAGGGGGGGGTGCATAGGAGCTTAAGGAAGAGGAGGTGGAAGAGTGTAGGGGTGGAAAGGAGATATGGGGGGGAGGAGCGGGAATGGAGGGAGGAGAGAGAGGAGGAGGAGAAAAGTGGGGTGAAAGGGGGAGAGAGAGGAGGAGAAAAAATAGAGGGAGACAGCAATGGAAGAGAGGAAGGAAAGTGGAGGTGGGGAAGAGGAGGAGAGGGGAATGACAGAGATAGGAGAGAATGAAGAAGTGGAAAGGGAGAGGAGAACAGCAAGGGGTGGAAGAAATGGAAGGAAAAAGCAGAAGTGGAAGAGGAGAAAGAGAGGGGGAGGGAGGAACGGAGGAGGAGGAGAAGGAGTAGGAGAGGATGAAGAGGATGAGAATGAGGAGGGAAAGAGAAGAAAAAGGAGGGGTAGGAGGCAGAGGGAAAAAAGGAAGAGAGAAGGAAAAAGGTAAGATTGGATGTGAAAAGAAGTAAGAAAATGATAATGAATGAATAATCGCAGGGAGAGGAGGAAGTAGTATAGAAGAAAGAGAGAAAGAGAAATGGCCACGGACGAAGGAGGGAAAGAAGCGAAGAGGAAGAGCAGATAAGACGCAATGTCTATCGTGAACGGCAATAAAATTAAAGACTCAGGGATGACAATAGATAATGACAACGATACCAACAACAATGGGGAAAAAAGGCGATGTTTTAACCTTCCCGATAATACCGATGACGATACCGATGACACTACCAACGCCACCAACAGCAGCAAGGTTAATGATATTGTGATAACAGCTATAAGATGAATTGTTATGATAATGTATTGATGTAAGAATAATGTAATTGATGATAAGAATAATGTAATTGATGATAAGAATAATGTAATTGATGATAAAATAAATTGATTGAAAAAAAGATTTGAAAATAGTGTAATTGATGTTGAAAAATGTAATGATGAAAAATACTTAATGTTGAAAATAATGTAATTGCTGATAAAGATAATGGCGAAGACAGTAATGATAATAAGATAAATAGATCATGTCTTAACATCATCATTACTTCAATATCTACAACTACTACTATCAAGAATAAAAACAGCAGACAGAGATAGCTGCAGCAGAGATCTTAATAACAGTCTCACTAACAACGGTGACTGAGACACCGGCGAATCCTGGGAACCAAAGGCGACCCAATCCTCCAGTTGTAGGATTCCCAGAGGAACTCGGTTGCACCAATCCTGGCCTCTAGCAATCCTTTCGGGGGAAGGACGCGGTCGGTCGGTCTCATGAAGGATTTCTGGTGCGTTTTGTTCGTGTACTTAAATGAGGAGGATTTAAGTCTTAAGGAGCTGTGGGTTTCATAAAGGATTTTCGGTCTTACAGGTATTTTGTTGTGTAGTACTGTCCTTGTAGGAGTCACTTACTTCGCTGCCACTATTGTTCTGTGTCACACAAGGCCAAGTGTGTTGCCAGACTGTGTTTTGGATACCTATTTGAGCGACTTACCTTAACGCCCCACTTCTTAGAAGCATGTATAAAACAATGATGAATATAGAGATAATATATATAGGGTAAATAAATGTTAATATGATATGCAAATAGAATATGACACCTACAAGATAGTATATCGCGCACCAAACACCATAGCTTTCGTGTTAATCGCTTAGCCTATGCATGAGAAGCAAAGCCAATCGCAGAAATGGAGCAGCGTTCTCCTGTGCTGGCAACAGTGGGTCAGCGGCGAGACGTGTCGTGTGCTGAGCCACGTGGACGCCGGGCACGGGTTACTCCGGCGCTACGCTCACATGGCCGACCGAGCTGGGGCGGCGCAGATCACGGCGGCGGAGGCGACAAGTAGTGGGGCTTAGTGAGGGGGCAGAGCAAAGGGGGCTGGAGATTTCGTAGTAGCTGCGACTGTTGGCAGTAGAGGGAAGTGGGCACCGGAGAATGCATTGTGGTGGAGTAGCATGAGAGGTCATGGAGGAAAGCGTTGCTAATCTCAATAGATAAATATCTGCCCTCAGCGCCTACACTCAGGGGGAGGCGACAACCTGTGGTCACTTTTTCAGTTCGCGGGCGCGCGAGAGAGAGGAGACAGAAGGAGAGAGAGAGAGAGAGAGAGGAGATGAGAGCAGAGAGAGGAAGAGGAGAGAGAGAGAGAGAGGAGGAGAGAGGAGAGGGAGAGAGAGAGAGAGAGAGAGAGAGAGACGAGAAGAGAAGAAAACGAGAAGAAAAAAGACGAGCGAAAGACCCGCACTCTCCGAGTTCATCGAAGACTCGAGGCTCGTGTCGAGTGCAGATTGCCATCGTCCGGGGCGCGTGGTCAGGCCGGGAGCCCTTGTTCACGGGGTCCTGTGTGGAGGCGGAGGCAGGTACAGATGCTCTACAGATAGGGCCTGTGTGTTTTTTATGTAAACGCACAGAAGTTCAGTGCACTCCCGAGAATGAAAGGAGGTGTCGAAATCGAGGACGATGAACAGGGAAAAGCATGCGCTGAGGTTGGTTGAGGAAAGAAGAGAGAGAAAGAAAGAGAGAAAGAAAATGGAAGGCGGGAGGAGTTGAAGAAGCAAGCAAGAAGGGGGCTAGCCGAGGCGAGTTTGTCGACCCCAAGACTGTGTTTTGTCTCAAGTGTTGATGCTTGCGGCAAGCTCACAGACTGCCGCAAGCAAGTCCGACGGGGTCAGTCCTCCGAGCAGAGGAAAGAGGAGGAGGCGACGCGGAATCAGCAAGGAGATGGAAAAGTGTAATCGAGAGAGAACTGAGGACGAAATGAGGTTTCACGACCTACTTCCTCACTTAGCCATTACTCGTGTCACGTGGACGTACGCTCCCGTGCAAACTTGCTTACCCTCTCCCCCATCTGGCAAATCTCTACAGCGCTTGTGTTATCAGCCTCTCAGCGCCTAGTCAAACCTCTTTGATTTTCGAAGCTGCGGCAGAATTGATGTTGTTTTTTTCTAATACGACTTTTATTACATATTCATTGCCAAAGAAACCTCTGTATCATGGCGACCTTCTTTGTAAATGACATAACGTTACACGATCTTCATAATGTTCCTCCGTCCTCTCCATCAGCCATATTCCTTAATCTTTGCGTCCGCGGATTTAGTTTTTTTCCTCTCCCTCTCTCACCTACTTTTCGCTTACGCCGACTCCTCTCAACACTCCCGCCTCGCACTTCAATTTCGTTCTTTTCATTATTCTCATTATCCATTCCTGCCCACCTTCCATCCCACGCCAAACGTTCATCGAGAAGGGATCTGAAAAGCGCATCCAGTGACGTAAAGAACGAAGCTTTTGACGTCACCGAGGGGAAGCGTGGCTCTGACGTCACAACAAGGGCTTTGGGAGTAAATAAGAATCTTCGTGACAAGGAGAAGGTGGGTAAAGGGTGGTGGTGGTGGTGGTGGGGGGGTGGATGAAGGAGGTGTAGGATGGGAAGATGAGGCACGGAGAATCACGTGTCAGGAAAAGGCCGAGGAGGGGGTGTGCAAGGTATATTTATTGGAGTTATTTCTGATGAGAGAGAGAGAGAGAAAGAAAAGAGAGAGAGAGAGGAGAGAGAGAGAGAGAGAGAGAGGAGAGAGAGAGGAGAGAGAGAAGAGAAGAGAGAGAGAGAGAGAGAGAGAGGAGAGATAGAGAGAGGAAAGAAAGAAAGAAGAAAGAAAGATAAGAAAGAAAGAAGAGAAGAGAAGAGAGAGAGAGAGAGAAGAAGAGAGAGAGAAGAGAGAGTGGAAGAGAGGCGGAGGAGAGAGAGAGGAGAGAGGAAGAGAGAGAGGAGGGAGAGAGACGGAGAGGAGAGAGGATGAGAAAGAGAGAGAGAGAGAGAGAGAGAGAGAGAGAGGAAGAGAAGAGAAGAGGAAGGGAGAGAGAGACTGGAATTGACAGGATAGAGAGGATTGGGAGAGAGGAAGAGAAGGCGCAAACAAGCAAGATATTAGATTAGAACAGGGACTGAGGAGAATTATATAGTTAGATAAGTTAGATAGATGGGTTATAGACAGGTAGATTATAGTTAGTAGATAGAAATTACAAAATGAATTGACAGATGCAATAAACGACAGACAGACAGAGAGAGGACAGTCTAAAACAGATAGATAGGACCGGTACAGACTACATATAGAGTAGCATAGACAAACAGAAAAAGGTAAATGACATAAGAAGCAGCTAGAGACACCTTATTTCTGCATACACAGCCAAACTAACTTTACGTTTTAGAAATAGCTTTTCCTTTTATATAACTCATGTGAGAGTCAATTTGGTTCCCTTATTTAATTAAACATGCTTCAGGAAATCCTATTGGACGAAATTACCTTCATCCTTCAGAATACAAAAGAGAGAGAGAAAAGACGAAAGAGAGAGAAAAGAGAAAGACTTTTGGACGAAATTGTTTTCGTCTTTCAGAAATAACGAAAAGAGAGAGATGAGAGATGAGAAGAAAGGAAGAAGAGAGAGGAGAGAGGAGAGAGAGGAGAGAGAGAGATGAGAGAGAGAGAGCAGATGAGAGAGAGAGAGAGAGAGAGAGAGAGAGAGAGAGAGAGAGAGAGAGAGGGAGAAAGAGAGAGAGAAAGGAATGATCATTGTACGGAATTTGCTTCGTCTTTCAGAATACGAAAGGGAGAGAGAGAGAGAGAGAGAATAGAAAGACTATTGGACGAAATTGCCTTCCTCTTTCAGAATACGAAAGAGAGAAAGAAAAAAAGAAAAATTATTGGACGACATTACCTTCATCTTTCAGACTACGAAAGAGAGAAGAGAGAGAGAAGAGAGAGAGAGAGAGAGAGGAGAGAGAGAGAGAGAGAGAGAGAGAGAGAGAGAGAGAGAGAGAGAGAGAGAGAGAGAGAGAGA
>NW_020868874.1:349100-351600 GCF_003789085.1 Penaeus vannamei
TTTATCAGATTACATAAACACAGCATAGATATCTAGGTGTAAAAAACAGATTCTAATATCGTTCAGAACATAAAGACTTCAGGGCGCTTGTGGATACAGACCGTGAAATGAATATTAAAAGTGAAAGTATGTTCATTTTTCCTTGCTCTCTTGGTGACTTACATTTGAGGAATTTTTCCATTTAGGAAATAGGACAGGGAAATTGGCTTCCATGAAGGGAAATAGGGAAGTAGGGTGTATTCTGGTAGGGGAACCAGGGAAACTGGCCGGCATGAAGGGAAACGGGTAGCTTTCTGTCAGGGAAAAGGGAAATAGGCTCTCTGGAAAGGAAATATACTCCCTGCCAAGGAAATAGGGAATGGGTCTCTGGAGAGAAATAGAAAAAAAATTCTGGAAGGGAAATGGAAATAAATTCTGGAAGGGAAAAATAAATTCTGGAAGGGAAATGGGGAAATAAATTCTGGAAGGGAAATGGGGAAATAAATTCTGGAAGGGAAATGGGGAAATAAATTCTGGAAGGGAAATGGGGAAATAAATTCTGGAAGGGAAAAGGGGAAATAAATTCTGGAAGGGAAATAGGGAAATAGAGAGATAGAGAAACAGGCTCTCAGTAAGGGAAATAGAATAGTAATAATGAAATACTAAAGATTAGTAATAATGATAGTGATGATGATTATGATGATTTTAATAATAATGATAGCAATACTGATGCTAATACTAAAATTGATACTAATAATGATTATAATGGTAATAACAAAAATATTAATGATATCCTATTACTCTCATCATCCTCACTGCCATTATTACGCTAAGGAAGCGTCGCGCCGTCTGAGGCGACAGCGGCCCATCCTGCCCCGCCTCCATACCTCATTGTAGATCTCCAGAAGGCGGTGCAGCAGAAGCCACTCCTTCATGACGGAGGCCGACACCTCCTTCGTCCAGACCTTGACGTCCCTCGCCCGTCTGGTCAGACCCTGGAGGGCGACCACGAGCGGGTGCAGGAAGGAGAACACCCAGATGTCCGCGAAGCTTGGTATGAAAGCCGTGAAGAACACCGGGATGAAGAGTAGGTACCTGAGGCTCCCGCTGGAGATGAAGCTCGGGACTGGCAGGGCGACGGCAGCGGCGGCGGCGTAGCTGGCGGAGTAGATGAAGACGCCGGCGATGACGAAGGGCATGTTCTCTCGTTTCGGGATCTTGATGGCGTGGACTTCCAGCTGTGTCATGTAGTCCATGATCCAGTGGGATTTCCTCATCCACAAGATGTAGATGTAGAAGCAGAAGCAGCTGCCGCTAAAGAGAGGAAGGAATAAAATCTCTTGGTCGTAGGTCATCTCCGTGAAAAACATGAGCAGGATGGCGTGCAGCAGCGAACTCAGCGCCGCCACGAAGCTTATTGCGGCCGGAATGATTTTCAGCTTGGAGATTCTGTAGCAGTTCTCGCCTTCTCTCGCGACCACGTACAGGCCCAGGCAGGCGGCGACGCGGAACACTGCCTTGGAGGCCTCGGTGAGGATGAGCGCCTCCTCCTCGCGGCGGGCGCCTTCGGGTGGCGCGGCCTCCCGGCTCCCTCGCCGCCCGCGCCTCGGAGTCGTCCTCCCGCCGCGGGGCCACGCGCCGTGGGAGCGCTCCCCGGCCACGCCGCAGCTGCCTCCTCTCATGCCGTTCGGTTGGGCGAAATTGGGCCGGAATTTGGGAGGAAACGGCAGGCAGTGAAATGACGAGCGAAGAGAGAATGATGCGACTGTAAGCCACTTTGGAGTGTCATAGAGTGAAATGGTCAGGCAGTGACTGCACCACAAGTCATGTTGCAACAGCATTCACAAATGATGCGACGAAGATTTTTGCGCAACAAAAAGCAGGAAATATAAGCTGCTTTCGGAGGATTTCCTGTATATGTGCCGTATGACAGTGCCGGTGTCAGAGTGACAGAGCCGCTGACCTTCCCATACTCACGCCTGCGCCATGCCCGCTTATTCATGCACATCCATTAACCATGAAGAGCCGAGTTGACATAGTTATCGAGTTCGCCGATATCTCGCCATCGGCTAATTCCCTTGAAGTGGCCAGTGACGCGTGCTTCGCTCCAGCAGGCTCAGCACTGATTGCTTGTTCCTAGTAACGAAATCCGTATGCTGAAAAGGCGGAAGTGTGCGGAGAGTGGAACATCTTATTATTGGAATGAAAAGGAAAGTCAATCACTCACGCAGCGAAGTGAGAGAGAGAGACAGAAACAGAAAAAGAAGAAACAAGCAAGCAAGAAAAAAATATATGAGACAATTAAACGAAAACTATATACTCACATTTCCCTCAAAATCCAGAGCACAGGTTTCCAAAGTTTCCCTTCACAGAATAGAAATGCATTACCTGCTTGACCGGTGGCGAGCTCGCGCGCTCTCACGTCAGTAACAAGTTCCTGGTAATGGTTCTCGTACTGTCACCTCGTGTATGTGTCGAAAGGAACCTAAAAACAAATTCTTCGTAAGATATTTCTTTTTTT
>NW_020868874.1:356600-364100 GCF_003789085.1 Penaeus vannamei
GGAGGCGTGGGCGGGCCGGGGGGAGGAGGGGCGTGGGTATGGAAGGGCGTGCGCGGGGAGGGAGGGGCGTGGCGGCCGGGCGAGGGAGGGAGCCGTGAGGGCCGGGGGAGGAGAGTGGGGTGGGGAGGAAGGATGGGTGGGAGAGGGGAGGAAGGGATTGGGATGGGAAAGGGGAAAATGGGGAATGGAATGGGTGATATGCGATAGGATGGGGGAAGGATAACAAGAATGTCAAAAGGCTGGAATGCAGGGATGTCAAGACGGAAGAAAATGAATCGAAAGTCAAGGGCAATATAACCCCACCCTCTCTCTCTCTCTCTCTCTCTCTCCTCTCTCTCCTCCCTCCCTCTCCCTCTCTCTCTCTCTCTCTCTCTCTCTCTCTCTCTCTCTCTCTCTCTCTCTCTCTCTCTCTCTCTCTCTCTCTCTCCTCTCTCTCTCTCTCTCTCTCTCTCTCTCTCCTCCCTCCCCCTCCCTCCCTCCCTCCCTCTCTCTCTCTCTCCTTCTCTTCCCCTTCTCCCGTCTCTCTCCTTCGTCTTCCGCAAGATTTTAACACGTGTCTGAAGGAAGAACAATGTTGCATTTCCTGGGTTAAATGTTACGAAATTCCGGGTCAGGTTTCAAAAACTGGGAATGTCCGACAATGCAGCGACGAACAATGAAGAGGGAAACACGGATGAAGCAAGGAGGAGGAGGTGGAGGTGGAGAAAGAAGTAGGAGGAAAAAGAAGAAGAGGAGGTGGTGGTGGTGCAGGCAGTGGTAGAGACGAAGGAGGAGGAGGAGGAGGAGAAGGAAGAGGAGGAAGATGAGGAGGAAGAGGAAGTGGTGGTGGAGGAGGAGGAGAATTAGGATGATGATGATGATGATGATGAGGAGGAGGAGGAGGAAGAGAACAGCAACAACAACAAGTTAAAGGGAGAGGAGGGGGAAAAGAGGAGGAAGAGAAGAAAAGAAATGGAAATAGGAAAAAAAAAAGGAAGTAGGAAAAACGAAGTGAGTGAGGAGAAAGAGGCAGAAGAGAAAAGGAGAAGGAAGAGGAGGAGGAGGAGAAGGAAAGAAAACGGACGAAGAGGTGAAGGAGGAGGGGAGGAGGAAGAATAGGAATAGGAAAAAGATAAGGAAGTTACTGATGGGGACGATGATTGTGATGATACAGAAACGTGATGAGAAAGTAAGAGAAATGAAGACCGAAAAGTAATAAGCATCGAGAACAAACGTGACAAAGAAAAAGAGGACAAGAATAGCGTGAAAAGGGAAATGTAAATCTTGACGTTCATTTTATTGATCAATATCACGACTTGCTCCTCTAAAGTAAATTCAAGGATGGAGAAATCCTGACCAAATGAACGAGCAGTCTTTGAAATACAGGTTTAAAGGACCCCATTTTTTATTTTTTTTTTTTTATTTTTATTTTATTATATTATTATATTATTATTATTATTATTATTATTATTATTATTATTATTATTAGTATTATTATTATTATTATTATTATCATTATTATTATTATCATTATTATTATTATTATTATTATTATATTATTATTATTATTATCATTATTATTATTATTATTATTATTATTATTATTATTACTATTTATTATCATTATCCATCATCATTTTTATTATTCATGTTATTCATATTCATATATTATTTATTATTATCATTATCATTATCATTATTGAGGGGGTGGGTTAGATTTGACTTTCGATGCTTTAAAAGACTACTCGACTAGCGAAACAAATGAGTTAGTGGTGCTGTAAATACCCCTCGAAGGCAGTTATATAAAACGGCCCAATTGGAGTGTACCGGTTAATGGCAGTCCCTCAGGCTGTAAATGGCTTTATCTTCATTGCTTATTAACAAAACTAGACATTATTATATCAATATTCGCACGGCAACTTATGACCATTTAATCCTTCCTTCCCTTTGCTTCGCCTATGAGGTCTATAAATACACAAAATATTCTTATCCTCGTTCCATAGTTATATCAATGATAGAAGCCCATTTAAACAGCGGTCAGTTGAAAACAAACCTTGTGTTAGATATGTGTTATATTTAGCTGAATGAATCATCATGAAAATACGGAATCCTTTCAGTGACATGTACGAAGCTTAGAGAGGAGCTAAAGGATAAAAAAATTTTAAAGTGTTAGATGTGATTTACATATGAGTTGTATTTAGAGCAAATGTAAACAAAATTGTGCAACTTACGTTTTCTCGTGTTTTCTTTAGTAGGATTTTGGCACGAAGTTCAGAATGCGTATTTATAAAAAGAATACACATTTGCAATTAATAATGATAATAAGAACAATAATGATAATGATAGTAGTAGTAGTAGTAGTAGTAGTAGTAGTAGTATAAGAATAATGATAATAACAATATTTATGATAATAATATTATTATTAATAGTAACAAAACAACAACAAACAAAACAACAATAATATAATAATATAATAATAAATAAATATAATAATAATAATGATAATAATAATAATATAATAATAATAATAATAATAATAATAATAATAATAATTAATAATCAATAATAATAATAATAATAATAATAGATAATAATAATAATATAAGATAATAATAATAATAATAATAATAATAATATATAATATAATAATAATAATAATAATAATAATAATAATAATAATAATAATATAATAATAATAATATAATAATATAATAATAACAATGATAATAATAATAACAATGAATAATGAAATAATGATAATGATAAAGTAACAATACTAATAAAGATAATAATATGATAACAACAATAATAAAATAGCAATAATACTCACAATCATCATTTACAGACAAACCCAGAACAAGGAAACGAAAAGGGAATAAAAGCAATTGGCACCTCACCCGGCACAGCACACGTGACCTGTTGGCGATGACTCCGTGACTCTCTTACTCATCTGCATCTCGAGCCTCGTTGACCTACGTGACCTATTTTAACCCGGGAGAGAGAGAGAGAGAGGTCGCCTGGGATGACCTAGTTCCGTAAAGAAATGAATTTAGGAGTGGGAATGCCTCTCGTGAATTAGATATGGAAGGAGGTGCAAGGAGGAGGAAATGGAGGGAATAGGAATTTGATAATGGAGAGAAGGCGAGGAGGGAGAGAGAAGAGAAAAAGAGAGAGAGAAACGTAAGGTAGAAAAAGGGAAAAGAAGGGGATTAGTAGTGATAATGATGTGATTGATAATGATAATGATCTAAATCAACATCAAAGAGAAGAGAAAGAGAGAGAGAAAAGGACAAGTAAGAACATCCAGAAAAAATACAGAACGAAAGAAAGGAGAAAGGAATAAACAAACAACAAAGAGAGGGAGACGTAAAGGAAGTGGCAACAGAGGAGGAGGAGGACGACCGAGCAAGGAACGATGATTGCAAGGCGGGCGATCGTGCGAGAACCAAAGACAACGACCTCTGCCTCAACATCGCTCACAGGCCGCGCGCAGAACCACTCTCACTATCATCTCACTATCCCTCTCCCTCTCTCTCTCTCTCCCTCATTTCTTCCTTCTACCAGCCTCCCTTCCTCCTTCCTAGATGATGTAGACCTTACGAAGGTGAGGCTAAAACACGTGGGTAACACATGAGGGTCACTTGGGCGCCTCATGGAAGGTCACCATGTTGCCGGCCAAAGGTCCCCCGGTGGCCTTACTTGGGCGCTGGGTTCCTGCTCGAGCCGCTCGCAGTTCCTCGTCTAATCGCCTCTTCTCTCTGTCTCTGTCTGTCTGTCTCTGTCTCTGTCTCTCTCTCCTCTCTCTCTTCTCTCTCTCTCTCCTCTCTCTCTCTCTCTCTCTCTCTCTCTCTTCTCTCTCTCTCTCTCTCTTCTCTTCTCTTTCTCTCTCTCTCTCTCTCTCTTCTCTCTCGCTCTCTCTCTCTCTTCTCTCTCCTCTTCTCTCTCTCCTCTCTCTCTCTCTCTCTCTCTCTCTCTCTTCTCTCTCTTCTCTCTTCTCTACTCTCTTCTCTCTCTACTTTTTCTTCTTTATTATCATTCTGTTACTGCTGTATGTCTCTGTCTTCTGTTCTCTGTCTGTCATCTCTCTCTCTCTCTCTCTCTCTCTCTCTCCCTTCTCTCTCCTCTCTCCTCTCTCCTCTCTCGCTCTCCTCTCTCTCTCTCTCTCTCTCCTCTCTCTCTCTTCTCTCTCTCTTCTCTCTTCTTCCATCTCCTCTCTCTCTCTCTCTCTCTTATCTATGGGGTTACCCTCTCTTCCTTTCTTATTCCTGTATTTTCACTTTCTTTGCCACGACCTTTCTTTCTTATTTATCCATCCACTTATCTATATAATTACTCATTTACTCATGTGTTTATTAATTCATTAATTTACCTCTTTATCTATTACCGTTCATTTTTCTTTGTTTTTTTCTTCCTACACTGTCTTTCTGCCTGTCATCTTCTGTCCCTTCACCCCCCTTCCGCTTCTCCTCCTCCCCGTGAATTATATTACCTGATTATGAGAAATGATAATGATTATAGAATGACGTAGGTGACAATGTGAAAAGGATGAAATGAGAATGAGAGTATCTTTCACAATACAAGAAGAGATGCTTTAACCGGTTTCATACTATTATTCTTAGTCAGGAATAAAGGCATCTTTTGACGATAAGATCTATTCGAGACCGGTTAATTTGCATCTCTTGTAATGTGGAGATATTCATTTCATTCATACTTTTCTACATTAAGAACTACGATCATAAGTATGATGGAAAAGGTGTTATGATAATGATACTAATAATAAAAGTAAGGAGAGGATATGGAGACATATGAGTAATAAGAACCAATGGCAATATCAATTAAGGTGAATTAGAATTGTTATAGACAGCAATGAGTATCAAAGTCATTAATGTCACTCACCCAGATCTATCGTGATTGTGATGATTACTTATAAATCATGATAATTAGAACAATGGTGATAATAACGATGATAATGGTGATGAGGAGGAAGATAATAAAAACGACGATATGATAAAATAACAATGATGATGATATTATAAGGTAGCTAAAATAACTAATGATAATCATATTGATAATAATGGTAATACATAGGCAATGATGAATATAATAATAATATATGTATTTCTCGTTATTATTTATATATGATGATTTTTAAATAATGATGATAATAAGGGTATAATGATCATTAAAATAAAAATCATGATGATAATGATAATGATAATGGTAATGATAATAATGATAATGATAATGGTAATGATAATAATGATAATGATAATAATAATGTTAACAATGATGATAATGATAATGATGATATTGATGATAATGTTGATAATGATAACAATAATAATAATAATGATGATGATACTACTACTACTACTACTACTACTAGCAATACTAATAATAATAATATTAATAATAACAATAACAATGATAATAATGATAATGACAATACTACTACTACTACTACTACTACTACTAATGATAATAATAATAATAATAATGATAATGATAAAAAAATATAAATGAATAATAATAATAATGAATACTACTACTACTACTAATGATTGATAATGCTAATGATAATAATAACAGTAATAATAGATATACTGTAATAATAACAACAGTAATGATAAGAATAGTAATGAAAATTATGATGATAACGAGAAATATAATAGAGGTAATTGATGCTTGACAAATAAAGAAGACGATGACGATAAACATAACAGACAGGGATAGTGATGATAATGATAACCGTATATGAGGAAACGTCACAAAACAATAGTAATAATAACAGTAAGGATAACGAAAAGGAATACTTTAAGATACGAGTAATAATTAATCCAAAAAGAGAAACAAACAACAACAAAAAAATCAGCTTGTGAAGTCTATGGAATTCCTCCCGACGAAATCAAATTTTCCCGCCATTAGGTAACAGCTGATTCTCCCGCGTCAGAGAGGAAACTTTATTAGCGAACTGAAATGAAACGGAATGAAAGATTAACACAACGATGTGGAAAACATGGCTTGGATTTCTTTTCTTTTCATTTTTTCGTTCACGTTGCTGTTGTTTGCGTTCGGTGGCGGGTTTGTTGATGCTAAATGAATGGAGGAGCGATAATGATAAAGGGAATTGGGAGTAATGATGATGAGGGAGAGAAAGAGGATGAATAGGAGTAGTAACAGGAGGCTGAAGAAAAGGAAGAGGAATAGGAGGAGGAAGATGGAAATAAGGCTGAAAAAAAGAAAGCGAGAAGAAAAGGAGAAAAAAAGTTAAAGAGTAAAGTGAGGAAGAACCTCTTGTTTATGGAAGAACGTGGCCAAGGAAAATGAAGAAGAAAAAGGAAAAGAATAATGATACGACAAAAGGAAAAAATAAAATAACACGAGAAAAAAAGGTGTAGAGGAGATATGATAAAAATGGAAATAAAAATAATTATGATAATAGTACTGATAATCATAAATACAACAGCAAAAACAATAGTGATGGTGATAATAATGATAATAATGATAATAATGATGATAATAATAATGATAATAATAATATTAATATTAATGATAATAACAGAAAAAATAAAGATCATGATAATAACAATGAAAATAATGATAGTAATGATGATGATGATTATGATGATAATAGTATAATAATAATAATAATAATAATAATAATAATAATAATAATAATGATTGTAAAATAATGATAATAATAATAATAATAATAATGATGATAATAGTAATGATGATGATAACAATAATGACAATGATGATAATAATGATATTAATGATAATAGTAATAATAACAATGATAACAAGGATAATGATGATAAGAATAATGATAATGAGGATAATGATTACAATAACAATGATAACAATGATAAGAAGAGAAAGAGGGAGAAGAAGAAGAAAAAAAAAAATAATAAAAAGAAGCGATCGATGAAGATGGAGAAAAGGAGAAGAGAAAGAATAAAGGTAGAAGAAGAGAGAGAGAGAGAGAGAGAGAGAGAGAGAGAGAGAGAGAGAGAGAGAGAGAGAGAGAGAGAGAGAGAGAGAGAGAGAGAGAGAGAGAGAGAGACTGAGAGAAGGAGCGAGAGAGAGAAGAGAAAGAAGAAGAAGAAAGAAAAGGGGAAATAGGCAGGGACGAAAAGAGACAAGGAAGAGACCGAGGGAGAGGAGGCGGATTGCAGGTCGAAGGTGACGAGGCCGGAGGATGACCTTCTCGGCGACGTCCTGCCCAAATGACCTTGTTGTAGCGGCACAGGGTGGGGTGGGTGGGTGGAGGGGGGATGCAAGGGCGGGGGTGTGGCTGGGAGGGGTAAGGGTGGGTGGAGGGGGGATGCGAGGGCGGGGGTGTGGCTGGGGGGGGTAAGGGTGGTGGAGGCGGGCGGGGGTGGCTGGGAGGGGAAGGGTGGGTGGGGGGGGGGATGCAAGGGCGGGGGTGTGGCTGGGAGGGTAAGGGTGGTGAGGGGTTGGAGGTGTAAGCAGAGGGGTTATAAGTGGGGGTGGGGACTATGGAGGGGTTGTGGGTGG
>NW_020868874.1:376600-379100 GCF_003789085.1 Penaeus vannamei
TAATGTTATTATTATTTATCATTACTATTATTATGATTATTAGTATTTTATTTATTCATATGGGGAGAAATAGCGAGGTTCTATAATGGAAGTTGGTGGGTTGATGTGGGAGGCAAATCGAACTATAATGAGAAAAGAGAGAGAAAGAAAGAAGAAAGAGGAAGAGGAAGGAGGGATAAAGAGGAGAGAAGAGATGATAATGATAATGATAATAATGATAATGATAATATATAATAATAATAATAATAATAATAATAAATAATAATATAATATATAATAATAATAATAATAATAATAATATAATAATAATAATAATAATATAATAATAATAATAATTAATAATAATAATGAATGATATAATAATAAATGATAATAATAATGTAATAATAATAATAATAATAATAATGATAATAATGATAATATAATAATAATAATAATAATATAATAATGATAATAATAATAATAATAAATAATAATAAAATAATAATAATAATAATAATAATAATAATAATAATAATAATAATAATAATAATGAGGATGAGGATGAGGATGAGGAGGAGGAGGAGGAGGAGGAGGAGGAGGAAAAAGAAAGGAGAAGAAGAAGAGGTGGTGATGAAGGAGGAGGAGAAGAGCAGAACAAGAAAAAACGAGAAAGAAGATGAAGGAGAGGGGAAGGAGGAGGAGAAAGAGCAGAAGAATAAAAAAAGGAGAAGAAAGATAAATAAGAGGAAGGAGAGGGGAAGGATGAGGAGAAAGAGCAGAAGACTAAAAAAGAGGAGAAGAAAGATAAATAAGAGAAAAGAGAAACGGTATCAGAATTAAACATGACGATTATGCCATCACTCGCTTTTTTCCCCTTTCTCTGCAAAAAAAAAAAAAAAAAAAAAAAAGATATATCGCTTATGACTCGGATTTTACCTTCCCTAACATTCGCTCGCATTCACATTCAAATGATACGCAGAAGCTGGCTTAAAACACTTTATTCATTAGGGATCAAACTGTCGCAACTTTCCATAAGCTATATACTGTGAAAGCCACGTCGCGCAAAAAAGTACTTAGTCATATCCTTTGATGCATTTCAGTTGAAGGCCATTTTGGGAGAGAAAAAATAACGCCAGCATCATCCCTTATTGTAACTTTATGAAAGGTTCAGTCATAAACCACCGCGCCCGTGGACATATATACTTTCGTATGCACATGAATACATACGTGCGTACATACATCCACGCGTACATAATACGTACATGCATACATTTAGGCAAACATACAAGTCACACATACAAATAGGCACACACGCACACACACACACAGACACACACGCATACACACAACACGCACGCACACACACACACACACACACACACACACACACACACACACACACACACACACACACACACACACACACACAGTACCACATACTCTTACGAAAACTTTCAGACAGAGATAAAGATAACATTCCACTTCCGCAAGGTCAAGGGCAGACGCGGCACTCATGATACGCACTCGGGAGCCAATCAGCATCGAGAAATCGCGTCCTTTTCAACCAATCAGAATTCAGCAATTTCCTGTGCAATGAGACATCCGAATCTTTCGTTTTTTTTTTCTTTTATCTGTCGGTCAACGTGTATGTGTCTGTCCGTACCGTCGTTTGATTGTTTGTCTGTCCAGCTGATGCTTCGTTCGTCTGTCTAATCTTCGTATATTCGCTCTCTTCTTCCATCTCCATCTCTCTTCCTTTCTTCGCATTGTTTTCCTTTCTTTCCTTTCTCTCCTTTCTTTTATTCGCTACCTCCTTCACTCAGTTCTCCCTCCTTCCCTCTTTTTCCCTACTTTCGCTCTCTTTCAATTTTTTCTCTTCTCTTCTCTCCGTTCCTCCCCTCTCTCCGTCTCTCTCTCTCTCTCTCTCTCCTCTCTCTCTCTCTCTGATTTATCTTTCCTCCTCCCACGTTTCGCTCTATTCACTCGTTCCATTTTTTTCTCTCTCTCTTAATTTATCTTTCCTCCTCCCACCCTCTCTCTTCTTTCACATTTCGCCCCATTTACTCGTTCTCCCTTCTTCTCTTTTATTCTCGCCCATTTGCTCGGAGCTCCTGCACCTCCCCTCCCCCCCCCCCTCCCCTCTCTCCCTCTCTCTCTTCTCCCTCTCTCTCTCTCTCTCTCTCTCTCTCTCTCTCTCTCTCTCTCTCTCTCTCTCTCTCTCTCTCTCTCTCTCTCTCTCTCTCTCTCGCTCTCTCTCTCTCGCCTTTCTCTGCAGATTCATCTCACAAGAAGAAAGATCACGTGGAGCTCACCTCGGCGGGGAAAGCGTGTGAGACTGAATAGAGAAAAGCCGAAGGAATGAGATTACAAGGCGAGGATACCGTAGTCATGTGTTAAACCGAGTTAAGGGAATAGGAGTGAAGTTGAGGGAAATGAGGGCATTCAAGGAGGGGGGGGGATCCGGTGGCTTAGGAGGGAGGGGAATGGTTGACTGGTTGGTATGCTAGTCATCCTTTCT
>NW_020868874.1:384100-389100 GCF_003789085.1 Penaeus vannamei
GAGAGAGAGAGAGAGAGAGAGAGAGAGAGAGAGAGAGAAGAGAGAGAGAGAGAGAGAGAGAGAGAGAGAGAGAGAGAGAGAGAGAGAGAGAGAGAGAGAGAAGAGAGAGAGAGAGAGAGAGAGAGAGAGAGAGAGAGAGAGAGAGAGAGAGAGAGAGAGAGAGAGAGAGAGAGAGAGAGAGAGAGAGAGAGAGAGAGAGAGAGAGAGAGAGGAGAGAGAGAGGATACTTGGGGGGAAATTCGAATAAAAACCCTGACTCTAGGGATGGTAAATCCAAACTAGAACATGCACTCGTATACACACCATTCTCAGATGTAGGAAAAAATATGTGTAAGAGAGAAGAAGAAAAGAAAAGAATTATATCTAATGTAAGAAAAACAAGGCGACAATTCAAACCCCAGTACCCGCCCCCTCCCCCCCCTCCTGACCCTTCAACACCGCCCGATGAGGTCATCTTCAGTGCTAAGAGTAATGAAAGACCTTGCATAGGGGCATTTGGAGGCGGTTGCATCAGTGGTACGCGTTTATGCAATCCTTATCCCTGTTGCCATGGTTGCAGTGGGCGTGGCAGGGAGAAGGGTATTGTATGCCCAAGACTTCATCATAGTCCTTATTATTTTTTCCTAGACTCTTTTCTTTTCTTTTTCTGCTTGAAATCAAACAAACTATTAATTATGATGAAAAAAGTCTATAAATTATTCTAACCATTTATTTCATGTTTTCCTTGATCACATAGAGGAAGTGGATTTGGCAAGCGGAAGGGTTGGCCGCTCCCGTTAGCCAGGTCCGTCTGCGCTCCCTAAATCCGGGTGCCGGTGAGTTTGAATTCGTCCTCACGTTACTAACTCCTTCGGATTTCGTGACGCTGACGGGACAAAGGGATAGCTTAGGGATGATGATCTTCCCACCGTGGCTTTGGGTCCGTTAAATCCAGGGCGTCATCTAAAAGAGGAGACCGGCTATACACGGCTGCCCAACACGGAAATATGAGCCGGACCGCGTCGGTGATGGCGGGCGCGGAATGCCATCGTGACCTCTTTGGCCCGAAGGCGGATCTGTCCCCGTAGGTGTCTGTTTCGCCCGTTTTTTGTCCTCGCCGCCCGAGATGAGGAGAGCAGGCCCGACGGATCAGCAGGGGAAGGTGGGCTGACGAGGACCGGGGATCAGGTGGCGGAAAGTAGATTGGCGGACATTGCGACGGGTTAGGAGGCGGCGATGTGACCGTGTGATCAGCGCAATGTAGACGGGATCTGCTATTGTGCCGGCCTGTGACAGTACAAATAGAAGGGATGGTGTGGTATATTTATATCTATATTTATACCAGTATTTATTTATTTGTCTATCTGTCTATCTATACATACGAGTATATATATTGAGAGAGAGAGAGAGAGAGAGAGAGAGAGAGAGAGAGAGAGAGAGAAGAGAGAGAGAAGAGAGAGAGAGAGAGAGAGAGAGAGAGAGAGAGAGAGAGAGAGAGAGAGGGCGTTAAAAAGAGTGGAAGGTCGAACGAATCAGGGAGTGTGGGGAAACATAAATGAGAAGAAGCGAGTAGGAAAAGAAGAGAGAGGGGTGCATCCCTCACACGGGGACAAAATGCACATCATCTACGTGGGCGTGCGGGCGTAGTTACCCGGAGTGTGAGCAGAACAGAAACAATATTGTCTACGATACAAGGAAAATCCTGTTGTAACGTATCTTGCGTAAATCCCCGAGCGACTCTGGGTAAAGTCCCTCCCACTTCTGACCTTGAATCGACACGGAGAATTGGGGGGGGGGGGGGGTAGGGAAGGGAGTTGATGACGAGGGAGGGACAAAGACGTCGTCACATCTCCCCCCCCTGCCCCCCCCCCTTCAAGGAGATAACCATGCTCTGGTTCCCAAACGAGCGGCGGGACAACGAGCCAACGAGCGAGTCAGCAGTCGTCAAAACGGTTGAGAAGTGTGGTGCATTTGATTCGGATGAGCGATGGAAGCTAAGCGCGTGTGAGTGTGAAGATCATATTTTCAATAGAATGTGTTTTGATTCGGATGAGCGAGTGGAAGCTAAGCGCGTCATTTTGTTTACTTGTCCTCAAAATGATATAAAAAATATAATGATCAGTGTAATTTCTTGTCCGAAAGTCAGATTTTGTCTTTCTTGATCATATTTTTTCAATGGTTTATCAATACGGCAAGACCATGAATACCAGGAACTTCATCTTCTACTGTTCAGATGCCTGTGAGTTACATCTGCCTTCGAATGAGACCAAACACCTGCGAAAAGGTTACACTGTTTGGTAAGCAATGCGCATTTGCATTCCACCCGGAACAGAGAGACCACGAATTTGAAACAGAGAATATTTAAACCCAGTTCTTTACGGTTATTAGGATCCACTCTATGGTAATTAACCCGACCGGAGATAAGATAAAGACCTTAAGCCGAGGGAGCCAGCGTGGTCTCTGAACAATGCCCATTATCTCAGCTAAATGCGTAAAACTGAATTCCTCAGATGCGCTCACGTGGACAGCACCGTCCTGGCTAGAGAGACGGAGAGTGAATAGGAAAATAAAAAAAGGTGGGAAGGGAAGGTTAGAGAACGACGGCGAAGGGTAGATAGGAGGAAGGGATTAAGGGATAGAGAGAACGGCGGTGAAGAGTAGATAAGAGGAACGGATTAAGGGATAGAGAGGAGGGCGGTGAAGAGTAGATAGAGAGGGTTAGAGACACAGAGAGGAGGGTAGATAGAAGAGGAAGGATAAGGAAGTATATGGGAACGGGTAGATAGAAGGAGAAGGATAGAAGTATATGGGAACGGGTAGATAGAAGGAAGAAGGGATAAAGGGATAGAGAGCGACGGCGGAGAATGGTAGATAAGAGGAAGGGATAAGAGGATAGAGAGGACGATGGAGAAAGGCGGATAATAGGAGTAAAGGCTAAAGGGATAGAGAGGGACGGCGGAGAGTGGTAGATAGAAAGAGGAAGAGATAAGGGGAATGAGAGAGACGGAGGATGAAACGTAGATAAGGGGGGGAAAGGATGAGGAGTGAGAGAGGACGGTGGAGAAGCGTAGATAGAAGCAGGAAGAGATAAGGAGAAAAAATAGGGACGGTGTAGTAAAGTAGATAAAGGGAGGAATGGATTAGCAGTGA
The DNA here is from genome assembly GCF_003789085.1 of Penaeus vannamei. Taxonomy (NCBI): domain Eukaryota; kingdom Metazoa; phylum Arthropoda; class Malacostraca; order Decapoda; family Penaeidae; genus Penaeus; species Penaeus vannamei. The sequence continues at coordinate 387,230 of NW_020868874.1, forward strand.
AAGAGAATGGCGGAGAAGCGTATATAGAAGGAAGAAGGGATAAATGGATAGAGGAGACGGCGGAGATGCGTAGACAGAAGAGGAAAGAGAGAAATGAGGGGAGAGAGAAAGACGGCCGAAACGCGCAGATAGAAGGAGGAAGGGAGTAAAGGCAAACGAAGAGGCAGAGGGTAATTAAAGGTCGAAGCATCCTGACGAAAAGTGCGATTCGTCCTTGGCGTTTATTCATCAGCTGCGTGGACTCACCCTGAGCCCTCGTACCCTGAACAACCCCAAAAAATTTTCTTTAAGACGCTGTGCATTGTGAACGCGTATGACAAGAAGGCCGCGAGTGTCTTTGAGGACGAGGGTCTTTTCGAGACCTTAGGGTACGAAGACCAATTGCTCTAGAGCCTCAAGGATCGCCCAGAAACGCCATAAGGATTCATACTTCTTAGCCTGAAAGTTAAACACAAAACGTGACATTTGAATTTTCCCGACCTTTTATTTTATCTTTTTCTTTCTCTATCTTTTATACATTTGCTAATTATGAATAAACACGGGAGGTTGTGAATCAGAGAGGTGGGTTTAAATTCACAAAACTGCGCAGAGCATTTAGAGCACCGAGAGATGGACGTTGCTGCATCATGCAACTGAATGGAGCTTTGAGCGTGAACACTTGAACACTCACAAGCGCTTGCATGCAGAAACTAATTAAAAATAGCATGGCGGTTGGAGAGAGGTGGGTGAGGAAGCAAGGAGAGGGGGAAGGGGGGAGGGGGCGGCAGTAAATGAAGCCTCATCATATCCTACAAACAAACAAACAAATAAACTTGGTTCACGCGTCTCTTTCCAGGACACGTGTTCGCCCTGTGATGTGTTGCGTAAGTGATATGAAGTACAAAATGATATGAAGAATATTTTTTTTCTAACATGAGGAAGACAAAAATGTGTTTATCTGACCTTGCGCCTCTTATCGCAAGATAGTGGTTCAGGAAATGGCCAACCAGCGCTCTTGCTCATCTGTCGAAAGTGAAAGGTCAAATAAACTAAGAAATTTTTATAACAGACTCTAATGAGGCGGAATCACCATAAAAGGCAGTGGAAATTTCCAAAGCGAAAAACTACACTAATTTACCTAATATCAAAAATAGAATCCCTACTGAAACTAGATATATAAAAAACACTCTCTGTATAATTAACTATTGCTCAAATATATGGGGTACAACAAACAAAGGTCAAATTCAGAAAATTAAAAAATTACAAAACTTTGCTGCCAGGGTAGCATTTGGGAACATAAAGAAGTATTACCCCATTACCCCACACATAAACAAACTAAATTGGCTAAAAGTACATCACAAATACAACTATGATACTTGAATACCGATTCACAAAATGATCCAAGGTTTTTATCCAAAATGGCTTTTAACCCTTCCAACTGCAGGTAACACAACCTGTGTCCAAACAAGACAAGGCAACTCCCTATATGTTAAAAGATCACGTGCAGACATAGGGGCTCACGTGGAACCATGATATGGAACCAACTACCTTATGATATCAGAAACATTCAAAACTCAAATACATCCAAAAGGAAATTAAAGGAACATCTATTAAATCACCAATGACACCGGGTTTCTAAATATAAGACTAGACAAGATTTTTATGTACCACCAATGATTCTATGTTTAAATTATATTTATTTGTACTGTAACATCACTATGTATATAATAAGAATAACCATGTATCAAATGGAATAAAGTATTTTGAATTTGAATTTGGAATAAAATAAATATGAAAACACACAACGCACAACACACACACACACACACACACCACACACACACACACACACACACAACACACACACACACACACACACACACACACAACAC
>NW_020868874.1:419100-424100 GCF_003789085.1 Penaeus vannamei
CACACACACACACACACACACACACACACACACACACACACAGAGAGAGAGAGAGAGAGAGAGAGAGAGAGAGAGAGAGAGAGAGAGAGAGAGAGAGAGAGAGAGAGAGGAGAGAGAGAGAGAGAGAGAGAGAGAAGAGAGAAGAGAGAGACAGAGAGACAGACAGACAGACAGACAGACAACAGACAGACAGACAGACAGACAGACAGACAAAACAAACACAAAACACTCACATACGCAACACACCTAAAGAAAATATGGTAGCGAGAGGTGACATGGTACATGAATTAATTATTTTTGTCAAAATAGATAAAGATATTTTCTTATCAACTGAGCTAGTGAGTCATATAAGTATACTGCGTTTTCCCTTTCAATACGAAACAGCAGCAGCTTTCTTGATTTTATATAAGAAGCTTTAAAATGTTTTGTCTTAAAAATAAAAAGAAATTTGATTGTCAGATTATCATGATAATCATTCTTGTTATTTCTGTTATTATTATCATCATTATAATAATAAATAATATATTAATAATAATAAATAATATAATAATATAATATTAATAATCAATAATAATAATAATAATAATAATAATAATATTATTATTATTATTATTATTATCATTATTATTATTATTATTATTATTATTTATTATTATTATTATTCATCATTAGTAGTAGTAGTAGTATTGTTAAAAATATCATTATCATTATATTATTAATATTATCGTTATCATCTTCATTATTATTATCCTTGTTATCGTTATCATTATACCATTCATGTAACTTATTATTTTTATCTTTACTTATGAGGATGATGATGATGGAAATCATTGTTATTGTCATTATTGTTATTACTACTACTACTACTATTATTATTATTTTTTATCATTATTATTATTATTATTATTTATTATTATTATTATTATTTATTATTATTATTATTATTATTATTATTATTATTATTATTATTATATTATTTATTATTATTATTATTATTATTATTATTATTATTATTATTATTATCATCCTCCTCAATCATTATTATCATATATATTATTATTATTATTATTATTATTATTATTATTATTATTAATTATTATTATTATTATTATTATCATTATTATTATGATTATCATTATCATTATATCATTATTGTTAATTATCATTACTGTTATTTATTATTATTTTATTTTATTATTATTGTTATTTATTATTGTTTTATTATTATTTATTATTTTTTATTATCATCATTATTATTATTATTATCATCATTGCTATTATTATTATATTATTATTATTATTATTATTATTATTATTATTATTATTGTTATTATTATATCATTATTATTATATCATTATCATTACTATTATTATTATTGTTCTATTATTGTCATTGCTATCGTTATTATCATTATTATTGTTATTTATTATATCATTATCATTATATTATTATTACTATTATTATTTTTTATTTTATTACTATTATTATATTATTATTATCATTATTATTATTATTATTATTATTTTATTATTATTATCATTATTATATTATTATTATTTATTATTATTATTATTATTATTATATTATTATTTTTTTTTTATTTACTATTATTATTATTATCATTATCATTATCATTATCATTAATCATCATCATCATATCATTACTATCATTATCGTTATTATTGTTATTTATTATCATTATTGTTAACAATATTATCATTACTACTATCATTATATGCTGTTATTATTATCAGTATCACTGTCATTATTATGATTAATGATATTGTTTCTGTTATTTTTATCTTCATTGTAATTATTATTATTGTCATCATTATTGTTGTTGTTATTATTATATTATTTATATTATTATCATGTTTTTTCATTTTATTACTATTATTGTTATTTTTACTATCACCTTCATCCCCACCACCATCATCATCATCATCATCGCCATCATTATCACCATCATCATCATCATCTTCACCTTCATCCCCACCACCATCATCATCATCATCATTCACCATCATCATCATCATCACCATCATCATCATCCCTACCATCATCATCATCATCACCATCATCATCATTCCACCATCATCATTATCATCATCATTCCTTATCCTCTTCCTCCTTTTCCCATCCATCATCCTCATCCCCATCCTAACCCTTATAATGGTATCAGCAGTAAAGATGATTATGATGATAATGATAAAGAAATATTCATCTTGCAGATCTTCAGTCTCAGCTTATCAATCGTTCAACGCAAACAAATTGTGTACATTGTCCTATTCACACGCTCTTTTTTTCTCTTTTTTCTTTTTTTGTTTTTTGTTGTTGCTGGTCTGTGTGTTTGCGTCATCCTCTGTCTGTCTCCATTTGTGAGTTGTTGTTTTTTCTGTCTGTCTCTATTTTCCTCTTTTATATGTTTTTTTTTCTTTCTCTTTCGCATTCAATCTGTTATATTCTCTCTCTCTCTCTCTCTCTCTCTCTCTCTCTCTCTCTCTCTCTCTCTCTCTCTCTCTCTCTCTCTCTCTCTCTCTCTCCTCTCTCTCTCTCTCTCTCTCTCACTCCTCATCCTTTCAAACCTCCCTTCCCCTCTCACTCTCCCTGTCCTCCCTCTTCTCCTTCTCCCCTTCCTTCCCCATCCCTCCTTGGCTCCCTTCCCATCTTCCACTCTCTCTCCCCTCCTCGTCTCTCCTTGCCTCTCTCCCCCCTCTCCTCCTTTCCCTCTCCGTCTCCTCATCCTTTCATGTACCCTTCATTTCCTTCTTCTCGCCCCCCCTCTCCATTCTCTTCCTTTGCTTCTCTTCCTCCCTCTATCCATCTCATTTACTCTTCCCTTCATTTCCTTCTTCTCTCCCTCCCCTTCTCCATCTCTCCGTTTTCCTCCCCCCTCCATTTCCTTCCCTCTCACCCCTCCTCTCCTCTTCCTCCTCCCCCTCCTCTCCACCACCTTACCATCTCATCTTCTCCTTTCCCCCTGCTTCTCTCCCGTCCTTTCCTCTCCTCTCGTCCTCCTTTCCCCTCCCCCTTCCCCCTCCTTCCCTCCCCCTCCCGCCCTTCCTCCCACCCCCCCTCCCTCCCCCCCTCCTCCCCTCGTACTTCCAAGACCGTGACCTTGGGGGTTCGTCGGCGCCCCAGATAAGTGGACCAACTCGAGTCCGCGGACCCTGGGGAGAAACGTCCAGTCCTCCCGGCGCCCACTTCCCCACGCCCACGCCCACGCTGCCGTGAATGGAGGAGAAGAGGAAGAAGGTGAATGAAAGGAGGAAGAAGGGGGATGAGGAGGAGAAGGGATGAAAGGGAAGAAGGTGGAGGAGGAAGAAGAATGAAGGAGGAGAAGGGTGAGGGAGGAAGAAGGTGATGAAGGGAGGAAGAAGGGGTGAAGGAGGAATGAGTGAAGAGAAGAAGAAGGGGTGTGAAGAGACACGTAGATTGGCGGATGTTGAAGGTTATTAAGATGGATGAGGCGACCGGGAGACGGGAGAGGGGGGGGTGTACTGTACCTGTTCTGCCTGGATGGATGTTTGTATGAATGTATGTGTATGTATGTGTATAGTATGTGTATGTATGTTTGTATGTTGCGTGTATGTGCACATACACACACACACACACACACACACACACATACATACACCAGCACAGAAATATATATATATATAATAATATATATATATATAATATATATATATATATATATATATATATATATATATTTTTCATTTGTATATAAATAAATGAAGATAGATAGATCCGTAGAATCCTGAAATGTAGTTACTTGTTGTACATATACACTTACGCGCGTGTGTGTATGGATATCCATGTACATATAAATAAACTTCCCGGGTTCTACATATCTCGAAAATTGGACATGTCATTCTGTTATCTCGAGTTGGAATCCGGACACGGGCTTGGGACATGATGCAGCTGAACCAGAATGATTTATGTATACAGTGTGGCTTCTGCTTTCGAATTTTGTCACAATGCTGACCCGTAATGTCATGGTCCGGATACAAGCTTTTGCAATGGAAATTCGGAGAAAAGGATGCATGGATAAGAGAAACAGGTACAAGTAGATGCAGAGATAAGAGAAATGTTTTTAGCAAAATTTTCAAATGGGCTAATGCGTGATGTGCGTTATACAGCAAGAGTAGTAGAATGTTGCTTTGCTAACGAAGGGTCCTGAGTTCTTGTCCTGTCGCCTCTCTCAGTCCACTCAGCTGTGAGTACTGATATGCTAACATCAGCATGCTGGAGTCGTGTACAGATATATGTGCATATATATTCACACACACACACACCACTCACTCACTCACTCACTCACTCACTCACTCACTCACTCACTCACTCACTCACACACACACACACACACACACACACACACACACACACACACACACACACACACACACATGCACAATCACACACACACACACTATGCAATGATACACTGGGGAATCATATATCAATACTTCAAACAGTTAGATAATGAAATCAATTCGTTAATATATGAATACTCAAGTAAAAAAAACACAAACAAATAATGAAAACAAAACAAACAAACAAACAATCTATAAAATGAATCCCAGGGCACCAGTGACACAAGACACTCCATCACGCCCACAAATAGAACGGCGCGAGACACAAGCAAGAAACAACAAACAAAATGATTTAAGCAGATCTTCAAACTAACAATTGCAAGGCTGTTGCAAGTATCTATAAAGAGGGTAAGGGAGGTTGCCGCTTTGGCTAGAAGGGAGGGATAATGTAGGAGTGTAACTAAAGGGGAAGGAGGAAGAGCAATGGAGGGAGGGGAGTGTAACTAAGGAGGAAGGAGGGAAGGAAAAGTGAAGGAGGGTAAAGGAAAAGGGAAGGGAAAGGAGGAAGGTAAAGGAAACATGGGCATGGATTATAATATGGATAGGTGACTATTATATCATTAGTGTTGTATTAATATTATTGACATCGTTATCACCGTCATTGTTAATATCATTGTTAT
>NW_020868874.1:429100-439100 GCF_003789085.1 Penaeus vannamei
TATGTGATATGGATATGTTATATGAGATATGTGATATATGATATGTAATATGATGTGATATAGATATGGTATAGATATGATATGAGATATGCGATATGAGATATGTGATATGAATATGTTATATGAGATATGCGATATGAGATATGTGATATGAGATATGTGATATGATATATAATTTATGTGGTATGTAATTTAAGATATGTGATATAAGATATGTGATGTATGATATGTGATATATGGTATGTGATATATGATATGTGATATATTATATGTGATATGTGATATATAATGTGATATATGATATATGATATGAGATATGTGATATGAGATATATTAAGATATGTGGTATGTGATGTAAGATATGTGATATAAGATGTAAGATATGTGATATATGGTATGTGATATATGATATGTGATATAATGTGATATATATATGTAATATATGATATGTGATATATGATATGCGATAGGTGATAGGTGATATGTGATGAGTGATGAGTGATAAGTGATACGTGATAGTGATATGTGATAGTGATTTATGATAGCAATTTGTGTTAGTGATATGTGGTAGTGATATGTGATAAGTGCCATGTGATAAGTGATATGTGGTAGTGATAAGTGATAGTGATTAGTGATATGCGGTAGTGATATGTGATGTGATATGTGATATGTGATAAGTGCCATGTGATAAGTGATATGTCATGATATGAAATGTGATATAGTGATATGATGTGATGTGATATGCGGTAGTGATATGTGATGTGATATGTGATATGTGATTTGTGATGTGATGCGATATATATGATACTGTCGCGGTTAGCTCAACTATAGATGTTACAGATGTTAGCCTCTTGTAGAATTAGGTTATTCAAACTCTACGGACTACGCCGCCAAGTTTCACATTTATTAGGACCAAATAATTATCTTAATATATGGTAGCGTCGTGGTCCGATTTAGGTTAAGGCAAATTGGCCAAAAAGGCAACTTATTGATTGAGGTGAACCATAAGAATAAATGATAATAAACCAAACATTGATTAGCATGAAGAAAAATAACTTCCGAGATCTTACTGGTGTACTTTTTACTACATATCATCAGCGTCTTCATGTACGTGCATGTGTATACGTACATAGATGTGTGTGTGTGTGTGTGTTTGAGAGAGAGAGAGAGAGAGAGAGAGAGAGAGAGAGAGAGAGAGAGAGAGAGAGAGAGAGAGAGAGAGAGAGAGAGAGAGAGAGAGAAAGAAAGAGAGAGAAAGAGAGAGAGAGAGAGAGAGAGAGAGAAGAGAGAGAGAGAGAGAGAGAGAGAGAGAGAGAGAGAGAGAGAGAGAGAGAGAGAGAGAGAGAGAGAGAGAGAGAGAGAGAGAGAGAGAGAGAGAGAGAGAGGAGAATCAGTGCGAGAGAGAGAGAGAGTGCAAGAGTGTGTGGGAACGAGGGTAACTATATAAGGGATTGTTCGTGTGCGCATGAGCAAGCACGAACGTAGTTAAGTGTACACTAATTCCAGTCATGTGGTTTTCATAATTACTTACACATAAAAAGACAATCATAGAGAGAGAGAGAAGAGAGAGAGAGAGAGAGAGAGAGAGAGAGAGAGAGAGAGAAGAGAGAGAGAAGAGAGAGAGAGAGAGAGAGAGAGAGAGAGAGAGAGAGAGAGAGAGAGAGAGAGAGAGAGAGAGAGAGAGAGAGAGAGAGAGAGAGAGAGAGAGAGAGAGAGAGAGAGAGAGAGAGAATCAGTGCGAGAGTGAGAGAGAGAGTGCAAGAGTGTGAGTGTAAGTGCGTGTGTCCATGAGTGTGTACATGTACATGTGAGTGCGTGTTCGTGTATGTGAATATGAGTGCGTGTGCGTGCATGTGTGAGTGCGTGTGCGTGTTTGGTGTGAGCGCGTGTAGGTGTGAATGCGTGTAGGTGTGAGTGTGAGTGCATGTACATGTATGTGTGAGTGAGAGTGCGTGTGCGTGTGGGTGTGAATGTGAGTGCGTGCGCGTGTTGGTGTGAGTGAGAGTGCGTGTGCCTGTAAGTGTGAGTGCGAATGCGTGTGCGTGTTGGTGTGAGTGAGAGTGCGTGAGCGTGTAGGTGTGAGTGCGAGTGCGTGTGCGTGTTGGTATGAGTGAGAGTGCTTGAGCGTGTAGGTGTGAGTGCGAGTGCTTGTGCGTGTTGGTCTGAGTGAGAGTGCGTGAGCGTGTAGGTGTGAGTGCGAGTGCTTGTGCGTGTTGGTGTGAGTGAGAGTGCTTGTGCGTGTTGGTATGAGTGAGAGTGCGTGTGCCTGTAAGTGTGAGTGCGAATGCGTGTGCGTGTTGGTGTGAGTGAGAGTGCGTGTGCCTGTAAGTGTGAGTGCGAATGCGTGTGCGTGTCGTGAGCGTGTAGGTGTGAGTGCGTGGCGTGTTGGTATGAGTGAGAGTGCTTGAGCGTGTAGGTGTGAGTGCGAGTGCGTGTACGTGTTCGTGTGGGAACGAGGGTAACTATATAAGGGATTGTTCGTGTGCGCATAAGCAAGCACGAACGTAGTTAAGTGTACACTAATTCCAGTCATGTGGGTTTTCATAATTACTTTACACATAAAAAGACAATCATAAAATAAAACACAATCATCAGCTCTCACTTGAAATAGTTTAATTTATGGCAAGTGTTACACATCGGGCCATCGCCACTGAAATTATGTGTATTCCTTGTTATTATAGATTCTTTCTTCTTTTCTCTATTATAGTACTTCCATTATTGAAAATCAACAAAAAGATAAATAAGGTAAAACGGAAAAAGAAATAAAAGGAGTGAGTTCTGGTGTTTTACTGTGAGAGTAACAACAACCAATATAATCCACTTTATCAATATAATTCGCTTTACATTTCAATATCGGTCACTGGTGGAATCCGCTGACGTAGGGATGACCGTTACAAAAGAGGCATAAAACACACACACACACACACACACACACACACACAACACAAAAATCAAAGGGTGACAGCGTGTCGTCCTGGCGAACCCCAGCCTGCCCTCTCTCTGTCTCAGGTGTGTCTTCGGCAGGCTTCCCTCAGGTGCACATCGTCACTGCGGTAATTAAGTCCCACACTGGTAGCTAGTCTTTCTTCCGCGCAGTCATTTGTGCCTTACTCCTGAATATTTAAAAAGCTTAATTCAATAGTATTTCTTGCAACACATACATTAGTTTTATAAAATTCATTTCGATGTTTTTTTCGTCTGCCGTGCTTTACTTCGTCTTCGTCTCATGCTTCACGCGGTTCTGTTGCTTCACTTCATCGCGTTAATGAATATTCAGTTAAAATTGTTCGATGGCAACATTGATCACGATAATACGATGACATGATGTGATGTGATGTGATATATGATATTACTAACAGTAGTAACGATAATAATTATAATAACAATTATAAGGATAATTATGATAATTGAAGTTAATGATACTACCACTACTACTAATGATATAATAATAATGATGATAAGGATAATAACATAACAATATTTATAATAATAATGATGATAATGATAACGATAACAATAATGATTATAACAACACTGACATTACTTTAATAATAATGATGATAATAATGTTGATGATAAAGATATTCACTGACTCATCATGAAAAGAATATTACAAGTAGAACAAACAATAATGAGAGCAGTAGTAATGAGGATGCTGCTCCTCCTCCTCCTACTACTACTGCTGCTACTACTATTACTGCTGCTACTACTACTACTGCTACTCCTGCTGCTCCTTACTATTTACTGCTGCTGCTACTACTACTACTACTTTTCCTGCTACTACTACTTCTGCTGCTCCTACTACTATTACGACTACTGCTACTACCACTTCTGCGGCTGATGCTACTGTTACTAACCTTTTACTGTGAATGACAGTCGACAATCTGCATATAGCACAATATTCAATTAACAAACGCTCTGTAGGTTTGCATAGTTCATAAATTCACGGGTTGCTTTTAAAACAAATAAAATTTAATTGTACATTATCTGTTACTACCTGCCTATTTCATGCTGAAGTTTTGAAATATCCAGTAATGTTCTATCAAAAGTTATCTACGACAGTTTTTCATATGATTTATAGACATTTCATTTCACGTTCTATGCATTAACGTGTCTATATATCATCGTAAAAATCTAGTGCTGCATGAACACATAATTTTGGAGATGTATAACCCTACAGTTAATCGTGTAATTTCAAGTGAAAGCCAACCAAAAATCGGAATTGATTTGGTAATGACCTTGAAAATACAAGTACATTTTATTGTTTCTCGTTTTTTTCTTTATTCACAAGTAGATTTTATTCTTGTTTTTTTTTTCTTTATCCACAAGTGCATTTTATTCTTGTGTTTTCTATTTTTTTCTTTATCCAGAATAAGCAATAGTCTGACTTTCTAAAGGAATAATGAAAATACCCCCCCCCCCAAAAAAAAAAAAAAAAAAAAATCGAGAGAATGCCTTGTTTGCGGCCTTTAGTCTAAACATGGTTCTAATTAAATGTACGTTATCATTGTTCGCACCATGAGGCTCACATCCAACATACAAGTATTTTTGTTGATATATATAATACCTAGCAGCACCCACAACCCACCCACCACACACACACACACACACACACACACACACACAACACACACATACACAACACACACAGATTGTGATTTGTGTTTGTGATATGATTTAAACATATTGCGTATAGAATCGTATTTCTATAATAAGATATACTTCTATGCGTAATGAACATAAACGATACCGCAGTCTCAAGAATCACAGACACATATCAGAATCCTACAATAGTCATGACGATGAAGGTGATGCTGATTATATTTATAATGATAATGTTTATGACTTTAAGAACAACACCGGTAGGGCATTCGTGCTGCTCATAATTATAATGACTTAATTCTAATAATCATGGTGGTGATATTATTAAAAATATTGATAACATTAATGAGAATGACAATTGTACCACCATTGTTAATGGTAGTGATCATGATGGTGATACATATGATGATAACGATCATGAAGACGATGCTAATGATGATCATATCAAGTATCAATTGTAGCAATATTAGGTGTAGTCATTTCCGGTTTCTAATTAAACGTCGAGAAAAACAGGCGCTAGTTCCGCGTCCCCAGTGACCCCGCGATCACCTGACGAGCGTTCGTGCAAGAGTTTCGTAACGCCGGTCCTGTTCGCCAAGCGTTTCCTCCGTTCGTGCAATTGCATGCCAGCGCCATCTCCCTCAGACGCCTGACGCGGATGTCTGACCTCGGGGAAAGAATTTTCTTTTCCCATTCGTTGGAAAAACCAGCGAAGTACTCTTAAAGCCGCCGGCATCCGGGCTTTCCCGTAAGTGCTGCTAACCTCGTTATTTGTGTAAATGTTTACATTATATTTCCCGTAAAGTGACGTCACGGACTTGTGTTCGAGTGGCTTCGTGGTTCCATCATGATGCAAAAGAAGGCGATGTTATTTAAAAGTTGTGAATTTGCTAATTGCATCGTCATGCACACACCATGCGGGCCACGTGTGGTGGAGAGGTGTGAGTCACGAGTCGTGAGTCATGAATCTCATAGCGGGCTAGGCAAGTGGACAGCGGGTGGGGAGGGGGGGGGGGGGCGGCGCTCAAGAGGAGGGTGCTTCCCTTCTGCCATCCTTGAATTTTGTTGTTTGCTTTTTGCTCTTCTCTTGGGCCAGTGCTATCAGCATCAGCAACTGAAGAAAACACAAACATATATATATATATATATATATATATATATATATATATATATATATATATGTATGTATGTCTATATGTGTATATGTATGTAAACACACGAATGCACACATGCTATATTTCTATGTATTGATAAAATGTGATGATTACGATAACGCTGCTTAGCAGATATTAAGTCTCCTGATCACTAACAGCAAATCTTTATGCTTCACTCTTATATTATTACCATACTATGTCACTGCCAGTAGTAGTCCTATTGCTGGAACTGTTACTACCACTACTGCCTCTGCTCCTCCTCTATTACTAATGCCACGATCATAATCACTACTTCTATATCTGTTACTACTGCTACTATCACTACTACCACGACACAACTACTACTACTCCTACTATTCCTAAGCCTACTACTACTGCTTGCTGTTACTGTATTAACGACCATTACGACTACTACTACGACTGCTACTACTTACAATCTCAACCATCGCTCCGCTACAGGAACAGCAAGAACGCCCTAGTCACGAAACCCTTACTTCCACGAAACCACAAAACACACGCCCACGCCCACAAGAGCCGCTTCCTAATGCCTGGGTCTGTGTCTGTTCCAGGAAAGTGTGCAAGAGACAGGGGTGAGGGGGCGTGGCGTGGGAGGGGAGGGGGAAGAGGGAGGGGGAAGGGGGAGAGTGGGAGAGGGAGGGGGAGAGGGACCAGGGGTAAGCGGTTGGATGAGTAGTAGTGGAAGGGGTGGGTGGGTGTCGGGGGTGAGGAGGGGGTGGTAGGAGAGGCAGGGGGGGTGGGGGGAGACTCAGTCTAGGAGGGGGAGGTGGGGGTAGGGGCGGCGGCTTAACGGAACATCCCCCTTGGCCGATTTCCCCACGCATCCCGCAGTCACACTCCTACAGAAGTTAAGGAAGCATCATTCAAGGTCTTCGGGGAACTGATGGAACAGGTTCGGTTACTGACGAGGGTCGTCTCGTTGTCCTGTGTGTCATCTCGAGGTCGTTATTTTTCTGTCTTTCTCTCTGTCTCTTTGTCTCTGTCAGTCTGTCTATCTGTCTCAGTCTGTCTATCTGTCTCTGTCTCATGTCTATCTGTCTCATTCTGTTGTTTCCCTGCTTAAGTATAAATGTCTCTTTGTCTGTCTACATATGTCTATCTCCTTGTCTGTTAGTCAGTCTGCTCTGAATATCTATCTGTATTTCTCTCTCTCTCTCGGTCTGTCTCTTTTTCTGTCTACCTGCCTCCTTGTCTGTCTCATTCTCTCTGTTTGTCTGCCTATATATCTGTCGCTTTGTCTGTCAGGCTGTCTGTCTGTCTATTTGGCTTTCTCTCTTTGTCTGTCTGTCTGTCTGTCTGTCTGTCTCTCTTCTTCTCTCTGTCTCTCTCTCTCTCTCTCTCTCTCTCTCTCTCTCTCTTCTCTCTCTCTCTTCTCTCTCTCTCTCTCTCTCTCTCATCTCTCTCTCTCTCTCTCTCATCTCTCTCTCTCTCTCTCTCTTCTCTCTCTCTTCTCTCTCTCTCTCTCTCTCTCTCTCTTCTCTCTATCTCTATTCTCTCTCTTCCCTCCTCTCTCTTTTAACAATCTGGAACTTTTTCGGGTTAGAAATAAAGATGGAACAAAAGCTAACAATTTTGGGGAAAAACGTGAGCGTGAAGAAATGTGGTGTGTCTGGGGGAGGGCGATAGAGGGAAAAGGGTTAAGCAATTGTTATGAGACGGTTAGGAAATAGATAAATGGAAGAACAAGGAAGAGGAAGAACAAGATAAAAAAGATGGAATGCGAGAAAGGCGGGGAGATGCCAGTTAGTACTATTGACTGATAATGCTGATAGGAAATGCTTAAGCAAATCGTTTTGTAATGTTGAGCAGTATCAATGATGATAATTACAATAGCAATAACTATAATATAAATGATAATGATTAATGAATAATAGCATATGATACAGTAGTAATGATGATAGCAATAATAATAATGATAATAGATAATGATAATGATAATAATGATAATGATAATAACTGCATCAACATTGATAATGATAATGATCATAACAATAATGATATCGATAGTAAGAAGTATGATAATAATAATGGTAATAGTAATGATACAAATTATAGGGCTAAAAGTAATAATCATAATGATGGCAATAATGATAATAATGATAGTCATAGTAATGATAACAATGATTACATTAATGACAATTAAGATGATGATTACAGCAATTATATAATAATACTAATAATAACAATAAAAGTAATAATAATGATTATGATAATAATGGTGATAATAATGATGATAATAACATCAACAATAAATGCAATGGAAATAACAAGGATAATGATAAAGTGACCCTAACGATAATGCTATTACTACAAATACTAATAGTAACGTTAATGATAACTTTATTGATGACAGATAAAACTATTGAAATATCCATCACTATGATACTGATTACACTGATTTTGATAATGTCATAAATAAAATGTATGATACTGATGACATAATAATAATAAGGGAAGAAGAGAAAGAGGTAGAGAAAGACGATGATAAGAATAGCAAGAACGATAAAACATCAGTCATGGAAAAGAATGGTAAAGGAAACAGCGGAGAATTTGGAAGAAAGAAAACCGAAAAAATGACAGGAGAGGGAGCATGATGATAATAATAGCGATGATGTTAATGATGAAAATCATATAAAAATGGTAAGATGTAAAATAACGAAAACAAGGACGAATAAAAGAGAAGATTAGAGAAAGAGAAAAATGTACATATGAAAGAAAAACAAAAACAAAAAACAAAACAAATGACAAAAAAAGCAGGAGACACGGCTAAGAACATAGCGCAGAAAATGAAAGAAAAAAAAAACGAAAAAAAAATCCAGCAAGGTCCTTTTAAATCTCGCAAGGTCTAAGGGAACTCCCCCTAAGGCCGTTACATAGCCAGAGTAGCCCGCCACGTAGCCCTTTTTTTACTACGCCGTCGCTGTGTCCCTGCCAGCTGCCCGAGGGAGTCCAGGTGTCTACTCATTATCGACCTGGGCAGCTGAGAGGTCTTTGTCACTGATAAGGTTTGATAGCGTTCATAGGAGGAGTATTTGGGGGAATGATAAGGGGGGGGGGCTGGTATTGTCTGAAAGAGCTGTAATTATCATTATCATCATTATTATCATTATCATTATCATTGTTATTATAATCATTATCATTATCATTATTATAATCATTATCATTATCATTATCATAATCATTATCATTGGTATTATCATTATTACCACTAATATTGTTATCATTATTATTTTTATCATCATCATCATCATCATCATTATCATTATCACCATCATCACCATTATCATCATCACCGTCATTATCATTACCACTAGTATCATCATCATTATCATTTTTAACATCACCATCGTTATCAACAGAATCATCATCATCATTATCAATAGTAGCATAGCAGTACCTAGAAAAAGCCACAGACCCAGAGGCCACAGCATCTAAAAGAAGCCAAAACCCGCATTACATTCTCTGCAGGAAGGAAGCGCTACCCCCGGCTGGTCCTTTTACGGTGTCGGTGTATCGAGGTGACCGTAATACAATGGACATATCATAAGAGGTATAACGATAAGTATAACTGCAATTGTTTTAATAAGGAGTGTTATTGTGACAGGAAGTACATGCAGAAGTAATTGGTAATTTGAGACAAGTAATGGTAATAGACATTGATTGGTTGTTTTTATAGATTGGTATTGATGATTATTTGTTTTTGAATTGGTGATTCGAATCATTTCCTCATAGCAATAGATCATATAAGTGACGGTAAAGTAAACACGAAGCATTTTCTCATAAGAATAAGTTGCGATGGGAAGAATCACGTTAAGGAGAAAAATAACACCGAGAGAAAAATCAAGAATCATAAAAGAATAAAATCTTAAAGCATAAAATAATGGACGGGTGCAAGGACAGCGCATGCAAGGACACACACACACACACGTATCAGATATTCCAATCTCTTCCTCAGTCTCCTTCATTCTGTCTTTCTTCCGCGGGTCCCTCTTCATAGCCTTCCTCTCCACTCTCGCCTTCTCTTCCTCCTTCACCTTCTTCTTCGCCTTCTTGTTCTTCCTCTTCTTCTTTTCCTCCTCTTCCGCCTTCTTCTCTCCCACCTCCGCCTTCTCTTCCTCCTTCACCTCCTCCACTTTCTTGTTCATCCTCTTCTTCTTTCTCCCCTTCCTCCTCGGCCTTCTTCTCTCCCACCTCCGCCTCCTCTTCCTCCTTCGCCTTCTTGTTCT
>NW_020868874.1:446600-464317 GCF_003789085.1 Penaeus vannamei
GTGCGAGTTCCACGCTGGGTTACCCGAATCCCTGTTTCGCAATCTTTCAGGTTTAGCCACGTTCTCGGGCTTCGGTTCCTTGCCGTTCTGCGTATCTCTGCATTACGTAAGTCGTCGACAAAGCAGCGAGGAAGGCAAGCAGGTAAGAAGGTAGGCAGGTAAGAAACAAGACGTAGGAAAGAGAAGAAAGGAGGAAGGAGAAGGAGAAATGTAAGGAAGTACTTAGTAGAAAAAGAAAAAACAAAAAGAAGAAAAGAAGAAGAAGAATAAGAGAAGAAAAAAATGAAAAAAGAAGAAATAGAAGGGATAAGATTGAAGAAAAAGAAAAAAAGAAACAGCAGAAGAAGAAGGAAAAAAAAGGAAAAAAGAAGAAAAAGAAAAGGAAGAAAAGAAAAATTTAGAGAGAAGAATAGCGAAGAGAGCGCAACAATGACACGGGAGTCAAAGGACAAAAAAAGACACCTCACACACTATTTCAGAAGGATGCGGAAGGAATGTGGCGGATCTGTTTTGTTTATGACTGCCACTCACACCCGGACCCTGGCCTTGCGCTGGGCCCGGGTGGAGGGGGGGAGGGAGAGGGTAAGGAGGGAGAGGAAAGGGAGAGGGGAGGGAGAGGGAGGGTAAGAAGGAGAGGAGGGGAGAGGGTAAGGAGGGAAGGAGGGAGAGGAGAGGGTAAGGAGGGAGAAGCCGCGCGAGAGAAGGGGGGTGGAAGGAGGGAGAGGAGGGGAAGGAGGGGAAGAAGGGAGGAGGGGAGAGAGGAAGAAGAGGGGTGAGAGAAGAGAAGGAGAAGGGGAGAGGGGAGGGGAGAGGAAGAGGAGAGGGGAGGGAAGAGGGAAGAGGAAAGAGGGTGGAGAGAGATAAGGGTAAGGAGGTAGGAGGGAAGAGTGGGGAGGGAGGGGAGAAGAGGTAAGAGTAAGAGGGGGAGGGGAAGAGGGATGAGGAAAGGAAGAGGGGTGAGAAAGAAAGAGGAAAGAGATGGGGAGTGGAGAGGATAAGGAGGGGGAGGGAAGAGGTAAGGAGGGGGGAGAGGAGAGGGAAGGGAAGAGGGTAGGAGAGAGGGAGCAAGGAATGGGGGAGGGAGATAAGGGGGAGAGAGAGGGTAAGAGGGGAAGAGGAAGGAAAGAAGGAGAGGAGGAGGTGGAGGGGGAGAGGGGGGAAGGGGAGAAGGGAGAGGGTAAGGGGAGGAGAAGACGAGGGGAAGAAAAGGAGAGAGGAGAAGAGGGAAGTGGGGAAGAGGGAAGAGGGGGGAAGTGGAGGAGAGGGGAGAAGAAGAGAAGAGAAGAGAGAGAGGAAGAGAAGAAATGGGGAGAGAAAAGTAAGAAGGAGGGAGAGGGGCTACGGGGGTAAGAGGAGCAAAGGGGGGCGGGTAATGTAAGGGAGAGCTATGCCACAGGGGCGCCGAAAGAGACGCACAGAGAGGGCGCGCGGTGCGGTACTGCGTGACGTCTAAGGGAGCTAAGCAGGATGAGGTCAATGTCTGGGTGGAGGCGGGGGCGAAGGGAAGCGGTAATGGGATGGGGGCGCGCGGGAGAGGAGGAGAGGGAGGGGGAAGGGAAGAGGAGGGGAGAGGTAGGAGAAGGGAGGGGAGGAGGGCGAGCGGAGGAGGGGAGGAGGGAGGGAAGGGGGGAGGAGGCAAGGGGAGAGGAGGGGAGAGGGGAGGAGGAAGGGCGAGAGGAGGAGAGGGAGGAGGAGGAGAGGGAAGGGGAGGGAGGGGAAAGGGAAGGGGAGGAAGGGAGGTAGGGAGAGGAGGGGCAGAGGAGGGAAGTAAGGAAAGGGAGGGTAGAGTAGGGAGAAGGAAGGAGGAAAGAGGGAAAGGGAGAGGGGAAGGAGAGGGTAGAGAATGGGAGGGAAGATGAGGGAGGTGGAGAAAGGGAAAGAGGGAGAGGGGGAAGGAGGGAGGTAGGGAGAATGTGAGGGAAGACGAGGAAGATCGAGAGGGAGAAAGGGAGGGAACGAGGGAAGGGGAGGGAGACCAGGAAGGAGAGAGGAAAAGAAACTAGGGAGAGGGGAAGCCAGTAAAGAATTGGCTCAACCGAAACCTTAAAACAAAAATTAAACACAAAAAAATCGTAGATGTTCAGATGATCAAGAAAGGATGTAATTTGATCGTAGGTTCAAAACGAAAGTATCTTCAAAACAGTAGACGCATTACGGAACACGAAGCTTCCCTTTTGTTAGAAAATAACATTCTTGTTGTCTTAGGAGACGTTGACTTCATCTGCCTTCTGGGTGACACCAATGTAATAATTGAGAGGTGAAAAGGGTCAACGAGAGCGGAGGAGAGGGCGGGAGGGTACTAAGGAATGTGGGAGGGGCGGAGATGGTGCATTTAGAGCTGAAGATGCTGAAAAAGGTCAGAAGGTGACACGGAAGGTCAGAGTTTTATTGCGATGAACGACTAAGTACGCGGCAAGAGGCGATAAAATGTCTAGCGACCTCTCTCTCTCTCTCTCTCTCTCGAAGGAAGGAAGGGAAGAATGTGAAGAACATAAACATACGTGAGGTTATTCGCACATATCCACACGTAGCCACTTATTCGCACACCCGAACCCGACACAAAAGCTGACAGCGGTATCTCGGCACATCACCCGAGGCCGACGATAAGCTATGAATAAGCGCATGGCAACGAGCGCCCGCAGTGCCCAGGGATCGGTCATGAGCGATCTCTAAATGAATTGCAGTCCGAATGAACTTCATTTCTTCTCTCCTCTTTCCTCCTCTATTCGGAAGAAGAATGAAGAGGAGGAAAAAATGAAGAACATGAATGATGCCATAATTCCATTACCGGTTTGACAGTGCTTGGTTAAACGATTATCTCTGTCGCTCTCTCTCTCTCTCTTTCTCTCAAATCAAGCGAATGTGTCAATCCGTTGGGAAACCCGCAAGGGATGATAACGGGGTCTTGAAGCAACTGCGACACCGATAAGATTGTACAAGCCGTTGGCAGGGTGATGAATGCGGCTCGTTTTGTAACAGCGAGGTTTATGTGCTTTTTGATAATCAGTTTATATATTTTTGGAACGTACCGAGAACGTGCTAATCTCTACGTGGCCGTGAAACTGAGTACACCTAATCTAAGGCATTCAATGGATCCTATTTTTAAGTTCAAGATCGACATAGTAATTATAGGGCTTGCATAAAGATGATAATGAGTTCGATGCTTCGGGTTTGTCAAGATTGTTTAAGGGTGTATTATACCCGTACAAGTTTATATGCTGCCTGATATTGTAGTATGATATTCACGATTCAAGATTCAATAGATATTGATCCATATTAATTCTTAATTCAGTGACAAATTCCTCATGTTTCCTATTTGTCCATGTTTCGTCTTTAGGGTCGAACATCAGTAACTGCCCCATCTTGTTTTAGGGGAAAGGAAGAGAAGAAAGAAGAGGACATTGAAATGGAGAAAAGGGAGAAGGATGACGAGGAGGATCAGGAAAAGGAAATCGAAAAGGAAAAGGAAAAGGAAAACATGGCATCGATTCCTTGACTCATCTTGTCTGCTATCTTTGCCGGGCCGCCCACACTCCCACGCCCTACGTTCCTGAATACAGCCCATAGTTGAACCACCCACCCACTACTGCGTTTTAATAACGTTTAACTAGAGAGAGAGAAGATAGAACGGTTATTTCTGATTTAAAAAGTCATTCACGTCAGCCTCCACTTGAGTCTCGGTTCCTCAGATGTCGAGGATGAGGTCTGGCTGTGGCGACGACCGAAGAATCTGCAACGACGGAGGAATAACGCCATTTGCTAATTACGAGTAGAGGGAGACCGTAAGAGACATAACGACCCCGTATAAGAAACAACTTTGCATCTTCCTGTAAGAGGGTTAGGGTGGGTGATGGGAGGTAAGGAGGAGTGAGGAGGAGGAGAGGATGAAGAGGAAGAGGAGGCACGTGAGAGAAGATGAGGAAGAAGAAGAGGAAGAAGAAGAAGAAGAAGAAGAAGAAGAAGAAGAAGAAGAAGAAGAAGAAGAAGAAGAAGAAGAAGAAGGAAAATGAAGACGGGAAGGAGAAGGAAGAAGTGGACATTGAAATGGAGAAAGATAAGAAGGATGGCGAGGAGGAATCAAGAAAAGGAAGCGAAGAATAAGAAGGAATACGAGGAAGAGGAGGCAAAGAATAAGAATGAAGAGAAGGAAGAAGAGGCGTAGAATGAATAGGAGGAAGAGCAGGCGTAGAAAGAATAGGAAGAAGAGGAGGCGAAGAATGAGAAAGAAGACGAAGAAGAAGAGGAGGAGGAGGAGGAGGAGAGGGAGGGAGGAGTCGAGGTGATCTCGGTTCCGCTAACCCAGACATCAGAGGTAACCGTAACGGCGCTCCCCCGTCTCCGCTAGGCGAGCGAGCGAGCGACCATCGGCGTCTTTTTAACCCAATATCGGCGATGGCAAGGCGGTAAACAAGACTGCTTGCTTGCTTGCTTGCTTGCTTGTTTGATCGCATCGTCCATTTTCGTGCACGCTTCTATTATGTTGTCTCTTGCTTGGTGTCTTTCGTTTCGGGAGATGTGTTTTATTATTATTTTTAAATTGTATCGTATTTTGGTATATTTGTTTTCGTTTTATTCATTTCTTTTCTTGCTTGATTGATTGTTTGGCTTTTTTTCTTTCTCTCTTTTTTCATTTTCTTTCCTTTTAGCTTTTCTTTCTCTCTCAGTCATCTCAACGTTGGTAATCTCCCTTTCATTTCCTCATTTTCTCTTCTTAGTCTCCCTTTTCCTCCGTCTTTCTTCACGGTTGCACACATCGTTCATCTTTCTTCCTTCTAAGAAAAAAGGTGAAAAAATATAAAGGTCATAATCAACGCTTCATTTTTTTCCCCTTTCTAAATGGTTTCCTCCTCGGTAATGGAAGTTTCTCTCCCTGAGCCAACAACTTATCATAAAAATGTTTCCTGACATTAGCCTTTTCACGAGTACCTCACAGGCTACGTTCAGCCAGGGTTCCTCACAGATTACGTTCAACCAGGGTTCTACAGAAACTGCGTTCAAATAGTGTTCCTTGCAGACTGCGTTCACCCAGGGTTCCTGCCAGATTACGTTCACCAGTTCCTCACAGATTACGTTCAACCAGGGTTCCTCGCAGTTTACGTTCAACCAGGAGATTACGTTCAACCAGGGTTCTCCGTTCACAGTTCAACCAGGGTTCCTCCACGTTCAACCAGGGTTCAGATTACGTTCAACCAGGGGTTCCTCACAGATTACGTTCAACCAGGGTTCCTCACAGATTACGTTCAACCAGGGTTCCTCACAGATTACGTTCAACCAGGGTTCCTCGCAGATTACGTTCAACCAGGGTTCCTCGCAGATTACGTTCAACCAGGGTTCCTCACAGATTACGTTCAACCAGGGTTCCTCACAGATTACGTTCAACCAGGGTTCTACAGAAACTGCGTTCAAATAGTGTTCCTTGCAGACTGCGTTCAACCAGGGTTCCTGGCAGATTACGTTCACCAGGGTTCCATGGAAACTACCTTCACCCAGAGCTCCTTACAGAGTACGTTCACCCAGGGTTCCACACAGACTTTATTCACCCAGATATCCTCCCAGACTACGTTCACCCAGGGTTCCACAGAGACTCTGTTCACCCAGTATTCTACACTATGTTCACCCAGCGTTCCAAACAGACTACATGCACTTACAGTTCCACATAGACTACGTTCACCCAGGGATCCACAGAGACTGTTCATCCAGGATACCACACTGACTATATTCACCCAACGTTCCAAACAGACTACATGCACTTACAATTCCACATAGACTACATTTACCCAGAATTCCACATAGACTACATTTACCCAGAATTCCACATAGACTACATTTACCCAGAATTCCACATAGACTACATTTACCCAGAATTCCACATAGACTACATTTACCCAGAATTCCACGTAGACTTCACCCAAGGTTCCAGAGCTCCACGGCTGTTTCCCTACTGAGAGAAAACCCTAAAATGTTTTCCTTGGCAACAAACTTGGGTTTTTCTAGTCGGCGCTTCCCTGGTAACAGATCTATAGCTGCTTCGGCCGCCAGGAAGATTCTTTTCGAGATTGGAGTTGTAAAAATATATATGTATTCAAGGGGGGAAATATCTTGATGCAGATGGATTTTACGTTTGATTTGGCAGTGAAAAGAAATCGGTATGTTTAATTTCGGAAGGGAAGGAAGGCTGGCGAACTGGCGTCAACGTTATGTAAAGTGAAATGTTTTGGAAAGGGGAATTCGCTTTATTTCTCACTTTATATCGTAACCCCCCCCCTCTCTCTCCCCTCCCTCCCTCCTCTCTCTCTCTCTCTCTCTCTCTCTCTCTCTCTCTCTCTCTCTCTCTCTCTCTCTCTCTCTCTCTCTCTCTCTCTCTCTCTCTCTCTCTCTCTCTCTCTCTCTCTCTCTCTCCTCCCTCTCTCTCTCTCTCTCTTCCTCCCTCCTCTCTTTCTCTCTCTCTCTCTCTCTCTCTCTCTCTCCTCTCTCTCTCTCTCTCTCTCTCTCTCTCTCTCTCTCTCTCTCTCTCTTCTCTCTCTCTCTCTCTCTCTCTCTCTCTCTCTCTCTCTCTCTCTCTCTCTCTCTCTCTCTCTCTCTCTCTCTCTCTCTCTCTCTCCCTCCCTCTCTTTCTCTCTCTCTTTCTCCCTCCCTCCTCCCCCTCTCTCTCTCTCTCTCCTCTCTCTCTCTCTCTCTCTCTCTCTCTCTCTCTCTCTCTCTCTCTCTCTCTCTCTCTCTCTCTCTCTCTTTCTTTCTTTCTCTCTCTCTCTCTCTCTCTCTCTCTCTCTCTCTCTCTCTCTCTCTCTCTCTCTCTCTCTCTCTCTCTCTCTCTCTCTCTCTCTCTCTCTCTCTCTCTCTCTCTCTCTCTCTCTCTCTCTCTCTGCTAGACAAACAAACGGAAAGAAGTATAGGGAAGAGGAGGAAAGAAAGAAATAAAGGTTCTTCGTACTGTCAGCTTCGGCGGCCTTTGTCACAGAACCTCCCGGAGCCTCGCACCCCCTCCGTAATAGCTCGTTTTAGTCAACGCGAAGGCCACAGGGGGTGCGGGCGTGGTGGCACTTGTGGGCGGAGGGGGGCGCGGGCGTGGTATTTGTGGGCGGAGGGGGGTTACGGGCGCGTGGCGGAAGGACAAGGGTCATGGATGGAGGGGCGAGGTAGATAGGCGGAGGTTTTATGGCTATTGAAGGTAATGGGTGGAGCCCCTTTCTGGAGATCGGGGATAAGGGTGGTATTTATTGATCGGGCGTGTGCGAGGCGGGAGGGACCGTGGGCGTGGGCGTGGGTGGTCTTCGAGGCGTGGGTGATGGGCCAACAAAGACGGTTGAAAGTTATGTGGGTGAGGGTGACATGCGAGCCACTTGGACCCGCACACCGTCGTGCATTCAGCCGGGTCTTCATAGGCAAGGTAGAGTGATAAGGGTGAGATGGGGAACGGCGCTTTAAAGGGGGAGTGACAGCTGATGAGGGTGTGACTGATGGAAATGGCGTTCCTGAAGGTGCCAATGGTTCTGACCTTGAATCCCGAAGCTCGAGTGAGACACGTTTTCTTTGTCGTTTCCTTGTTTGCTTTGTTTGGGCGTGAGATCCTTCTAATCCTCAGTCGAGAGTATTACCCTTTTTTTAAAATAAATACGTACTAATGTAAACAAAGACAAACAAGATAATAAAACGAGGAAGAAAGAAATCAAGAAAGAAAAGGTAGGAAGCAAGGGGGGTCACAGAGTCCGGTCAAGCACACGCACTCGACCAGAAGGACACTGACCTTCCTTATCTGCCCTCGAAGACGCTGCCTGCCTTCCGAACGACCTTTAGACACATTTAGACTGATGACTCTCCTGAAAAAGATCATTTGCGAATACGTGTTACTTAAGGCCACACCTTCCCCGCGTGCCATTGCAATAAGGGGGCGGGGGTGGGGTGGGGGGACTGTCCTTTCTCTCTTTGCCTCTGATGTTGCACAAGTCGGAAGTGAATGCATTTCTTGCTCGAATAGTTGTTTTAATCTTACATTTTTTTAAAGTACATATACGCACATGTCCATACGGAATCCTATGTAAAAGAAGTGAATACGCGCACATACACACGAACGAACAAGAACGAAAGCATCAGGAAGTAAACGCTCACACAAGGGCAGACTACAACAAGCAAGCACATGTACGTTTAGATGAGGTTGAACGGGAATACGTTTGCAACAGGGAAATTGACAATAATGTGATTATAACAAGTAACAACAACTGTGACAGAAGTAATAATGATAATCCTAAGAATGATATTGACAATAATCATTGATGTGGTGATAGCAATATAATGATTATGATTATGATAATAGTAATCAGAATAACATTAATGATGAATATGTCATTATGAATATGATATCATTATGATAATGAACGCAATAATATGGCAATGAATTGACAATGACAATAATGATAATTATAATAATGATGGTGATAGTAACAACAACAGCAGCAGCAACAACAGCAGCAACAACAACAACAACAAATATGATAATAACGCAGCAGTTCTTTTGACCTTGACAGGAGCCGAAACAAGCAAAGCGGCGAGCGCGCCCAGATACAGTAGCGGCAGCAGACGGAGAGTACGTGACTCACCCGCGCCGCCTTTGTCTGGGGTGTCTGGCTGCGGAGAATAAGCCGCAGAAGGGTTACAGGGGAGACCGCCCGCGCGCCCACACAGACGCACGCTGCCGCAAGCACAGACGGGCTCACGCGCGGGTAATGATCATGCATATATTCTTGTGGATAAGCTTACGCATTTTAAGACAGACATGAACTGCCACAAAGCACACACACATAGATTATATGTGCAAACACGCGCATTCCAGGTACATGTAAATACGTTTAAGGCATACTGAAAAAAAAATTAAATCGTTCAAAGTAACTCGTGAGTTGTACTGAACGAATAAATCTGCATTGAAACTCTTCTCCCTTAATTATGAACTTCTTGATTGCACATCTCGGGTAAAGGACAAAATTATTTAATTATAGCGACGACAACGAGCGAGGTCATTGTGACACATTGCATGATATGATAATACTAACTTTGTAAAACCATTCGTGCGCCTTGCACTAGCTTCCTTCTAGTTATCGGAAGTAGCTTTACCAAAGTCATTAACATTGGTACTATATTAGGATTTGTGTCTCCCCGCCAAGTACTAACCGTATAAGCTCTTAATAGTACCAGCATTGCCGTTAGATATAGATTTATAGCAGCAATGGTAGCGAAACTAATGGAAAGGTTCTAGTGGCGCTGGCATCCGCTATTCAGAGTACAAAGTTGAGGTCGAAAACATACAACCTAAAGGCCCTCTGGTGCTGGGCGTCTTTTACCCATTATCCTAACGGTGAACGCACGGTCGTCTACGCAGTGCAAGTGGCAGTGAATCAAATGAATCTGCGTGATAATGACCAGCAGCGCAAGCATTAACAGTAACGATCCAAAGCAGAATGAACCGCTAACCTCAAGCACTGGACTCGCACAAGCGGAAATATTTGAGATCGTGGTGATGCTGGCGGGGAGGACAATGCCCTGGCTTGGCTGGCGGGGAGCGGGGGGGGGGGGGGCTGGGCGAGCTGGGTGAAATTGGTGATGGTGGGGGTGGAATGGTGGAGGTGAGGGTAATGCTGATGTTGTGGTGATAGGGCTGGTGAGGATGCTAGGTCTAAACATTGGAATAAAATGTAAGACAAATAATCAAAGGCGAAAGAATATGCAGCAGCCATCACGAGCAGCATAAACCTTAACCCAGACAACGAAAGGTCAAAGCATTTCAGCCTCAACTACACATGCAATGACAAAGACGGGTCTGGCACCTGAGTGCCAATGCCAGGAGGTCGTGTGTCGTGTGACGGGTCGCTGTTATTGGCGCCTCCCCGAGATGCCAGCGCAAATGGCACGGCAGGTAGACAGGGGGGGGAAGGGTTGGTGAGAGAATGGGAGGGGGAGGCAGGGTGGAGTGTAGGGGAAGGGAGGCAGGGCAGGGTGAGGGGGAGGGGCACAAACACGCACATATAGATATCTATGCAAATGCTGCTGACGTATGCGAGAGCTCCGTCGGGAGTGGGTATGGCTGCCTCTTAATTAACGTGCAGATTAATGTTCGTATGATGATTGCGATGGAGATGAGAGTGCGTGGAATGCAATTAATGCGACACATGAGGCTGATTACGAACAAGATGACGTCACCTTCGGGCAGTCGCCAGGTGCTGTTGCAAAGGCGCGTGCAACATCGATCAACCAAATCTAGCAGCAGCCAGATCTTGTCTGATCGTTACCTCGACGCGACCAAAGAGAGAGGTAAGAAAAGGAAGGTAAGGAAAAATGCATAATTTTAAAGAAAATAGTGTAATAGTTGACAGAGAGGTACTTTCTATATATTTCTATATTATAACTAAAGTCAAACAAGCGACAGGTGTTATTATTTACAACAAGAGAATGTTTAATTGACTTTCCTCTTGGCTTTCGACACACTCACTTGAATTCGACGTTCTTTTCCCTCCCTTCCCTTCGTTACTTTGTGTTATTGAGTCCTTCATTTTCTTTCATTTGTCTTTAACGCTTGTATTCTATCTTTTATTTCCTTCTATTACACTACCCTACTTTCCTTCTAACTCCCCCATCCTCACCACCCTTATCTGTGTTTTCCCTATTCCACAGATTATCTCAGAGAGAGAGAGAGAGAGAGAGAGAGAGAGAGAGAGAGAGAGAGAGAGAGAGAGAGAGAGAGAGAGAGAGAGAGAGAGAGAGAGAGAAGAGAGAGAGAGAGAGAGAGAGAGAGAGAGAGAGAGAGAGAGAGAGTTAATTTGCTTCCTTGCACTCTCCTCTTCTCTGCACCAGCGAGGGGATTCGGTACCCTGGGCGCCCAATCCTCACTCTCAGACACTGAGTCACAGGCCGTCACGTACCGGGAATCAGGATGACTGGTTCTTGCCCTTTGTCCAGTTCAAGTCCACGAAACAGTCATTTCCAAAGCCCTAAGATTATTTCCCCATCACGGGCTCTCTCACCCCTTGCTTCCGTCATTCCTGCTTGCACGTGGAATGTAGCGATTCCTCTGCCAAGCGCCCTGTACCGAAACACAAACCAAATACGCCTTTACATCAGCTGTAAGAAATCCATATGCTTCCCGCCAAAGGTCAAGCGCAGGGGCCATCAAGGTCGCCGTCACTGGCACCGAAATCACTGCGGTCTATACCGGATACTGAATTCATTGACGTTGACTGTTCCATGTTTGTTCCATTGCCTTTGTCCCCGAGTATTCTGGCTCCATGAAAGCAGAGGGCGACGGAGGGACAGATGTCGCCTGTGGACAAGTAGAGAAGAAAGCAAATGTATCGAAATGTTCATAAACCGAATCTGAATACGATTTCATAACACTCTTACGGCTTTAGATGTAATATATAATCTGAAAAGGTGATCATGAAAAATTGATAACAGAGTAAGAAATAAAAGCACCAAAAACTGATCATTTTTTTTCATCTATACGTGTTCTCAAAATCAGTAAGGTAAGCAGCACCTGCGTGGAATTTATTGTCTGTAAAAATATAATATTAATGAATTAATCAAATATTAATCAGCTTCCCTTCACAACACCTGTCTTTCGCACTGAACTTCGTGCAATTAACGCCGCCCGTTTTTGCAAGCACCATTGTGTGAACCTACGGGTGTCGATGAACTATGACGTCACCAGCCAGAGATGACGTCACTGGCGAGGGAGGGGAAGGGGAAGGAGGCTGCAGTCTCTAGGTGAAGTATTGTCGTCCTCAGTCACCTCGTGCCTGCTGGTGGGCGATGTGGACGGGTGGAGGGGGGGGGGCAGGGGGGGGCGGAAGGAAGGGCAGAGGAAGGGAAGGGGGGGGGGGGGGGTGAGAGGTGGGAGAGGTTGGGGGGAGGAGGAGTAGGCTCGCCCCGACAGACCGATAAAAACTGGTCTCACGGAACTCTTGCTCGTCTGCCCAAGAATTCGTGTCTGGAGGTCTGTGTCTGCGCCTAAATCTTTGATCGCACGCTGTCTGTGTCTCCGTCTCGCCCCTTCTCTCGTCGGAATAACTGATTGTTCACTATTCTCTTTTCTTTCTCTTTGTTTTTCCGATTTTATTTCGTTACGTTTTGTTCGCTTATGTTTTCGATCCCATATTCTATATGACTGGAAAAATATCATTCATAATCCCTTTACACTTTACCGATTTTCTTCTTTCGTTTTATTTATCATACATCTTTCTTATATACGTATTTTGATTTACAATTTCTCTTATTGTGTGTGTGTGTGTGTGTGTGTGTGTGTGTGTGTGTGTGTGTGTGTGACATGATAAACTGGTATATAAACGTTAGCTTTATTGTTACCTTTTTATTCATCATGAGATTATTTTGATATATATCCTCTCTTATTCATATCCACCTTTTTATTATATCTACATTAAATGAATTTTCAATATCTTTATCACTTGTCAATAACTTGATCCCTATACGAACAGTACATATCTCATTGTATGTTACGAATTGTCAATATGAATGTATAAGGATCTTTTCCCAATATTGCCCTTTTGATTTCTCTATTTTTGGCGTTATTATGCAATAGCACCAGACACCTGTTGCAGCTGCATAATGCTTGCGTGTGTATAAAAGCGGTTCCTCGATATTCCTAGTTGATGTGGAAGGAACCGATTTTTAAAGGCCATTTTATCACGTAACATGGATACAGGCTTGACAATGTACAGACATGCAGACAGCAATTTGTATTCACACATGACATATGGGTGTGTGTTCGTGTGGCCTCTCTCCGTCTCTCCTTCCTCCCTATCTACATCCATCCATAAATTAATTCACTCATCCATCCATCTAAGTAGGCATTCATACATCCGCCCGTCCTTTCGTGCATCCGCCCGCCCGTCCAGCAGTCCATTTGTCCGTCCGTCCGTCCGTCCGCTCGTACATCCATTCATCCATCCGCCCGTCCATCCATTCGTCCGTCCTCCCACCCGTCCATCCGTCCATCTGTCCATCCGTCCGCCCGCCCGCCTGTCCATCCATCCTCCCGTCCGTCCGCATAACGGCCTTACCTCCATCTGTCTGTCCATAATATACACCAATTCATCCGTCCGTCTAACTATCCCTCCCTTCGTTCGTTATATATATTATATACTATATATATATATATATATATATATATATATATATATATATATATATATATGTATAATATATATATATATATATATATATATAATATATATATATATATATATATATATTATACTATATATATACATATATAAGTATATATATATCACACACATACATATATATATCTATATATATTTAGTATATACCTTATTTATATGTATACAGTATACAATATATATATATATATACATTTATATATTACTATACATAATATATGTATATATATATATCTCATATACTATATTATCTTATCATAGTATCTATCTCTATTTCGATACTCTATATGTATATCTTATATACTCCCCTCCCCTCCCCTCCCTCCTTCCTCTCACCCCGCCTGTCCCTCTCCTGACCTCCTCTTCTTCGTCCTCTCTCTGTTCTTGTCCCATTTTAAACCCTTCTAGCCCTCTACTATAGCCTTCCTTCCTCCTCTCATATATTCTACTTATATCATACACATCTCACCCCGGCTATATATAGTATATATACTATACGTATATCATTATACTCAATTTTCTACTGATCCTCCTCCTTGATATCAATATATAACTATAGTACTAATCATGTATATATACCTTCCCCGTATATGTGTGCCTCATCTACTATTACTGTATATTCTATTCTCTCCCACTTATATATACGATATAGCACTAGTATATAATATATAATTATATATATGAGATAATAATGTATATAATTAATATATTATTATATAACCTATTTATTCCTATAGGTATTGATTAATTACTCTACCAGAGTACGCTATAATGAATTCTAGAATATTAGCTATCATATGTTTACGAATATTCTTTATCTTTATAGTGTTGTCCTAGCATAATATTATACTATATATATTACAAGTACATACTATATATGCGTTACTCTACTATATGGAAATAGTAATATACGAGTAACCATCTATTCTACACCCTATCTTTACTCTCTATATATAATTATTATTTATTTCACTATCTTAGTAAGGTTAACCGTAATCATATGCGTAGAGCTCAATGGACTCTTTCATATTATTCATGTTATCTAATGTTTTCTTATATTATAATATTTTGGTTCTACCCTTATCGTACTCCTCCGTAGTCAGCTTATATTACTCCTATCTGTGTAGTATATATCAGAAGCAGATATTATTAATAAATATACAATTATACAAATATACTCTATATAATATACTACTAAATGAGTAGGTAGAGTAACTTAGTAGTATATGAATATCCATATATATTAATAGCCCCATACCGTACTCCTTTCCTCAGCTGCATTTGCGATCACTATATACAGGAGTGTAGCATATGCGCGGATGCTCGGATGAAAGATTTGACCATGTGAGTGTACCGACCACCTATGCGACGACCCTTATCTGGATCTGTGTGTTATAAACTTACCATATTATATGTACAGAATGAGGCTTCATTCTGAACAAATATGTACTGGTAGAGTGGAGGAAATATGGACAAATATATGACATGAGAGTTAGACAGAATGGCAAAAGAAGAATAGACAGTTTTTTATCAGCGGACAGTTATTTTGAACTATCCAGCACTAAGTGAGTGTCGATCATCAACATTAGAAATATGCGCACTCTCCTTTGAACGCAGTAATGAGGGTAATGTGCCTCGATAGAAATACTGAGGGGCGTTGGGGATCGGTGGCGACGTGGTGTAGGCGTCTCTTAATCCCCATTGAAAAGCCAGAGTGACCAGTGCATAAGGTAAGAGCCACTTATGGCCTTGCTAAATTATACCACTGCTACAGCGCTCCACGCTCTTTCTCACGTAGCATTGCTGGATAAAAAATTGTCGGGAGACAAGCACCGAAGAGCAATCTAAGCGATAAAGGGCGAAGATTCCAGTAAAACCATTCTGCGCAACAAAACCACACCCCACACCCTCGAGGACCCAAAAGCTACCTACACTGCACACATCACCCAATCTATTCAATATTTATAATGTGTATATCGCTCTCCGCCATAGAAATCAGTTGTTATAATATTCTACGTGATAAATTGCAGATGTCGCTGTGTGGTGTGTCTTTGACGTGTGCTATTGCTTTACGATACTAGTCGCTGACTATCATAGGGCTATGCTGCTCTGTAATATAGACACCCCTGACGTACTTATGCGTACCTACGGAATCCTCATGCCTCATTTCAATGCCCTATCCTCACATCTTCTCAATCCTGTTCTCGTACTGTTCGGCTCTCTGCCTCTCGACACCTCGCCCTCTCTCTTCCCCTCGCCCTTACATCTACCTTCCTCTCTCTCTCTCTCTTTCTTTGCTTTTCTTGCTCTCATCTTTCTCTCTCTCTCTCTCTACTCTCTTCCAGTGCATCCTACTACCTTACTCTTTCATCCTCTACTCTCTCCTCCTCATCGACTCTCTTTCTCCTTTAACTTACCCTCGACTCCTATACTTAAACATCCCTAATATATATACCTGTGTAATTTATTACTATTAGAGATATGGATATATATGGTGTGTGTGTTGTGCTGTGATGTGTGTGTGTGTGTGTGTGTATGGTGTGGTAGCGACTTTTGTGCTGAGAATGTGTCTTGATATTGCATACAATACATTATCGCATCTCGTGAATGAGATAATTATAAAATAGTGTGATGTGTGGTTCGGATGAGAGCTGAGTGTGTTCGATGGTTGCTCTATGATGAAGCGGTCGTGCAAGTGAGCGTGCAAGAGTTGTGTGTGATGTGGTGTGTGGTATGCAGACAACAGTATTAAGCGACGACAGCAGGAAAGACGACGCTGGGCATTAGACATATCCTCCGCGCCGGCGACAATAACGTATTATCATTGGTGACTAGGATGAGAGCGAGAGTTTCAAGATTGGTGAAACATTACAATGAAATCACGAATGACTAGCGATAAAGATCTTATTCCGATTACATCGTACTTGGCGGTGTGGCGCTGCTGTGCCTCCACGTTTCCTTGGTTCTTGAGTGCATGGAGTGGTATATTTTTGATCGCTCCTACAGGGTAAAAACCAACGTTTTTCTCCTTATCCTAATCTTCGGGATAATGACAGGCCGGTAATATTAAAAGTAAGGCCATTCGCCTTACCTCTACAAAGCATGCACAAATATAAGGATTCTTGCATTGGAGTCTTTAACATTTTCGCTACGTCACTGCTGATCGACACGGCGTTGCCGTTCTGATATGTATGCACACAGTATTCAGCACGACACAGAGCGCGGATACTGCATCACGCCCCACACACCCGCAGAGGCCGCAATGGATGGGCGTTTGCGTTCGGCGTCCTAGTACTGACGCCGGCAGGTCCGGCACTCCGACGTGCTGCTCAATTAACTCTATCGTGACTTGTGTCTCTCCTCTCCGCCTAGGCGAACGCTCAACAGGCCCTCGACGCGGAGCAAGGTGAGTGCACGTTTCTCTGCGACGGCTGAGCCCTCGCCATGGCGGATACTTCGTCCGCAGCAAAGTCGGTTAAACTATTCTCTCCGGTTGTCACATTCGCGGCCTACACTCGGCGGATGTCAACCCCTCGTCCCCTTAGCCAAAAGAGAGGCGCGGCTGTTGGGTCCCCCGAACTTAATTTTCCTCTTTTATTTGACTCCGAACTGACGTAGATTCAGCCGCCAGGGTAGAAACATGTTGAAAAATGATTCAGGCCCCAACTTCTTTTCCTCTTTTTTTGATAGAACTGACGTAGATTCAGGCCCCATGTAAACAAAATGATTTAAGTCCTTTCTTCTAAAACGAAAAACATGTTTGTGATGGACATAAGTTTTTTTTTCGCCTGACATTAACGCGCTGTTGCAGACCAATCTTTTGACCAGTTAAAAAAAAGAAAGAAAGAAAAAAAAAAAAAAAAAAAACATCGGACGACCATCTTAAACTGGCAGAAGACCCAATAAACCTAAGCACTGTTCTGCAGTAAAGCGCCATGGGTGCAGTGCATTCCTCTTCTCTCCCTGCTTGCCTAGTGGAAGGACAGGCATGAGTCGAGGACATGAAAAACACTGCATGAAGGTCGCCATAATAACGCTCTCTCTCGAGAATCCGGTTAACAGTCAACGCACGTTGTCTCTTGAACAAATCATCCGTTTCATAGAAGAGAATTGCTTTGTCTTTGGACGCAGCCCCTTCAAGGAACCCGCACCCCGCTCGCACTCGTCTCAACACGCTGCGCCGCTATCGGAGAGTGGGGAGGGGGGTGGGGGGGGGGCTTCCGATTGCCAATTTCCTTATCTCTGGCGCTTCCTGTTTTCGAGAAGTGTTTTGCTCTGCAAGGTCAGGGTGAAGCCAATTTGAGATGTCGAGAGACATTGAAAAGGGAAAATGAAGAAACTAGAGATTGGACAGATGTGAGATGTGCAGACCTGTATAGAAACATACACGCGCGGTACATGCAATATATATATACTACCTACATACGTACTTATTTTAATATATTATATATTATATATATATATAGTAATATATGTTATGTATACATATATATATAGTACAACACACACACACACATATATATATATATATATATA
>NW_020868874.1:464417-466917 GCF_003789085.1 Penaeus vannamei
TGATTATTGTTTATTTGTGTGCATAGGGCTTTCTAGAAACGGCAATAAGTTGTTTTTTCTTGGTGACTGTCATAGAGGGACTGGTTGTCACGCCTTAGATCTTTCACTGACATGGTCATACGATCAGCTATCGACTGCTGTTTAGAAAGGAAGAAGGAAAAGGAAAGAATGGACAAAGGAATTCGGGCTGGATCACGTGATCGCGAGTCCTGGCACAAAGTAACGAAAATAATGAATGTTCAGATGTCGTGTAAGATGTAGCTTTGCATCCTATTGTGGCCTGGGATTATGCAACACCCTCCTCCTCCTCCATCTCCTTCTTCTTCTTCTTCTTCTGCTTCTCCTCCTCCTCCTCCTCCTCATCTTCTTCCCGCCCTCCTCTCTTTTCCCTCTCCTCTAGCTTTTCTCTTCCCGTCTTCCTCCTTTTATCTCCTCGTCACCATCTTCTCCTCTCTTCACATCCAACACAAGAATCCCGAGGCTTTTGTGGGTCTGTTGTAATTTTCCTCCGATGACTAATTACCAGCGTACTCCTTCCCCATTTTTACTTCAGAGGCCAAGGTTGTGAATGGGCATTATTTGTGTCACATACAGTATATCACTAAGCAAATATATATATAATATATATATATATATATATATATATATATATATATAATATATATATATATGTGTGTGTGTGTGTGTGTGTGTGTGTGTGTGTGTGTGTGTGTGTGTGTGTGTGTGTGTGTGTGTGTGTGTGTGTGCGTCGCGTGCGTAAGTGCGTGCGTGTGTTTATGTGCAAGTATGTATGTATGTATGTGTGCTCGTATGTTTATGTGCAAGCAGGTATGTATGTATGTGCTCGCGTATGTTTATGTGCAAGCTATCATATATGTATGTGATCATGTAAATATGCATACATGTAGGTATGTCTAGTTATGTACGTACACATAAAGATACACGCACACACATGCACGCAAGAATAAAAGAGAGAAAAACTCCTTACAGTATACTTTAACGTACAAGTATAATATATTTCGTTTTAGCTGAGGTCATAGTATGTCTATTTACTTTTTAACTCGGCACTTTGCAAGATAATTTATGGACGTCGGTTGCATGCGAGCGCTAATATACTTTTAAAGATGAATATAAAAGTCCGTTAGGGATATGCCGAGGGGAGAGGGAGGCGACAGACGTAGGCCTAAGTCGTTCCCAAGAAGCCTCTTTCGCTGGATCTTTACATCGGGGCAGACGTGGTGGAAAGAAGCGAGGGAATAAGAAGAGAGAGAGAGAGAGAGAGAGAGAGAGAGATAATAATTTGAAAGAGGTATAGTGAGAGGAAGGAAATACATGAGAATCTTCAACGGAAACGGTTTAGGAAAATCTTTAGGAAAAGGGGAAATTTTGCCCCCCCCCCCTTCCTCATACCGCAGACATATGAACACTCACAAAAAAAATTTCCCGCCCCCTTTCGCCTCCTCCCTCGCCATCCACCCTTATAAACCCCTTAGGTATTAAAGAGTCTAATACGTTTTTTAACTCGACAAGGGAACCCCATTACGACGTGAGCGCGCCGCTTATTTACGAATAGATCTGATGTTAGCGTAGCAAATAGTACCAAGCAAGCATCCTTCCCCGTCGGGGCTTCAATCTCTCGGCTTCACATTCACGACTCGTGGACTTTCCGAAGCGGTTTGCGTTTTTCCACTCTGGATTTTTTTTTATAAAGGATCTTTTGAAAAAGAAAAAAAAAAAAAAGAAAAAAGTTACCGGGTTATAGGGTTACGGTCAGACAAATGGTGCGACAAACTCCTCTCCCTTCCCCCTCCTTCCTTCCCTCCCCCCTCCTGCTCCTGCTTGGCATAACCCAAGACGAGACCCCCGCCATTCCCCGTCCCCCTCCCCCGGTGTCCCCCCGACCCCCGCTTCCCCCCTTCACAGCCCACGGTCAAGGACGACACCGAGTTATGCTGCCGTCTGCACGAGGGAAGAGGAGGAGGGGCGACAGGAGGATATTGTGGCGGGAGGAGGAGGAGGAAGAAGAGGAAGAAAAAAGAAGAGGAAGAAGAAGAAGAGGAATAATAATAATATTAATAATAATAATAATAATAATAATGATAATGATAATAATGATAATGATAATGATAATGAAATAATAATAGGACGAGGAGGAAGAAAGAGGAGAGGAGGAAAGGAGGAGGAGGAAAAGGAGGAGGAGGAGGAGGAGGAGGAAAAGGAGGAAAAGGGGGAGAAATAGGAGAGTAGGAGAAGTAGGAGACGATGGAGGAGGCGAAGGAGGAGAAGGGGGAGAAGGGAGAAGAAAGATAAGAAGGAGAAGGAGAAGAGAAAAGAGAGAGAAAGAGGATGATGATGATGATGATGATGATGATGATAATGATGAATTATGATGATGATGATTGATGATGATGATGAATGATGATGATGATGATGATGATGATGAGAAGAAAGAAGAAAAAGAAGAAGAAAGAAGAAGAAAGGAGGAGGTGGAGGAGGAGGA
>NW_020868874.1:476917-481917 GCF_003789085.1 Penaeus vannamei
GGGTAGAAAGTGGTCAGTTTACAGTTATCATGAAAGATGGAGTCGAGTGAGTCTCCGCCGTGACGTCACCTTCACTCGCTGTTGATGACGCTAGGGAAAGGCTGGGGAAGAAAGGGGAGGAATTGCCTTAGAACTTGCTAATTAACTGTCAGATTTTCGCGGGAAACCTCAAGAAAATCGGACTTTCAGCACTGTTCACTTTGCCTTATAAAATGTAATGTTACGCTTCTCGGCCCCTTTGGCGAAGTAAAAACAACCAAATGTATCATCTTGTAAACAAAAGCGATGATTTTTTACACTGTCTAGAACCTGAACTTCAGATCTAGTTGGGAAACAGTAGGTCAGCGTCCTCCTCTCTTTTCTGGTGTGCGTCTTTCAATGCACAGTAGATTG
Source organism: Penaeus vannamei (assembly GCF_003789085.1). Lineage (NCBI taxonomy): Eukaryota > Metazoa > Arthropoda > Malacostraca > Decapoda > Penaeidae > Penaeus > Penaeus vannamei. The sequence continues at coordinate 477,311 of NW_020868874.1, forward strand.
GTGTTTGCCTGTGGTTTATTGTTACCTAAATGCACGAAGTAAAATAGAGAAAGTAGAAGAAAGTACGTCATAAAAAGGCCTATAGATCACAAGTAGCACGTCTAATTTTCAAACTTCTCTTTTCGACAAACTGTGCAACATAACTTGGGTATTTTTTGTTCCACTGAGAAACTGAAAGGAATTCAGACAGCATCTGCGTTCATATCCAGACATCTTTAGGTCACTCACCTCCGCTGACACCTAAAAGAAAAATGAAAATACGAACAAAAAATAATTTCTGTTTACCATGAATTCCACCTCGATTTCTAAAGTATCTTGAACGCATCAAAGGTCCTGCGAAAAAATCTAGGTCAGAGGACTGCCACAGGTGCGCCAGCTAATGGAATATCATTCTGCTAATATTTCTCGCTGAAGAGATATTCAGCCGGTCTTTAGCAGTTTCTTGGCGGGAATTTTAAAAGGACATCTTTTTTTTTTATAAAGTAAGCTCTCGCGCGACGGTTCGTCAACCTTCCCCCCCCCCCCCCCCCGAATGCGAAGCGCCGAGGAGAGAGCTAAATCACACGACGGATAAATTCAATTGCCTTTGACCAGCGAGGATGGACGGACCGCGGCTTCGGAGACAGAAACAGTTACGAAACTAGACCAAGAAAGCAAAACAAAGTCAGCGAGCGAAAGCAATGCGTATCAGAAAAAAAGCGATAGAAGGCCAGAAACGAGACACCGAGTCCCTTATCCCACAACACACAGATCGGGTCAGGTGCCGCTTTCAAGGGAAGTGAAAATGGGTCGGGAGATGCTGGTCGGCCGGCCCTCGAACTCCTTTCATCTCCGGCTTCATGATCTTCCATGAGCATCGTCCTATTAGGAGCGGGATTACGGCCAGAGAAAAAAAGGACTTTTTGACTCGGCCTTGCGAGAGGCGAGGGAGGAGGAGGAGGTGGGGATGGTGGGGGAGAGGGAGGACGGAAAGAGGGGTAGGAAAGGAGGAAAAGAGAATTATAAGAAACAGGGAGCAATGGGAAAATAGGAACACGTTAGATAGCGAATAATAAAGAGAGAGTGGGGGAGAGTTAGATCGGAAACCGGGATATTTAGAGTTAATCAGATGAACTGCAAAATATCTATATGAAACAGATATCTAGACAGGCAGATAGATAAATAGATAGATACACTCACAGTCCACACACGCCACACACACACACACACACACACACACACACACACACACACACACACACACACACCACACACACACACACACACACAGAGAGAGAGAGAGAGAGAGTGAGAGAAAGAAGAGAGAAAGAGAGAGATTGAGAGAGAGAGAGAGAGAGAGAGAGAGAAGAGAGAGAGAGAGAAAGAGAACGGGGGGAGAAAAGGAGAGAAAGGGGAGATTGACTTTAAATTCTCAGCTGAGACCGTGTCAGACAGACTCAACTGATCAGCAAGAATGTGAGTGAAAACAGACACAATATAAACAGTGGCTAAAGAAGTTCGGACTAAATGGAAGGAAGGAACAGATGGACAGAAAGAGTGAGAGTGTGAGTGAGTGGGGAGGGGAGAGGGGTGGAATGAGAGTGCGGTTGGGGAGTTATGAATTCGGTTGAGTGATCACCATATGGTAACGATAATAGTGCTCTCTCCCTCGCTCTCTCTCTCTCTCTCTCTCTTCCTCTCTCCCTTCTTTCACTCACTCACCCTCTCTCTCTCTCTCTCTCTCTCTCTCTCTCTCTCTCTCTCTCTCTCTCTCTTCTCTCTCTCTCTCTCTCTCTCTCTCTCTCTCTCTCTCTCTCTCTCTCTCTCTCTCTCTCTCTCTTCTGATAATGCACACATAATCTGCAAAACGCACCTCACTTTACATCCTCAACTCATTATGTTATTTTACACGATAATCAAAGTTTTGATTATAACGATCAATTTTAATAAGTGGAACCTGGTCGCTTTCCTCCTCGCCCCCCCTCCCCCTCCCCCCCCGCCTCATCTACTCTCACTCACCATATTTCTTACCTGCACTCTCTCCCCTTTCTGTTTCTTCCCCTCTGAGTCACTGGCATCGTGATATTCGTCTGCATTCCCTCGTCTTCTGTCTTGTCCCAGTCTTGCCCTCTTCGCTTGTCCCTGCCCCCACAACCCCCTCTTCGCGTCGTCCCTCACCAACCCCCAACCCCCCTTCAAGCGTCCTCATAACCCCCACACATCCCCCGCGCGACCCCGACCCCTCCCGCCCCTCCTGTAACAGAAGTAGGAAGTGTGTCAATGCCTCGAGTTCAACGGCCCGCTTCTAGGTCGGAGCCTGAAAGTAAACTGTCAGCGAGGTGTCCGCAGAGCGCGTGTTTTCACTGCGCGGACAACGCAGACGCACACGCAAATTTGCAGTTCTTGTTACGCAAGGAGACTCATCTCTTTAATTGTCAACTCTTTGCTCTTGCTTGTTTTCGGGTGCAATTGCTCTACGGCGAAGAGCAGCGCCTTAAAAATTGAGGATGCTCGAGCTGCCTGAGCGAATGTTCTGGGAACCAGCTGGAACAAGTTCGTCCCATGGGAGAGAGAGAAGGGGAGAGGGTGGGCGGCGGGAGGGGTACGCTGCGGCCTTGAAAAGACTTTTCTTTCTTTCTCGTTTTGTTGCGGTGGTTGACACGGAGGAAAGTGACCCGAGAGGAGTTACGGCGAGCAACCGGTACTGCATTCAAGATGGCTTACAGAATACATTGAACAGACACCTCAAGCAGCAGTCGAGGCCCATAAAAGCAGAAAAGGAAGATAAAGAATACTCCTTCGAACCTCTGATTAGACCCACACTGATGACGGTTCTCGGGAAGATGTCCCTTTGCAATTATCCCCTTCGCTGTTACGGCCACTGGTGACCAGCTCTGCAAACCGGTGTCCTCCCGGCGCAGATGCGTCGGACTTTCTATCGCTTTTTGAGTTCCAGCAACCCTATTCTTACGAGGTTTCCTGTAACGTTCGGGTCATGTCGGACCTTTATCTCAAGACACGTCAAGGTTGCTGGACACTCTGCCCTTGCCCCCCCCCCCTCGCTCTGCCACGTTGCTTCCTAGGGATGGAAGCCACGCGTTTTCGCCCTACCTCAGAACAGTTGACAGGATGGCAACTGCTCAGCGGCGGAGTGCAGGTCTGCATATCAACCTCAACCTCCAATTTTGCTAAAGTAAAATGCATTTAGCGCCAGTTAGCACTAATCCATTATTCGGCTATATTGTCGTGAGCAAGTGAAAATAACTGACTCACGGGCGTCTAACCTTGTTCTTGGGCGAGACCCACACACTCTCACCCCTCCCCCTCTCCCCCTCCTACTCCTCGACCCTCGCCCAATTCCCGAAGTGTCGCAACCCAAGCGGTCAGCTCCCTTTGCTCCCCTGATGCATTCGAGCTTCCTGCAATCAGTGAAAGGATAACCACTGCTCGCCCGTCACTCCGTCGCGGAATTTCCCAGAAGTTCAACGACGCGGAGGAGAAGGGGGCTGGGTGGAGGGTCAAGGGAAGGAGGGAACGGGGTGGGGAGTACGCTGTAGCTTGGAGGTCAGGAATGGCGGGTGAAAGTTCGTCCCGAGTTGCGTTTTGGGAATCCTGTAGGAGCGACGGGAATCCGGGGAACGACTTTGATCCATCCCATTAAAGGGGAAGGGATCGAGGTCTAAAAGAAGTCGCTCAGGAACTCGAGAGGAGAGGAGGCTTCGGGGAATCAGCGGCAAATGGAGATGAACTCGGAGGGATCGGTTCGCATCCCGGCCGACCGCAGACGGGGGGGGGGGGTCGGAACAGGAGTTGCTGCTTTATCCCGGGCCTTTTTTTTCTTATTTACTATTACATTTGTTATTGCTGATATGGAATAAAATTACTATAGTTTTCACTATGTGTGGAAATCCTCAGAGTAAGTTTGCTCGGGGGAACCGTATAGTAAACAAAGCAATATAGTATTTTATTCCATTCTTGCTAAGTACTTTTATCCTGGCATATCAGTTGCGTCTCCTTCGATCACCAAGATTCAAAACCATTATGTTCTTGGTATTTCCTTGCAGACAACCGCGCCTTCGGTAGAGGAAATCCGTTACGGCGATATGCATACTTTCATAAACGAAAATTGCGATAATTTACATCAATTTAACTTTCAATTGCTAAGGCTGCGTGGTTTGCGTCCACTACGAAGGCGAATTCTGACGCTAAAGATTGAATTACCAGACAGGAAAAAGTAACGCCATTATCTAAAATTGCCTCCTAAAAGTGTTGAAGAAAAAAGACTTAAATAGCATACATACTTATAAAGGGTAAATATAATATATATATATATATATATATATATACATATATATACACATCGTATAAGTGTCTGAGTATGCATGTAGTTTGCATGCAATTTCGTCCTTATTTATGATGTAGACTTTCTCATCTTGGAGTAAAAGTGAGACTGAGCATTTAAACCGCCTCGGAAGACAATTGGGGCTATTTCAAGGCACCTTCTATTGTTTGCAAGTCTGCGTCAATGTCTTAAGTGTTTTTTCGAAAGTAAGGGGAGTGAATATATGCCGTTTCAGAAAGTTCTAATCACATTCCAGTTGATTTCGTGGGAGGGCTATTGTTGTTGC
>NW_020868874.1:484417-486917 GCF_003789085.1 Penaeus vannamei
TAACTTTCCGACCCCCTTAAAATGTCTATAAATCTCGCCTTCCATCTTAAAATTAGTCTCTAAATCTCACCTTTTATCTTAAAATTAGCCTCTATCTCACCTTTCATCTTAGAATTAGTCTCTAAATCTCACCTCTCATCCCTTAAGATCATAGTCTCTAAATCTCAGCATAGCCCTCCCCCTCCCCCCCCCACCCCCTCCCTGCAGTGGGGGCCTTGGCACTTCTGGACTTCGACTGACCCATTAACCCAGCTTGACCCATTTTCCCCCCGATTTGTTTCTCTCCTGCGCTCCCCGCGAGGCGAAAACGCGAGGCTGTGCTAATGGCATTGTTGGGCGATCTTCATATTAGGAAACGTAATTACTTTGGGTGCTTGTTGCCGTTCGAGCCGTATTGGTTTCGTCTCTCGCTGTCGCTGTCTCATCATTAGTTTTCCTTTTATGTTCGTTTGGTATTTATGTTCTGCTTCGCTTTTATGACAATCGCATTTTTTTCATTGTTAATATTGTCATTACGGTTGTTATTGTTACAATAGTTATGATGAGGAAGTCTTGTACGTCGACCTGACATTGTATTCACTATTGCTATTGATTTCATCGTCATTGTCATTATCATCATTATCGTTATCATTATTATTATTACTTGTTATTATTACCATTATTCATTATTTCATCATTCATCATCATCACTATTATATAACTATTATTGTTATTATTATTATTACTTTACTTTATCGTTGTTATTTTCGTTATGACAGTCACTACTGTTAATAATACTATGAACAGAATAACAATGATAATGATTATAATTTTCCTTAATGTAATGATTTTCTCTTCATCATCACTGATTACCATCATTTTTCCTTCAATTGATCTATTCCAGTAGAGTCATTCGACCAATATTTTCCCCATACCCTGTCGCAACACCGCCATTCCTATCCGCAATCCAGAACATTCTTCAGGTCTCTGACCCCGCTGCGAAGCATGAGTTCAGAGCCCAACATTTATGCCATGCAGCCTCGACCTCGCTTTGTGGGCCAGGTCATCCACGCCATGTCAGGCAGTGGCTGTCGGAACTGCCAAACGTCATGAGTCACGGCGCAGGGGCGAGTGCCACGAACGATGCCGCCCGGGGAGCGTACCTGTCGAGGGGGGCCGAGGCGTGCAGGTGCTGCCATCTATTGAGGGCTGGGTGCATTTCTATGGCGAGTGTGACTGAGGTAGATTTAGGACGAAGGGGAAGCGAAAGATAGAAATGATAACGGCGGTTTTGATGATTATTACAAATGCGGGAATACCAGTAACAGCAACAGTATTACCAGTAACAGAGATGACGACGATAGTGACAGTGCTAATGATAATATTAGTGATAATGATATTGGCAATGTTAAAGATGATGGGGATTATGATGATAATGATAAAGATCACAGAATTAATAAGTAATAATAGTATTGATATAAACATAATCATAATGTGGATCATAATTGTACTACTATTATTATTACCTTTAGTTGTAATTCCGATGAAGATATATGCGTAGAATATGTATGACTGAGAATGAATATACATACATATCTGACCAAGATTTAGCCGAAACCAGTAAAATACACCTCTGCCAAGGTGAAGATACTCTCATTCATATTTTTTTTCTACATTTATCACTAGATATCTTATCATTAATAATATTCATAATAATGATAATAAAGATAGTGATAATAATGATGAGGATAATGATAATGTGATAATAGAAAATAAAAATGATGATAATAATGATAATGATGATAATGATAATGTTCATAAAAACGACAGTAATGATATGATAATGATAATAATGATAGTGATGATGATAATAATGACAATAATATGATAAGAAACTAATAATATTGTTGAAAACAACGATAATACCGATGATAATGATAATGACAATGATAATAATAATGGTGTGATGATCATTAATTGAACAATAATAACGCTAATTATAATAAAAAACAACAAAACAAGGAAAAGTAAACTCGAGATAAATTGCATGCGAAAAGGTATGTGCAGATTCTCAAATTTTTACTTTCTTTATACACTCCATTTTTCTTCTTTAATTTCCTCCCTTTCTCTCGCGCGTGCCATCTGCTTCGCTCCGGCCCCCTCTCTTGTCATTTCTCTCGGTCAGTTTCATTCCCTCCTTTCTCTCCCCTTTCCTCCCTCCCTCCTTCTATTTTCTCTTCCATTCTTTCTCTCCACTTTCTCTTCCTCCCCATTTCTTCTTCCTCCATTTTCTACACCTTTCCTTTCCTTCCATCTCTCCCTTTCCCTCCCTCCTCCCTTATTCTCATTTCACTCCCTCCTCCCTCCCCTTCCCTTAGCTCCATTGCCTCCCCCTCCCACCTTTCCCCTCCCCTCCCTCCCTTCCCTCCCTTCCTCTCTTCCTCCCTTCCTCTCTCCCTTCCCCCTCCCTCCCCCCCAGCACAATCACAATAGTTTCACCAGGTCGGTCATTCCCCCCTGT
>NW_020868874.1:499417-511917 GCF_003789085.1 Penaeus vannamei
GCCCATGGGACCAGAGAATAAATCACACAGGGGTTCCGGACCGATTTCCAATTCTTGCAAGCAGGCCCAAGGGCCGTGCCACGCGCGTCGGCTGCTCCACGCCGTTAAAACCGCTGCGAAGACCGACGCCAGGAGAAGTGGCACTCTGAGGGGAGGCAGGAGAAAAGCCAGGCCTTCCTTCTACCATGACAGTATTACGGGATTATCTAAACTTCGTCCAGGATCCGAGAAAATCCTCCGATTATGAAGCCCCCGTCAAGTACCTCGGGCAGACCTTAGCCCAAGACAACCGCGATCTGCTGGACATCGAGAAGTCTGACAACGTTCTGGCCAAGTGCCCTGAACCCAACCCCGACCCCCCTGAGCTTCTAGAAGTCATCCTAGCAGGTGGGTTCGATTTTATTGTAAATATTTTCCTTGATAAAGCATAAACGTCACAGATTCATCATTTTGTTTGTTTTACACAGTCCTGTTACGTTACCATGTTAGTTCTGCATTCATGGCAACCTGAAACTAAATCTTGGTTAAACTAACGGTTGAATAATTCATTAGTCTGTAACACTAACATGCTAACGTAGGTGAGTATAACAGTATTAACTGGGGATAAAGACATCCGAGTCCCATAGACGTGTGGATCGACATTTACTACCGATCGCGTGAAAGGTTAGTATACAGTTTGCTTTGTTTACATGGAGCAGGCAGCGAGGTAACGGCGTCGGGCGAGCGGCCTGGGACCTCCATACATTCTCCCGCCTGTCCGTTAGCCGTTAACCTTGTTGGTCTCGTAGGCTGTGGTTGAGGAAAGAATGCGGCGATTTTTGTAAGTAATCAAGTGGCCAGTGCCACGTGCGGGATCCGAGGCACCTGTTGAGCCATGCTTGGCAGCTGAATCGCGCTTGATCGATAACAGAGACTCATTAAAGGATCTTTGATATCTAATGATGATGTATATATTTCTTTTCTGCAACGATAGTACATGCATTAGTATATATATATATATATATTATATATATATATATATATTTATTTATTTATTTATTCATTTATGTGTGCATATATGTATATGTACACACTATCTCTCTCACACACACGTGTATATATATATATATATATATATATTATATATATATATATATATATATATATATATATGTATATATTATATATGTATATATATATGATATATATTCATCATACAAAGCCAATTAGCACAACAATTCTCCGTAACACACGAAGTAACGGGCCATCAGGAAGTTTCCTGAGGGTTTCCGAGGTTGTACTCGAGCGGGCACGCGGGCGCCGAGCCACAGCCAACCGTCTCGACCGTAACTTTCACCGCACGGACGCCCTCCCGCGCCCCACCTGACGGGCGTATCGGCGTGCTAGCAATGGCGCCCGCTGCCCCTGCGCGCCCGCCGACCCAGGACACTGGAACCGTTACGCGACCTTCGCCGGCTGTCCAGGTCCTTCCATTAAGTGGGAGAATGATTTATGAAATGGTGCTTTACGGTCGCGAGGGAGTATGGAGTATCCTCTTCCGACCTTCTTTCTTTTTTAGGCCTAGGCGGATCCGACTCGGCTCCTGTCGTCCTCCCTCGTATGTGGGACGCGAGCGCTGTGTATGAAAAGCGAAAACCTTTGCTGCGGGAGCTGGCGGATTGGGTTTCGTTTCTCGGCAATAGCTATCTCTGCTGCAGCTGCTCCCACCGCAACATTCTTCATCTCCTTTCTCTTCAGTTGCTTCGTGTTAATTCCATTACCTCGCGATCTTCATCTTTCCTTCTTTTTTCATCCCCGCCTTGTCCTTCTTTTCTTATCCGTCGTATCGTCCTCCTCCATCTCCACCCTCCCCATCTTCTTTTTCCTCCATCTCCTCTTTCTTCTCTTGCCCTTTCCCCCTTCTTCCCTCCTCCCCCGTTCCCCTTCCTCCTCCTCCCCTCTATTCCCCTCCCCTTCCTCCCTCCACCTTCCGCCTGGTAGCGCAACAAGTAGTTAGGCGATAGTAAAACCATTTAACACTTGCTATGAGCCGATGGAGGCGAGGGAGCGGGGGGGGGGGGAGCCGCGGATCGCAATTTGCCAGAAAATCAGCTTTCGCCTTCGTCTGCAGATCTCTCGGCTGATAGGTCTTGCAAGACGTCGGCGTGTTTGCGTGGTCTCCTTTTGAATCTTCTCATGTCCAGAGAATGAATGAGCACTTTCCATGGATGAACCTCATCCTTTGCCGGAGAGTCATCTGAAACTCCCTTCTACAATGGGTATTGTTCGAAGCGCTGGTGTGCCGCTTTATCCTTGCATCCGAAATTCGCCAAAGGAGCGAGTGCCTGGACCAATAGGTGGTCGCACGGCCTCTTTCCCCGCGCATGCGCTGTGTCGCAAGGCCCTCCCGAAGGCTACTCGAGTCTCCCAAGCACTCAGCGGCGTCGGCGTATACAGGTCGAGGTTCTGAGTTCATCCACCTCAGCCGGAGACTTTCTCTGCCGAGGTGCTGGTCTGGTTGGCCTCCCGCAGGTGTCGCACTCGTGTCCTTCAGCGCCCACATGTAATCCGCTTCTAGCATGTAGAGGTGCCTCTGAGCTTGCAGACAATGGTGCCTGATGCTCGTCCGTGGCACCGTCTTCACATTTCTCAAGTCTTTCCCTAGATTACGTAAAATCGGGTCAATGCATCGGCAGCGAGACGCGACAACGCGCGCCCTCCCATTTTGCTTTCATGTGCGGCGGCGGCCTTACGGTGGGGAGTAAGTGGGCCATGAGCAGCAGGAGCGAGCCAGGTTCATTCACCCCGAGTCGCCAGCGGAAGAGTGTGTAGATTATGGAGCATGGCGATGAGAGCCACAAGGGAACAAGTGCCACCGATGGCCCTCCGCGCAACCCTACTAGGCAAGCCCTTCTGGCACTCAGGCGGGCGGAGTTCATTGGCCCCGAAAAACTAGGTCCAGGAGGGGTTGGGGGGGACGAGCGGCCGAGAGCTAGAGGGGCTTATGTGCGCTCACAACTAGGCAATGTTATGGACCCTGTACGTCCCTTTTCACTAGTAAAAGTCCGTGTGACGTCACCCATGTCTCGTGAGGTAGAAAGTAAGCAGAGCCAGGCAGGAGGACTCCGGTATTTCCTATGGCCGAGGCTTTTTGGAGATACTGACGTCCTTACAGCCCTGGATAAACATGATGTTTATAAACTGCTCGCAATTAGATCATGCATGACTCAGCATCGAGATCTAAGGCGACTGCAATGACTGAAAGGGGTTATGCCGCTCTCCCCTACCCCTCACCCCCACCCCCCGCCCCACACCCGACGCCCACCAGGCCTTTGTACTGAACCTATCCTTTTTCCCTTTTCTTTTTCCACTCTTGACCCTTTTTTATCCTGCCGTGCCCTTTATCCCTCGGCCGGTGGAGTCGCATCTCTTCTTTCTCCATTTCGTGCTCCACTTGGCCCAGATCGTCCCGTCGGCCCTCCAGCGCGGCCGCTCACTCTCACTCTTGCTCCTCCTTCACCCTCCTCCTCCTGATTCTTCCTCCTCTCCTATTTCTTCTTCCTCCTACTCCTATTTCTTCTTCCTCCTAATTCTTTCTTCTCTTTGTTCTTCCTTCTCCTAGTTCTTTCTCTTCCTGAGTCTTCTTCCTAATTATTCTCCTCATACTTTCTTCTCCTCTTCCCTATTCCTTCTGTTCCTCCTCCTGCTAATTCTTTCTGCTATTCTTGATCCCGGCGCTTCTCTGCGGTCGCCATTCTTTGCGTATTCCCTATTTCCTAACCGTGGATTCCGGTTGCTGGTAAACATGCCTTTCACCCGTTTCCCCGCCGGGTTCCGACTCTAAGGGCGAGGCTTATGCGTTTGCGTATGGGATTTCCCGCCCTCTCAACAGCGGAAACGTCAGTCATATTGGGGCTGACACAGTTTTGGCTCATGGGAGGTAGTTAACGCACCTACTCCGATGCCTTTGTCCTTGTTTATTGCTTTAAATTCATTTTTGTTACCATGCGTCACACGGACGGACACACACACACACACACACACACACACACACACACACACACACACACACACACACACACACACACCACACACACACACAACACACACATCACACATGAAATAACATACTAACTTTAAACTCTTAATAATTGCGCTTCGTACGCCATCGGTTTCGTCGCCAGGAAAGCACGGCCGGAGCGTTGTGAAATCTCTCACTGCCTTCACTGTCATCCCTGTCACTGCTGTCACTGTCTAGCGGTGTAGGTTGCATCAGCTTGATTTGATGTTGTTGGCCCCTTTCTTCGTCTCCTCTTGCTTTCTATTGGTCTGGTTGCTTCTCTCGCTCTCTCTTTCTTTCTTTAGCTTTCTCTCTCTGCATATCTTTCGTATTTTTTCTCTTCCATCCCTCCCTCCCTCCCCCCTCTCCTCTCCATGCCAGGCCCACCAATTGTTCACCCATGAAGTTCACAAAAAAAAAGAGAAATTAAAGCAGTAAAAGGTTCAGTCAGCGATACCGAGGATACTAGTGAAAAATGTTTACGGGTCAAACAAACGATATTTGTCTTGTTCGATCACGAAAACCTCAAAGGAACCGATTAATTAGAGCTTAATACTGACTGTGGGCAAGCTCCCCCCCCCCCTCTTCCTCCCTCCCCCATTGGTCTTAGTTATGCACTCTAAGACGATCTTGTTCTTGGTCCTGCAAGTGGAACGAATGATCCAACAGACGGGAGGGAAAATAAATACGATGGAAGGATTTTGACAGAAGAGAGGATCTGTTCAGATGGAGAGAGAGAGAGAAAAAAAAAGTGTAGCGAGAAGAAATATTTTTGAGAAGATTAGGTCACCAAGAGAAAGGATCATAAAAATAGCAGGTAGTCTCGGTCCTCCAAGTGCCACGAGGCTTGCAAGGCTGCCATAGGAAGGTTCAGCGAGCGACGGCGACGGCCCTCCAAGCGAGAATTTGCGCCAATCCGTCTTGTCGCGTCGGCACTCAGCCCTTTCCGCCGATCAGTTCACGTGATGTTGATAAATGATGTTTCCATAAATCATAAGGAATTTATAAATATATCGATTAGTTATTTCCTTGCACGAGTGTGTATATCAAGCGCGCAATGAAAGTAGTTGTAAATATCTGTTAAGAAGTCACTCTTGCTGATTGTAAGACAGGCAATATTGAGCCTTCTGTAGCTCCTTCATTAGGCACTCAAGGGGAGCGCATGGCCGGGAAGGAATTCGGCTCGACTGTACTTCGCCATAAGGTCGATAATAGCGCGTCAAAGAACAAAAGGTCGCCGAGGTAAAATCGTCCCTATGAAATGAAGAGTGACTCTGGAGAGTGGCACTCTTTTCTACCTGCGTAAGGGTGAGTGTAGCGCACTATGGCCTACGAAACTGTGTCAAGGTAGAGTAGCATCTGTGTACTTTTGCATAAAGGTTATGATGGCGTGTCCTAACTCGAGGAAGGTCGTCAAAGCGTTCTGGCACTTATGCACATGTGTTTAAGGGTGGCAGTTGCAGAGCATGTGTAAAGCTGGCACTCTCACCGTCGTGGAGGGCAATGCCCTAGCCTCGCCAGCAGCCTCGCAGGTAAAATGACTCGTAGGCTCATACTGAGAATATGACCTTTATGATGACTTTTGAAACACCAAATTCCTGACATCGGATGTCCTAACGAAAGGATAAGCTAGGCAGCGAAGCCTCCGAAGACCACTTTATCCAAAATGTAGTTCAGCATAAAGGGGTGACAGGTGGTGGCCATGAATGGATATGCGCGAAGAGAGGCTCTGCGGGCCATAGCTGGGGTGAACGTACGCTATGTAAGACACTGCGGGGGAAGGGGGGGCGCGCTGAGGGATGGCGCGAGGACGAGGGGGGGGGAGGTTGTTATGATGGAAGGGGGACACGAAATGATTGGGTGGGGTCTAGTGGGAGCCGGGAGGGGGGGGGGCGATTTCTCGGGGATGAAGGGCCGAAGGAAGAAAGGAAAGTGGTCGAAAGGAAAGGGAAGTTGATGCGCTGGGGAAAGGTGGATGATGGGAGAGGGAGATCGGCGAGGGGAGCTGGATGAAGAAGTTTCTGGAATATCTGCATGAATGTAGATAGTTTAGCGAAAGAAAGGATTGTATTCCTAGACAACAGAAGGAGAGTGAATCACATACATACGCATTGTGCATGTGATTCACTCTCCTTCTTTGTGTGTGTGCAATAGATATAAACAGGGACAAACAAACTTGTACGTGCATGTACATATGTATACGAACTTCTACATGTATGCACTGATGTATTCAAATGTGTTCAAAAGTAAATTGTCCAAGATATGTTTTTGTTTGAAGACAAAACTCCGACCTTCAAAGCAGCGGACTGCATCAATTGGACCCCAGGCAAACCCCTCCCCCGCTTGCCTCGCCTTGCCTCAGTGACCCAGTAAGCTGTAGTTGCTTCTAATGGTCTCATGAACACACTGTTTGGTGTGTGGGCGGGGTAAGGGGAGAAGGAAAGAGGGGGGGAGGAGGACTGCATATGACGTGGCTTGTGTAGTTTAAGACTATATCATATTAATTTCATATCTCAAAATGACTAGGGAATATATGAGCGCATGCGTCGTGCATTCCCGGTATAGGAATATCCATGAATCATAGACCAACGACCGAAGGAAACGCATAGAACCACCTTTTTATTTTCTCGAAGCTTCTGTCTGGAAGGCCCTGTAAACAAACGGCCATCGTGGAATCAGTCTGGCGGCGCGGACAAGAAGCATGATGGCCAAAGAACCTTTCTTGGAGATGAGACATTTGCTATTATTGGATTGTCGCAGATTTAGAAGAGGGTAGATTCGGTTTCATCCTCCGTCATTGTAAATATAACCCATGGATAGATATAAGAACGTAGATTCGGTTTCATCCTCCGTCATTGTAAATATAACCCATGGATAGATATAAGAAGCTAGAATCCTCCGTCATTGGGATAGGAACGAAGATTCTGGTCATAATATTGAAGATATTGAAAAATTGAAGGAGGATTTGGATATTTTCTCCAGCTGATGATGGGCGCGTTTCGTTTTCTACGGCTTAATGAAAACGAATGGCACCGTTATACGTTAAATGAAATGAAAAGTGCACCAAACTGTACAGATTATTGATTACCATGATCATAAGAGTAGAAATCTACCTCATTTCTTAAAAATCCCAACCAAAATTTGCCATAGGTATTCACACACACACACACACATTTACACACTTTATATACTTAGACATGTGGATGTATCTAATTATTCAATATATTCTCTGAAAAAAAAGATACATACTGGCCTACTCTTCACAACATGCGGCGCTTTGTTGGCAGTGTCTCTTTAATGACAAGGATAAATATAATCAACAATACAATGAATAACATCGCAACCTTTAAATATTATCCTATTTCCTGGCATTTATGAGAACACAGCCCGGAGTTTCCCGCACAGCGCCGTTTCGTCAACAGTTAATTACCAGGTACGTGGAGGACACGCGGGAACTGTGGCACTGACCGCGCGACCCCGTGTGACGTCACAGTGCCACTACACTACTCCGCCAAGCGACTCTCGACTCTAACGTCCCTACTCACAAGCCCCACATCACTAACAAACAACGATGACCCTGATTCTCTAACGTGTAACCCGTCTTACTGCAAGGCCCGTCCGGTGACAAGCGCTTACCCGGTGCATTGGTAGGGCGCTTATTCCATTGCGTAAAAATCGCAACTTCGCAATAACTTCCGACATACAAGACCTCGGTTACGGATAGAAAGAAACGCCTCGGAAAGGTCGGATAGGACGGAATCTATTGTTTAATGAACGTCTCTCTGTCACCGGCCTTTCCTCGGTGCGCGTCACGTCATTCGGATCAACTTGGCACCGGTTAGGGAGGCGATGGGCCGGTGGGTGGGGGTGGGGGGGGGAGGCTAGGGGGGGGTGAGCCTTAGTGGTGTTTAGATGAAGTTAATGATGAAATGTAAGTCTTAGTTTGAAAAGAAGTTCGATGCAGGAGTAGTAACAATAGTTTGTAGGGTTGAAATATGAACTCATTATCATATTTTTTTTAGTACGGGTTTGTTTCAAACACACAGAAATAATGCTTACATTTGTTGTTTCAAACACACAGAAATAATACTTACATAAGAAAAGGCCTTTTATCCAGGTGACCATAATCGCTCCTATCAGCGTATCGCATATTGGCCCTCGAGATATGAGCCACAACAGCCAATGCGCGCCCCGTAGTCATTCTATATCAGGCAACTCTGCTCAGATCCACAGCGTCGAAAGTCGTATTCCCTTAGCATGGCGAACTCACCCTTCATGCGGTGCCGCTGCCTGTGTCATATTCGTGTGCCACCGAGGGGTCGTGGGCGGGTGGCACTGGCGACTGTTCACCCCCGGGCCAAAGAAGCAGGTTGAATGACCTGTACGGGAGCGAGGGCGAAGGCACTAGGGGGTAGGAGGGTAGGGGGGGTGAATGAGGTGCCTGTGTGGTATCAAACAAGGTGTGTGGAGGGGGACCGGGTATTTAGGGTACCACTCCTTTTTGGATCTGATGGGAAATAATGGGCTAATTGTAGATGTGAATAACATGCAGCTGCATTTAAACTGATATCAGCTTAGGCAAATTAGAACATTTTATCCGCAACTCTTCAAGACTTCGTCGCTCGTACAAAGACATTCTAAAATGCTAAATCTCCTGATACTAAGGTTCCTTTCCCAGGATTAAAAGACTTCCTCACGAAAGACTGATTTTGTTAAGCAGCACTGGTTACAAAGCAGCTTTTATTCTCTTTCTGTTCTCTCAAATAGCCACCCTCTATTCCCTCTCTCTACGTTCTTCACTGTATTTATCAAACCTCATTTCTCATCCTTAATTACATCTTCCTCTCTTTACGTAACATCTATCTGCTGGGTGAATTCGCCGTTGTCCTTTCTCCCTCTCTTTGTCTCTGGCGCGGCCTCTTCCTTCTCCTTAACCGAGACTCATTGCCGCCTCTTGGCTTAACCCTTAACCCCCTTTCGCTCGAAGCAAATCTACTGAAAGTACTTAATCCCTCGCTTTTTTTTCCGCTCGCAGCGGCGCTGTTTCTTCTTGCACATTCCCTCCCTCCGACCTTCTCAATCTGGCACCGCATCCCCTCCCACCCCTCCGCACTGTCCCTCCCTCCGACCTTCTCAACCTGGCACCGCCCCCCCCTCCGCGCTTCTCCCCCTCCTTGCCTGGCACGCTATTATCCCTCGCGCGTCCGCGCCCTCGGCCGCGTTTATGCCCCTCGAGCCACCGCCGCCACCGCACGCTGCACACTTCTCCCCTCCGTTTCTCCCCTCGTTTCATTTGCTTCCTTCACAAAAATTACTTGAAAATTATTTGCATTTGCGGTGATAGTTGCCGGGGCTCGTAGCTCATGACCCGTGAGTCACAAAATAACACACCTACATACAGTATTAATGGGAAATATTGGTTGTGACAGCATTTCGGTCACGCGCGACGAGGCGGCTGCTGTGTACGCCATGCCCGTCTCCAGTTACGCATGTGATATACGATTACTGTGTTGATCGAATGATGGCTGTTGGTACGTATGGGATAGAACTATATTCGTAGCAAGATCCATTTGCGTATATTTTTGGACCATCCATCAGCCACTGTGGACCCTTGGTGTACCGGTGCATACCATTTTAATTATCAGTGAATTAGTGCGAAGTGGACAAATGCAATCATGCATCGACGGAATCTGCTGATGTGAAGTTCGGACTAATAATACCGTTTCCCGAAGCCCAAGAAATATATTTTTTGAAGAAGATATGAAAGCATGAAGAGAAGTTAAAGGTATATTTTCTCAAGAGCCTTCTCCGGTGCTGTAATGTGTCTGTGATAACGCTGCTGTGAAAACCTTCCGTCCTTCAAGCGAGTCTTCTGTTCAGCCGCGAGAAGAGAGAATTCGCTGTCAATTGAATGCAATCCACGTCTTTCAAGATCGCCGTTCAAAGGATCTCATTATTTAGGTGACGTTGCCTTCGCCACCGTGATCGTCGAGGCAGAAAGAAGCCCTGATCTCAGTTGCAGACTCATATCGTCGTTCACTGAAATGGACATTATTTACAAAGCTGTATTAAGTATGGCGCCCAGGGAAGAAGACTTGGTCGTCACAGGTAGGAAAGATTACTAGTTTTTGCCAGGAATGCATACGATATATCATTTGTTTGGAAGTTGCTGTGGAGTGCCATGATCAAGCGTGAATGTAGTTATGAGAGTGTGACCGGTGAGGGAGAGTGACTGCCTTGGTCTGTGTGCTTCTCTCCAAAGGTAAGTATTCAGATTGAGATTTCAATGCTGCCTCTTTTCTACTGGGTGTACGTATTGTGCATACAATTACGCTTGTTAGCCTCTTTCTGTGTATGCCAAAGAATACTGTTTATAAGAAATAATTCCCGTTAAAAATAATTTACCGAAAACGGTAACGAGGAGAAAGATGTTATTATTTATATGCGAATATTATCACGGGGATCTTTTTTTAAGGGTTGTTAGACTATTGACATTTGATCATTTAAAAGAATTCTTTTTTGTGTTGTATTAGTGTAGATGATGAAAATAGTCGGAGTACACTGAAGAACACGTCATTGCATGGACTAAGTCTGAAAACAATCGAAAGGAAACTCGGGCGTAAAGAAAGTGTTGTGCAACCACGCTTGCCAGTGCGTATAATTGTGGTGCCATTTATTATTTCCTCATCCATATGAGATACCGAGATTGAACTCATATACGTCGGTAGATATTTACATCTAATATTAGTTTCAATTAGTTTTTAATACTTTAGCATTTATTAATGTTGTTTATCCTGGCCAAATAGATATGCTTCTGGCATCTGCTATCAGCTGTTACTAACCCCTTTACTAACTCGAGGCCATTGACCGGGCCAGGCCACCACTGCCGAATTTTGTGGGGCCAATACCGTCTACAATCGTGTCGCCCTTAATTCCCTGATAAGTTATCAGCGTTGTTTGTGCCCTGGGTATGACTTCTGCTACTTCGTAAAAAACGGTTTGCTCAAAATAGATTGATGATTACGAATAACGTAAGGGGGAGAGGGGGGGAAGACGAAGAGCAAGAAGGAAAAGCGAACTCTTCAAACCCCTTTTCATCTGCTTCTTAATGGGTATTCACAAAGACAGACTCCAGACGGACAACTGTGATACCGAAGCGCTCGAGCATCGGTTAAATCCACCTTCACCTGGATTGGTAACGAGCCTTAACCCGGATCACGGAGGTCCAGGGGCGAGACTGGGGTGCCACTTTCACTCTCCGGTCAACAACCCCGCGCGCTTAAGTGGGTCAGTGGGTACCTTCTCCAGCGGGGTTCAACGACCCGCCAGCCATGACGCCAGCGCCTCCCTGGTGGCGGCCTTGGGATCCTATTAGTTAAGGGAAGGGTTAATGGGGAAGTTGGCTGGTGATTGCAGTAATGGGAATACAGAAATCCTACAAATTTTCCTCTGGCACGGAAAGGGTTCCGCCGGATATGGCACGGGCACCAGGGCTCGCTCAGTCTATACTTGCTCTGTGCCTGCTGCCAAATTCCAGAAGCTTTATTAATTTCATATGGTAGGTTCATTCATGATCCATTATACATATAAAGGGAAAAAATCTACAGCAGGATAAATGGGTCTTTTATATGACCCTTCAGAAATACGCACACATATACTCACTCTCACTCACTCTCTCTCTCTCTCTCTCTCTCTCTCTCTCTCTCTCTCTCTCTCTCTCTCTCTCTCTCTCTCTCTCTCTCACACACACACACACACACACACACACACACACACACACACACACACACACAACACACACACACACACACACACACACCACACTGCATGTCAAGTAAGAATGCTGATCTCTACACTAAACCCCATGATGCCATGGTCTAGTGACACTATCCAAATAATCTTATCCTGTGCCAGATAATTTCAACATCAAACGAATACCCAAAAAAGTAAAAATACTAGGAAAAGAAATGAAGGGAAGGAGAAGTAGGACGGAGAGAGAGAGAGGTGGGAGGGAAAGAGAAAGAGGAGGAGGGCGTAGAGCTGAGAAAACAAGAGGGAGACAAGGACGCTTCCCTACATTTCACTCTCCGCCCCAGCGCGCTGCCTTCAACATTGCTCCTCTTGGGAGTTTTGAAATGGCACACGGATGACGCAAACCCACGGCCGCGCGCGCCTACGCGCACTACCTGTGCATTAGGCAGAGAAGCGAGTCAAAGGCTGAGTGCGGCGGGGGGACTAACTCAAAATGAAAAGAACACGAGAAGAAAGGGGAATATATATATATATATATATATATATATATATATATATATATATATATATATATATATATATATATATATATATATATAATATATGCACACACACACACACACACACACACACACACACACACACCACACACACCACACACACACACACACACACACACACACACACACAAACATACACAGCCTGTGTG
>NW_020868874.1:516917-541917 GCF_003789085.1 Penaeus vannamei
ATTCAACCTTTCTTTACCTTTACTCTTGAATTTCAATCTGTCAGTGTAACCTCATACCCTGGCGTGTATGTGGGTGCATCTTTCTATATATGCATGTATGCGTACATATATGTGTATGTATATGCATATATATATGTATGTATATATATAATTTACATATACGCGTATGTATGTATCAAACACATACAATACAAAATTTAATCGCACACAAAATGAATTCATGGTTGCTTTGCGCATTTTATATGAACGTTAAAATTCCCTTCCCCTTTTCTGTATTTTTTCACAAAATCACGAACGATGCCTCTATTTAGGGCATGAAGGTACGTTACATTCTTTTCACTACTCTCACATTAGGCGTTGGGCGAGGTCACGTTCTAAGACGGATGGCCTGGAGTCACGTGCCTCTTGGGGTGGCTTGCCAGGTCTGCCGAGGGAACCCTACAAGGGCTGTACTTGAGGTTAAGTAGATCGATACAAGGAAAAGCTTGCTAACGTTTCGCGCGTGCTCTCCCCAGCGCCGCTCGTAGCCCACGAGACCACGAATCACAGAAAACGGAGGGAGAAAATGGGACCGGCGCTATGGTAGGCTCAACTATAGTATTCCTCGCGGGAATTATTATCGGTTTTATTTTCTGATTTTTTTTTTTGGCCAATTAAACTGTTTATCCATCGTCCATTCAGAAACAGGCTTTACCTTACAGTTTCAAAGAGCGTATTTCTCTTACATTCAAACAAGAATATATATATTTACATACACGCACATACAGACAGACACAGTCACATGTACATACACACGGACAGACATATATGAACACAGTGTAAATATATATTTATAAATATATATTCACACAGGATATGTGTCTGTCTATCTGTCTATCTCTTTATCTATTTATTAGTTCGTCTTTGTATGATGTATGTATGCATGTATGTGCATTTTGTGCAGCATGCACTTAAAAATTACCAAAGCCTGTTTGCATTCCAAATATTTAGAAAGTTGTATTTCCTCGTTGGAAGTGAACCTGATATCCTGCGCCCAATGACTGACTGCGGCCTGTCGAGTGGCGCGGCGGCCGTCCGAGATGTTCCACGCGAGATCGGCCCGTATGGCGGTCGCAGTGGCCGAATCTTCCATATAGCATGTTGCTCCTAGTGTGTTCACCCCTCGCGTGGCCTCTCCTGTGTTCCCACCCTCCTTGCGAGGGAACACCACCTGCAACTGCAGCCCCACCTCCATACACACGCTGGCTTGGCCTTGAGCTCAACGGCAGCTGCAGTGTGTGCAGGTTCGGGCTCAGAATGTTTCATTCCTTGGTTGCGCTTTGGGTTTTTGGATGCTACTAACAGCAGGCCAGATACACCATTTAGGTTATTTAGATGAGAAGACCCATTATTATTTATCATGTTTTCTCATTAATTAATCAAATGTTGTTACACAGTTTGACGATTTCGGAACACGGGACAAGAGGCAATGCATGTTTGTCCCACATCGCAGAATGTGTATTTGGAAATGCTTTTGGACGGTGCCTCGCACATGTATTGAGTCATTGTCTTGTTATGGAAGCAGGTTCCGAACACTTTCCTTGCGGTGGCCTATCCTTGGACACTTTCATTTAACCTACCTAAACCTGTTGCGGTTAACTTCGAATGCATATGTTTATCTCAGTTTGATAAGTCGGGAATCGCGTAATATATTTCATACCATAAGAGAATCTTTGGGCAGATTACACCGAGTCTCAAGACAAGCTTCACTGAATCGAACACAAGTTTGGTTCAGTGACCCGGAGGCTTGGTTGGGGTTTGCGCCGAAAGATGGCGTTGGCGGAGACGCTGCACTACTGACTAATGTGTTATTACACTTTCATGCGTAAAAAGATAACGAGAAAAAGTGACTCGGAATAATAGTTTGGCTTAAGTAAACGTCATATTTTGGGAATTCAAGCGCTTTATCAGACACATGAAATGCGGCTGGTATTTCTTGGCAGCAATTTAAGATTTGTTACATTAAAGAAATGTTTTCATAGACAAAAATGCGTAAAATGGGTGCAGATCTGTTTTATCGCTTTCATGTCGATTTCGGCAACCGCATGCAAAAAGAACAAGGAATTCTTGCACTGCATAGAGGATGCACGTGCAGTCGCTCGTAAACTATGCTATGAGACGCAGCGATAATAGTAGTTACTTGTTAAACCGAGCGAGAGACTAGCATTGCAGAACCACGATACCGTCGCCACACTGCGCTTGCTTCCGCGGGGCACCGACCGAGGCCATCTTGAGGCCGACCTCTGAAACTTGCACTGAAAATAGCACGGCAATCTGAGATACACGAGCGAGGGCGGGCCATAACCTTGGTGGCTGACCAAGGGAGGCGGAGGGGCGGTGTGGATGGACGAAATGAGAGGAGGAAGAGCAGTTGGAAGAGGGGTGGGGTAGGGGGGGGGGCTCCACCATATTGCGTAAGAGTAGAGGAGCGGCCATCAACTCCTTTGCGTTTCCTTGCCGGGTTCGCTGTCCTTAATCCGGGTCACTCGAACAGGGTCACTATAAGGGCACCCATGTCAAAAGGCAAAACCCTCTCTGTCTTCCTAAGTCTGTGAGGCTGGAGTGGAAGGGCCCAAGAGGCAAGGAGAAGGAGGAGGAGGAGGAGGAGAAGGTAGACGACCCCTAAATTCTTCTTGCATTTTTCTGGGGTCGTATCTGCGTCGTGACCTCTGACAAAGGGGCCTTCGGTCGCTCGGTGGGAATCAACACCAGCACGACTTTCAGCAGAGGGGGAAATGGATCACATACACGCGCACTTCAGAGTAAAAAGGGCTTGATTTTGTTTGCTTTAACGTTTCAATAAAACGCGTCACCGAGCGTACTCTTTTAATTGCATCCAACTCGCGTGCTGAATGTTTACCTTCGTGTACTGCCGGTTATCGATTTCCTAGTTTCCACTAAGTTGTTTACGGCCACGTCATTCTCTGTTTCGTACACACGCGGCCGTGAGTGGATTCAGAGAATCATAAATTGATGTTGTCATACTGTAAATGGCGTAGTTGTGCCAGCGCATAAGGTCCTTTGTCGATAAGTAAAATAGATTGAAAAGGGAAAATTTAGCAGTTCTTGCAGTGTTGAAGATTTAAAATCGCTGTTTGCCTGCATGGATTTTTAGACCAGTAAAGGCGTTTACTTTCTTAAATTGCTCATTATGCATGTGACTCAGCGGCGGCTAAACAGAAGCGACTTTGTCTGAGAAGTGCGTGCCGCGAATTGACCCTTTCCCCCCGTCGGCAGCCATTCGATTCCTGTAACCCTCTCTCTGCCTGCTCTCCCACGTGTGTGTTCCCAAGCTCTGCCGGCTATTAACACTTTCCCCTCGCTTCGGCCTCTCTTCGAGCGAGGGGAAAGGACCCGGCAAGGTGACTCGTCATCCCTAATACCTCGGCTTCTCCTCAGTCACGCCGCGGGGTCATGACCTAGCCATCGACCCAGACCTTGAGGCCGGGGGAGGGGAAGGCCACGGTGTAACATGAGGGGAATGGGACACACATTGGGGCGTGCATTGGTCGGCTGTGTGGCCGGGAAGGGGCGCCGTGTGTACAGGAGTCGTCCTCGTGTACCGTCATAATATTTGCATTTTTTTTTAGGGGGAGAAAGCTCTTTCGTTTGGGTTCGCGGGGAGGGCGCGTGTTTGGCTATGCATTACCAAAATATATGCTCGAGGAGTGATCAATACCCTTGTGTGAGGGAAGAGCCTTAAGCCTACCTATTTTTAGGCCTATCCATCCTCCCCTCACACCAATAATTGCTCCGTCCTTTCCCTTTTTTTCCCTCTTTCTCTCTCCTTTTTTGATGTGTGGTTTTCTTCCCCTTGGCGCCGTACCCTCAGACTATCCGTTCGATAATTACCGGGCCGTTGAACCTGGACGGAGCAGCGCAGTGCAAATATTCACGCCTTCCTCTCTCTGCTTGAGGGTCAAGATCTTTGCTGATGGTCGTGCTCGGTCGCCACCACGCGGAGGCTGCATTGGCGAGGGGAAAGAGGAGATCGTGTCTTCCATGTTTGCCTTCGCCGCCTTTGTGCTGCGCTTTTCCTCGGCTTTGTTCTTGCTTCTGCCGCCCTCGCTCCGTCTGTTCTCGCGGTACTCGAGGAAAAGATCGTTGAACGCGGGTTCAGAGACCGTTAAGTGCCGTTCCCTTCCGCGTGTTGCAGTTGTTGATAAACCTTCGTGCATTCGTAAAGCAGCAGACATCGAACTAACACCTGGGACTCTAACCAGATGCGATCGACCTCGGGGTACATAGAGGGAGGCAGCGCGGCAGGGTGAATGGCTGGAGGGAAAGGACTGGGTACGAAAGGAACCGATTCCCCCGAGGGCCTTTGTCAGCGAACTACGGCTCCCCAAGAGTCACATGAGTTGCATCCTGCTCACGCGCCTCGTGAATCGAAAGTACTCTGGGACGCTCGGAAGCACCGCGCTCGCCCGCCCGTCCTCCGCGTGCGACCAAAACACGCGCCCCCCCCTCGCCCCTTCGTGTGTTGTTGTAAGTAATGGCGTGGTGATGCCTCGGCGGCGGAGGGGAGCAGAGCGGCGTTTGTTGCTAGGTACGGCGTGTGGGTTGACTCATGCCAGCGTCACCTCGTGGGTCGGAGGTGAGCTTGAGAGCACTGAACCTGCCTTGCGCAACGCATCTGCAGCACCTGTCTCTGTTCGGACAACTTTGAATCATTACTCTCGATATACAAAAAAAAAAAAAAGAACTGGGAAACAATATCTCGTTAACTTCTCGCTTATCCGGAAGAATAAATCGAAAATATCGGTGAGTTACACAGAAAGAAAAACAGCGGCTGGTTATTAATAGTAACACATCAGTAACATGTGCTTGTGACGTCCCCCTCCCCAACTGGGAAACGAAACATCTGTTCGCTTATTATCTCTATACATGTGTCTGTCTGTTTTTGAACCGGATCTAACCTCTCTTCGTGTCATGCCTGGGTCGCCGAGAACACATGATTCATCAGCTGTGTTACTCATGTGTAATTCATAAACTAGTCGCAACCGACTTTTTTTTTAGACACACACACACACACACACACACACACACACACACACACACACACACACACACACACACACACACACACACACACACACACACACACACACACACACACCACACAACATATCTATGTCGTGCGTGTGTGTATGTGCGTGTGTGGATGTGTATGGCCACCCTAACCTTCACGATAAGTCCTTGGAATCGAGTCAAGGCCTACGACACCTTGATGCCACGTGGCACCTCTCCTCCAAGGCACCTCATGTCCCAAATTCAGCCTCATTTCTTCATTTCTTCACTTATTTCCCTTCATATCGATTTATTTATCTATCTCTCATCATTTTGGATTGCGAAAGAGCTTGGGTGTATTTATCTATGGCTTTGGGTGTTGAGTAACACGGGCGAGCCAATATTTCGTAATAGATATGACATTATCGTTGTTGTTGTGTGAGTAAAGTAACCCTGTGGGAGAAATGGAGGTAAGTAGAGTTATGGGAAATAGTGGAAAAGGAATTGGGATGAAGAGAATATAATGATAATAATGATCATCATCATCATCATCATAATAATAATAATAATAATAATAATGATAATGATAATAATAATAACAGTAATAACAACAACAATGATAATAACAATAATAACAACAACAACAATAGCAACGACAGCAAAAACAACAATAATAATGATTAATAGCACACACACACACACACTCACACTCACACACTCACACTCACACTCACACTCACACTCACACTCACACTCACACTCACACTCACACTCACACTCACACTCACACACACACACACACACACACACACACACACACACACACACACACACACACACACACACACACACACACACACACACACACACACTCACACTCACTCACTCACTCACTCACACACTCACTCACGCATATATATATATATATATATATATATATATATATATATATATATATATATATATATATATATATATATATATATATATATATGTGTCTTCGCGTGCTTTAGACAATTTCTATATGTTTGTACCTAAGCTATTCTGTGTATATTTACTTCACGCCGCTTTCGTTACGAAAGACGTTGGCTTTGTTTAACAACAGACGCTAAAAATACAACAGAGCTGAATTAAAGAGCGCCGTTGGCAGCTGCCCGCAAAGAGGTCAGGCAGGTGGATTCAGGACTGGTTACGAGTCAAGGTAAATCTCGTGGCATCCAGGGGTCACACAGTTGGCACTGAGAGGGGGTAGACGAGCGGCACTCTCAGGTAAGTTGCGATGGCACTGCGAGACCGAGCGAGTGGCCTTGTGAGAGGTTAGTCAGGTAGGTCTTTCTTGGCACTGGTGGTCTCGGCCGGGCAAGGTCATGTGGCACTCAGCGAGGAATGTTTTGATGCTCTTGGTGAGATCCGCGGAGGGCAACCGCGTGAGGTGCGGTTTTGCTTTTTTGCGCTGAAGGTCACCTGTTCTTTGATATATTCCTTGCGGTTTTTTATATCTATTTTCCTCAACTATGAAGCTATTTTTTTGGCTGCTGTTTATCCTTTCACGTCACGTAGCGAGAATGTGACCAGAGTAAATAAACAGAAAATGGACAGCGGGAAGCACCTAAGAAAAACAAAAGGTTCTCGTCCCCAGTCGGTCATGAGCGCGGGTCGTCCCCAGCAGGTATGCGATGCTGTAGACGGCCGTCGCTCGCCCAGCCTTAGCACTAACCATCTTCAGCATGACCCAGTGCTCGCATGCTGTCATTATATCTCATTATACACGCCGTCATTTACGTCTTATCACACGCGCACGCATATACGTTAGGTTTCAGATAAGGCCTTGAATTATATTTATCTTTGATGAGATATGGTAATTTCTTCATCTGTTAGGAAAAGCTAAATCTTTGAATAACCATATAACTAGCAAAATGTTCCCTCCACATAACTTTTAAAATGTGTTCTTTGGTGTTTTACTCAGATCAAACCAAGGTAAAGTTTGCAAACCAAGGTAAAGTTCGGAGCCTTACTGGTAACCGCGTCACAGTCAGATATTTTGCCGTGAGGAAATCCCTGTCCCAGATGCTGCTGTGACATCGCCGTCCCCTCCATTGCCAGCTGCAGCACGTGGCACTGTTCCCAGCGTGCCAAACATTACCCGCTCATCGGCCTTTAACACCATAATAACACCCTGGGCTCGTTCATGTCATTTCATACTTGATGCCTAATTCCGGGCGGGTTTATGCTGCCGTGACGTCCCGAGGCAAGCAAGCCGACGGAGACGAAGCGGCGAACGTGCCAACCGTTGTCACCTTGACGATCGCTCAGATTGGAACTTCGGTGCCAAGGCCACTGACCGCCCCAGCTCGACCCAAGGACAAGGACTCGGCGGCACGAAGGTCGATATCACAATCCCTACCTGAAAGGAGGACACGCCGCCCATCATCTCATGCCACGGGCGGCCTCTGATCACTTTAATTATGTGCATTACCTTCCCGTTCGGCGCCGCTGCCATAGCCGCCGAGGAGCCTCCGCCCCGAGAGACAAGGGCAGCTCAGCCGCCTTGGCCACCTACCAGTTTTCTGGCATTATTTATAGGTCAGTGTTTGTGTAGGTCTGTAGGATCAAGGGAAAGGGCAGGGGAGGGGGGCACGGGGCGTGTTAAGGGCAAGGGGTTCACAGACCTTGGATACCCATTCTTGTGATAAGTTCAGAAGTGTGGATGTTGTTGCAGGTTCACGTATAAGGCTCATTCACGTTTATGCGCATCGTTTTCCTTTAGCTGTGTGTTGTTGCTGTCCTCGTGTGTATTCTAATTACCTTTGTGCTTTTGAGTTGCAGTATATTGATCAGGCAAATGATATACATACTGTTAATGATTTTGTTCTCAGATCCTGTAGCGCGCAGTAATGCATGGGTGCAATTCAAGTAAACTGCAAGCAGACTGACAGACAACACACAGAAAGCAAACACACACACACACACACACACACACACACACACACACACACACACACACACACACACACACACACACACACACACACACACACACACACACACACACACACAACACACACAACAAACAACAAACACACACAGAGAGACGTAAACACCGACGCACACAAACAAACCAGTAAACAAACGTCCAACACACACACACACTACGTATTCACACACGCACATACTCCTACACATACACTCACATCAAACGCGCTCCGAATGCCAGTGATCTTGTGCGCGTCAGATTGAGTGCGATGCTTACGAAACGAATGAAGATTAACTCCAAATGAAGGCGGCGGAGGATGGATGAGAGCAGCATCGACAGCTCAACGCGTCTTCACGGTCACAGCCAGGCGGGTGACGTCAGCACCTTTACTTCAGGGTCACATAGCAGAGAGTGACGCGATCACCTATACTTCAGGGTCGCGGTGTGGTTGGCGTGGGGGTCCGCGTGTAGAGGCGTGTAGCGTAAATGTTCCAAGGCGGTTTCGAGGTAATTGTGCTGAAGGAGAAGAGAAGTATGTTAACCTGAAGGTCAACCGTCCTTCGACTTTGGGGTAAGGGCAGGGTGGGGGAAGGGGGAGGGAAGGGGGGAGAAGGGGGAGGGAGAAGGGGGGGCAGGGTTTCGGATGGGCCTGCGGTTGAATACACGCTTCGATGCTCTCGCTGTTCCCTGATTATCTCGAAGCATGAGCTCGCTCTTGAGACGAGGGGCTCCGTAAGACGCTCGGCGGATATTTTTAGAGCTGGATGTTTATCTTATCGTAATACGAAGAATATTTACGAGATTGAAAGGTAACTTATTATTTTTCGCCTTTCGAATTACGGGAGTGACAAATAACTAAGATATTTCTGACCGAATGCTTTCAAGAAATGGGTGTGTGGCTGAGCACAGACACTGTCAAAACATACCGTAAAAGATCTTTGTATTACGTGTCTACACAACGCTAAGGTCAAGGTTTTGGTTATGAATTGTAAGAAAAAAAAGTAAAAGTAAGAACGTCGCCCCAACATTCAAAGTCGGTAAGGATCAAAACATGTCCATCTTCCACACAAACTTCGCCTAAGCCTCCTCTGCGCGTTTGCAAGATGTTGACTATAAAGGCGCGTTTCCCACGCTAAGCACGCGGAAATTCACTCTTGTAGCCGGACAAGGAAGCGAAAGGGCATCAGACAGTGTGAACGACCCGGCCACAGAGTTCATGTGTTCTCAAGAAGAAGAAAAAAAAACATAAAAATGAGGCAAGAACCGTACACCCCTGACCAATTTATTGTGGGAGGTGTCCCGGGTGGGCTTTATGCAAGGAGCACATAGAGGCGATTGTATCGTGACGTGTCTCAGTGTCTTTGCCTTCTAGTACACTGACCCCGAAATACATTTGGCGGTTCTGTCGCCGCATACCTTTGCTGTGTATGTTGCAGGAATCTAGTGTATCCTACATGCAATGAACTTAAAAGCTGATGCTTGTGTGCGGACCGCTTTTGCAATTACTGTCCTCTTGCCACGGTCAAAGCGCCCTTTAGGAGATCAGTTTGAACCGCAACGACGTTTGTCATATTACGTTGACATTGAGGCGCCTGCGAGTGCCATAAGAGCGTGTTTTGAGCCGTCGCTCGTCTTCCACTTTCCTGGAGAAAGGGAGCGGAGGCCACTGGTTCCTCCTTCGGATCTGTGACGAAAGTGACTCCTCGTGGGGTCACTTTTACCCCCCCCCCGCGCTCCTTCCGTCACCACCATCCACCGCCACTGCCCTATTCACCTGCTGTTCCACCACCACCATTCGGGTGTGGGAGGGACGGAGGGAGGGAGCCGGGACTGAGGGAGAAGGTCTTCACAGGCAAAACCAAGCCTTGAGGAGAGTAAACGTAGAGGCGGGGTTCGTGTGTTACCGCTTGAGGAGGTTTTGGGGGCGGCAGCTGGGGCCGAGTGGGCGCGATAGGCCCACGGCGCGCGGGCGGCCCTGGGAACCCCGGGATCGCCTGAGTAAACGAAACCGAGGGTACTACAGGTTCCGGCGGGGGGGGGTGGGGGGAGGGGAGGGGGGGTCGCTGCGGGTTGGGGAATAGTACTACTAGTAATTATTCGAGAGGATCAGGAGGCGATGAAAAGCGGGTTGTAGGCATGTATGACTTGGTCTACGGATGGCTTTTACGGATGAAAAAGACGATGGAAATGCGTGCATGAATTCACTTTGTAGTACACGAAGGAACACTACCGAGTGCTTTGTACTTTAAGTCTTAACTAATAGTAAAGTAACTTGAGATACTGCATGTGTTCTTGCTTCTACACACACACACACACACACACACACACACACACACACACACACACACACACACACACACACACACACACACACACACACACACACACACACACACACACACACACACACACACACACACACACTTCAGCAATAACATCGTTCTCATAACCATCAGGGCGTAACAGCCGTTGTGCTTTCGCCGTTTCACCTTCAACTCCCCTTCATGCCGCCCCCGCCCCCCCCCTCTCAGCGCGTCACTGCCCCCCGCCCCCCCACTTCAACCCCTACCCTCCCCCTCCCCTACACCAAGAAGAGGGAGGGAGGGGGGAGGAGATGGGGGGGGGGGCGATCACCAGAATTCCCATCTCTTGTCCATTTCATGTAGTTTCGAAATTACGTTTTTTCCCCTTTGGTGTCGCTATTTCGAACGAAGAATAAATCAGTGAAAATCTATCTTTTGACTCGTATGAGACAATTCAGCAGTAGTAAGGAAAAGAAAATAACTCGTCATAAATCCACTTAATGTCTTTAAAGTCATGACACTGCCTCTGCAATCATTACGCAGCAATGCAGAGTGCAATCTCCCGAAGCTGTGCGTGGCGGGTGGGTCATAATCTGCCTTGGTTTTCAGTGTTATCTTTTTTAGTCAATTTTAGTAAAGAAAGGGAGAAGAGGAGAGAGCATCTTGCTTTGAAGACTCTTTGTTGTCTTCTTGATCCGTCTGCTTTATCGTTGCCACCTCGATCATTAGGTGTATTCTGAGCACGAGCACAGGTACATCCTCCTCTACCGAAGCTTGGTTACTTCAGCTTAAAATTCTACAGATATACGCGCACACGCACACGCACACACACACACACACACACACACACACACACACACCACACACACACACACACACACACACACACACACACACACACACACACACACACAACATACATACACACACACACACACACACACACATACACACACACACACACACACACACACACACACACACACACACACACACACACACACACACACACACACACACACACACACACACACACACACACACACACACACACACACACACACACACACACACACGTGTGTATGTGTATGTGTGTATGTGTGTATGTGTATGTATATATGATTATATATGTATATATGTATATATAATATATATGTATATATGTATATATATATATATATATATATATATATATATATATATATATATATATATATATATATATATATATATATATATATATATATATATGTGTATGTGTGTGTGTGTGTCAGTTTGTATCAGTTTTCGTGTATGCCTGGTTTACTTGTTTGTTACTCATCTATCCTTTTCATTATGATTTTAACTATTCCCTCCGTAACTCTATATTTTCTTCATCCTCTTCATTTATCTCCAAGTTAATTTCTCTTCTCTTCTCTTTTCTTCTCTCTCTCTCTGTTATGCATCTCCCTCGGCTTCTTCCTCGCGTTCACATCTCCTTGTTGAGCCCCCAATCGCCTCCTGTTCTTCCTGCTCCCCCTCCGTCACCGTTACCTCACTCTGGTGTCTTTGCACTCCTGGAGGAGAGCGAGTCTGCCTCGGGGGGAGTTTGCCCTCCATTCGCCCTCCACTTGCCCTCTGCTCCCCACCGCTGCTACCCTCTCCGCCTCCTCCGCTTTGTACGTCGTCAGCGGTGCCTCCAATATTAATTCTCCCTCCGAGTGCTCTACTTCGACGGCCATCAGGGCCACGGGAAGGGCCGCTGCTGGTTGCATGAGGAGCGCCGCTGACGTCCCTTCATGGCAGGTGCTTCCCCGGCCCGAGCGGTGCCTCTATTGTTCTCCCGGCGTGAAGGGAGGCGGCCCACAAAAACTGTTCCATCTTACACAACACCGCAGGTGATATGCACAATATTACTTTCTGGGCGGATGGGCGAGGGGAGGAAGAGGGATGACTCGGAAGGTGAAATATGATAAACTGACGCCGCAGCGGCAGATAACTTGGCCTTTTCTTGGAAGATTCCAGGAAAACTTTGCCTGCGGCGACCTGCGAGCCTCGAGCTTGCCACACAACTGGTCCATACCGGGAACACCCGGAGGAAGAGGAGAAGGGTGGGCGGGGGAGTCGAGATAGGAAGAGTTTCGCGGTCTGGTACGCGGTCGCAGCATTCTTGCAATAGAAGAGTATTCTTGTAAAAAAGGACCAGGACGAGAATGGATATTCGAGGGAAAGCAAAGCTCCGAAGAAAAATGTCCCCGAAAATCAGAAACGACACGCTTTAAGGGAAGAAAAGACAGGCATTACAGCAATAACATTGATAAAAGAAGATAATAATAAGAATAAACCTCATGAAGGCAAAAAAATAATAAAAAATGGAAATAAAGGTCTTGGGCCCCATTCAAATCCGATTGTCACGAGTGTAGGAGCGAACAGTTAGAACTCATCAAAGTGTATCATAATGACGGGACAAGAAGGAGGCGACGACGCGGAGAGGGAGTCAACAACCTAAGGACGCGACGCCGCCTTCGCCCTCCCTTCCGAGGCGCAGGAATACCGGTAGTCCAACCTTTCCGTCACGCAGGAGCTTCCGGTGGGGGAAGTGTCTCCGCGGCGCTGGCACTCGTGGGTGAAGGACCCTCGGTGTCCCGGCTCGAGAGGGGAGGGGGGAGGGGGGACGAGGAGGGGGGCAGGAAGGAGAGGAAGAGGGAGAGGAGAAGGGGGAGGAAAAGAGGGGAAGGGGAAGAGGGGAGAGGAAGGGGAAGAGGGGGGAGAGGAAGGGGAAAGGGAATAGAAAGAAAAAGAGGAAGGATAAGAAAAGGGAAAGGGGAGGCAAAGACGGAGAGGAGGGGGAGGGAAAGTAGAGGGAGAGGAAAATTAGAAGGCCAAGGGGAGGGGGGACAGGAAGGGGGAAAGTAGGGGAGGTGGGCAGAGAGGAGAGGAAGGGGAGACAGAGGGGGAAGCGGGCCGAGAGAAGAGGAAATGAAAAGGGTGAGAAAGGAAGGAGAAGGAATAGAGTGGAATAGAAAGAGAGACATAACAGAACGGAGAAAAGTGAGGGGAAGCAGTGCCAGAGAAACTGAGAGCAGCAGAGCCAAAATAAAGCGAAGGCGCTTTTTCGAACCATCTCGCAGATATTTGACAGACAGCGAGCCCGAAGAGCGTGCACGGGGGAAGCAGTTGCGCGAACGAGGAAGAGGCTCCGAGAGGGCTCCTCCCGTGCACGGCCGCGCCAGGATCCCACACGGAAATAGCGAGGAAATTACCCACGGTCCGTCCCACCTTCCCACCTGCTTGCTTCATCTTCCCGTTACCCTTTTTTCTGCGAGGATATCCTGCCTACTGTACGGTACACTTAAGTGCACATGTAATTACCTAGCTGCACATTTTACTGTTCAAGTGTTCGTCGACCGTGGTAGTCGTCGGTTCATGAACTGAAGGCTGTTCCGCTTCTCGTCCCTAGTTCTTTGGCCCGGACGCTCCCTCGCTCGCCTCGTGTGGTCTTCAATACGGTTTGTTGCGTGGCGGCGCCGGCTCGCGCTTCCTCGGTTGCGAGCCGGCCCCGAATCCATTTCCTCCGTGGCCCTGCCCGCCAACCCGTTATCTGTATCGGTGCCCATACCCGGTGCAGTTACGCAAGTACACATACACATGAGCACACACACACACGCACGCATACGCCCACACACACACAGAGACATGAACGCGTACACACACACACACACACATACACGCACTCTACACAAGCACTCCACTCTCGCTGGCACTTGACCCTGAGTGCCAGCACCTCGTGGAGACAGCCTCCGAGCGATCGCTGTCCTCGCCCTCCCGCGTGCCATGGCCTCCCTCTTTTTCGAGCGATCGCCAGCGCGTCCCGGCCCAAGGGCGCCTCCCGCCGCCTGCACCTCCGGAGTATTGCCCTTAGAAGACCGCGTTCGATTCCTTGAGCGCGGGGGTTCGGTCCGCCTGGTGAATGCCCTCCGCCGGCGACAGTTAGGAGGCGAGGGTGACAAAGGGAGATTTTCTCACCATTCTTATCCCTTGCTCGTCATGATCGTCGCCGGGCGTGCCTTGATGGGCGCCTGCAAGACGTGCGAGAAGGAAGGAGGGTTGCAAGGAGGCGCGGGTTCGGGGAGGCGTCTCAAGGTATGACTGCCAGGTAACGGGTCGGTGAAGTTACTGACCGGGCCGCCAGGGGGATGTCGACGAACGCGGCGGCAGAAGTAGGGAACCTGTTGCCTCGTAGCTATGTGCGCCTGAACGCTCGTCGATGCAGAATATATATATATATATTATATATATATATATATATATATATATATATATATATATATAGAGAGAGAGAGAGAGAGAGAGAGAGATAGAGAGAGGGGGGGAAGAGGGAGAGGGAGCCACAAGTCCATTGAAATTTCAGTAATGACAGCCAAGATCCAGGAAGCGAAGAGATTGCTATACTCGATCGAATACCTTAAAGATAATCTGACATCTCCTCTTCAACATCTCTAAAAAGAACAAGCAAAAAATATTATAATAACCCGCGTTGCATACCAGATGTCAGCCTGTTCGAGGAACCGTCCCGCTCCATGGTAATTGATGGTAACTTTAAAACGCATTTAGAAGCACCCGGAAGAAGGCGACCAGAGAATACCGCATCAAAGTTCATTACACCGAGAGGAGCGCGAGCCGAGCCAATGATGGAATATATATATTTTTTTCTCTTCATTAAGCGAGGGAATGATAATGAAATCGTTTGCAGCGGCAATGACGGTGCATGGGAATATTTGCAGTTCTCAGGTTCCGAGGGAGTTCGTCAGTGTTTGCGTTTCTTTCATACCGAAATGCACAGCCCGACTTTACATTTTCCTGCGAAAGATTGCAGTTTGTTTAAACGCATTTTTCTTTTCCTAAGAGGCTATTCCACAAGAGAGAGATAATAATCATCTGCGAGGCGCCCGCCACACGCATCTAATTATATAATCACACGCAGTTTGGCCGGATGAAAATAATGGGCTGAAACGCACACATAATCGACGCAAAATCACTCAGGCCGAAATGGGAGCTTCCCGCCGAAGGAACCCAGAACGAGAGTTAATGAGACCGGGAGGAAACTGAAATTATTCCGAAGTGAAAACCCTCAAGGTCAAAATCGGGGGAAAACGAACAAAAGGGAAAGAAAAGGTAATCGTCTTTCGAACCGACAGGATATCGGTTATCAGGGATTTTAGTGGAAAAGGCCAGGGAGGGAAAATTAAGGACGGGGTCGAGACGAATGCATGTGTCGGTTGGGTTACGCAAGAGAATTATGCCTCGACCTCGAAAGCGGGAGCGCCAAGGGAGATGAACTTGGAGGCAAATGCAGAAGAAGATTAACATGGGAGGTCTAATGAATAAGGTCATTTGGTAGGATGCTTGAATACAAACGCAAACACACTTCTGTAAATATGAAATCAGAGAGATGAGCCTGGTAAAACAAACGCTACATTTTCTCTCCTAAAACAAATCAAGTCATGCGCTTTTATCGTTTTTTACATTCACAAATCGGAAAAAGGGGCAAATGTAAATGCACAAGACAAAACCCGACTTACCGAAAAGAGGGTAAAAGAATAAAAATAAAATAAAACTGGGGAAAAAAAACTAATTATTACTGGTTGACTGTAATGGGGTAGGGAGGAAGGGGGAGGGGTTCGTGGGTAAGGAGAGCTGTGGGAGGAGGAGGAGGAGGAGGAGGAGGAGGAGGAGGAGGAGGAGGAGAGGAGGAAGGAGGAGGAGGAGGAGGAGGAGGAGGAGGAGGAGGAGGAGGAGGGAGGGGGCGGCGGCTGCGAGGGGGAAGGGGAGTGGGAGGAGCCTGTGTTCCCTTCCGGGTTCATGGTACATGGGAAAGACTGGGAGGGACGGGTTGCCGGCGTTCGAGGAGGGCGGCGTCGGCGGGGAAGCTTCGGAAAGGTAAAAATCAGCGGGACCCGACGGGGAAGATGGCGGGCAAGAACGAAGCGACGCCGCACCGGGAACTGAATCGCCATCGTGCGGGTGAATAATGAGACTTTAAAGGAGATTACGCGCGCGAATACGACCCGAAAGGGCCAGCTCCGAGAGGGAATGTAGAGCGGCCGCCCCGGGAACTTTATAGGGCCCAGAAACCGTCATCATCTTCGGAGGGGGAAGTCAAGGTGGCGCAAACCTCTCTTATCGGGGAATTGCGCGGACGATAAAAAGTACAGACGTATCGCTCTCGGGAGGTGAAAGAACGCAACAAAAAACTCGAATATGTAAGGTACGTGGAAGGAACAACTGGGGCAGTGGAAGGTACGAAGGGCAGGTAGGAGGAGGAGGAGAGGTGGAAAAGGGAGAAGGAGGAGGAGGAAAATAAAAATAAAAATAAAGAAGAGGAGAAAAGGTGAAGGAGAAGGAGGAGAAAGAGAAAGAAAGAGAAAGAGAAAGATAAGGAGAAGGAGGAGGAGCAGGGGGAAGGGGAAGAGGAGAAAATAATGAGAGAGGTTATCCGAGCACTGCGAGGATCTGGAGGTCACCGTAGGGCCGCAGGAATGCCTCGAAGGACCCCTGCCTGGACGCATTTACCTGCGGGCATTTTCTGATGTGCGGCTTCGTGATTTCGCATTCCTGCGGTCGCGTGTTGTTATTAAAGCAGGCAGCGCTCTTGACCCTCGAAATCATCGCAGACCCCGACGCCCGTGTTGACTGGCGAGATGCGGAGCCGCGTTCCCTGTCGGCGACGCTAGGATTGCTGGCTTCACTATTTTTTTTCATATATTCAAAACATACACACATATAGAGACGTACATATGTACATGTGTGCATGCGTGTATGTATGTATGTGTGTCTGTAATTTAAGAGATATTTGAAATGAGCATCTATGATTTTTTCTGTATGTTTATGGTTCAGACACATGTGTAAATGCATAATGGCAGAAAAAGAAAATCATTGACAGACATTCAAATTCACATGAGCTCCATAAATCAAAGCCGCTGAGAACACTAGTGATTTGTGGTCTGCAACCGGCGGTCTTCGCGTTATACTTGCTGACGTCAACTTCTCTCCCCGCCCGGCCGCCCCCACTTCAGCCAAACACTTTCCGTCAGCAAGTGTGCCAGGGGAGGGGGGCGGGAGCGGCTGCCACGGAGGCACCACCGACACATAGACCCACTGGAGGTGGGGCCAAGTGGGTCTGGGTAGAGCCATGGCAACCATACCTGGCTCACTCCTCTTGACAGCTCTTTTTTTACTATTGATATTCCGTTGGCTTATTTTTCTTCTTTTGACATCTTCTTGACTGACTAAATATGCTTTGGTGATGGATAGGTGAATATGTAAGGGGAATGGGGGGGGGCGACGGAGAGTGATGATTGGCGTCGTAGTTTACGACGATGTAGAAGAAAGACTTATCCATAGACAAAAATGAAATGGGAAACACGGTAATGTTTTTACGGCCTGTGGAATAAAGCGTGGTTAACCTCACTTTCGCTTACGCCATCCCTCGGTTCCCTTTTGAAATGACAATAATAGAAAGTGAAAAAAGGATGACTGTGCGTGGCATTTTCTTGCCTCCTCGGGGATGGTAGGACAAGCAGTGGTCGAGGCAGGTAGCAGGCCCAGGTGGCGGAGCCGTAAGCCTACATGGTGTCGGCCACACTCTCGCTTTTGGTTGTTCCGGCCCCCTCGCGGCCGCCATGTGTCCATACAAAGCACCACGTGGTCTGCGGGCCCCGGCGAGGACCACTTGCATTAGGAAATCGGCCTTTGGCTGTTTCAGGAATGAGAACATGAATCCAAGAGAATGAACTGAGACACGTAATTCGATCCCGAGGTGTAGGTCCTCCTTCGAACGCGACCCGCCGGCCGCCCGTCACCCTTTGTTCTTGTGGTGAGGATGTGGAGGTGAGGACTCGTGGCTGGCGTCCTAACACTTCCTGAATACGAAGGAGTGAACTTCAGGATCCTACAGTCGTGGCGGTTGCAGGAACAGGAGGCAAATCTTGGCCGGGGCTGTTGCCATGTGGGAGGCACTCAAGGCACTCGGGGTTGCGCCCTTCTCTATCCTTTATGACCTTTATATGGCCTCTATTCAAGTGACCTTCCGCATCTTCTTGAAGGTCACACGGGGCGAGATGGGCATGTGGTTGATATCGCTGCTGAGAAGGAGGGGGGGGGGGAGAGAAGGGGGAGAAGAAAGGGGTAGGCTAATAGGAGGCGAGGAGAGTGGCTATTCAGAAGGGATGGGATAGGTTAGGAAAGGAATGAAATGGAATGAACGGGAAAGGAAGGGAAAGGAAAGGGAAGGGAAAGGGAAAGGGAAAGGGAAATGAAGAGAAGGAAAGCGAAGAGAAAATGAACATGAAAATGAAAGAAATTGGAGAAAGGTGAAGGTGACAGCCATGAAAGTGCGAAAGAATTCGAAAGAGCAAGGGCATCAAAATGTCTCTGGCCATTCACGTTTTAATCGTAGTGGCGACGTGCCTAAAGAAAGCTTGCTGCAACGTCCCACATATATCCCCTTCTTTCTAAGCTGCACAGACACCTAAAGTTCGATCGAAGCGAAACTCGCACAGGTACGGAGGTTATTTACACCTGCCCCGTCTCACCCCCGGTCTCGCCCCCCTCTCTCCCCCCACCTGATAGTACCGGGGTGAACACACTACACATGTGTTATGCTAATGTGTGTAACCTAGAATGTCACTCACCTCTTCCGGCCAACGACTGGATGCATGTGCGGATGCAGAGAGAAGCGCGATAGTGGCACTTTGCCGGGGACGGGAAGGTCGATAGTATGTGCGAGACACTACGGAAATAGGAACCATCTGGCATGTGGGAGTAAGGTCGCTGACATCGAGAGTAATGGCTTTATTGGGCATGTACGTGGCCGTTACACCAGCTGCAGGACGTTGCATCTATCAACCGCTGCATTGTAGCGATGCACTGACCTTTGTTCCCGGGGCGAGCAATTAGTTTTTTTCCTATCCCTTGAAATTGTTTTGGAGTTGGCGAAAAGGCTTATCAAAGGCCATTATAAGCCTTTGGCGACGTACACATCCCGCTATATGAGAGGCGGAAACGTGGAACTGCGAAAAGACTTTGGTGCCATTGCCATAGCGCTGCGTCATCGCGGTGTCAAGACACCTGAATGACGCTGCTGCTGATTTCTGCCTCTTCCCTTTGTGCTCTGCTCCTAAACTTCCCTATCAACTTTCACTTACCGGCGAATTAATAAATGATTCATTACGATCGAAATTGTACGCATGGGAGGAAGGTTAACATCTGTTCAGCCGAGGAGCACAGGTGTGCCGGTGTGGCATTATCATAAAACATAGTACATCTGTTTCTGACGCCGATGACCGAGGGGTGTTTGAACCGCACAGCTGTTATGAAAAACAGTACGAGGGGAGAGAGTACTGACCTGAGGACTGACACACACGTTAAAAATAGCAACCACGTTCTTTTTACGTATGATCTAGGATAAGAACCACGGCATTTGTCAAGGAGTGCCGAGGGTCTCACTGACAAAGGGAGGCACGATTCAATGACTCGCTATAAACACGATGAGGACGCCTATCCGAAGGGGAGAGGAGGAAGAGGGATGCGAAAGAGGACGCAGAGACCGAGAGAGGAGTAGATGGGAAGGGGAAAGAGGAGAAGAGAGAGCAGGAGAAGAAAGAGACATGTTTACCTGTCGATCTGTATGTTTATATTTACTTATTTGTAAATATATCTATCGGGAGTGAGGGAAGAGGGAAAGCGGTGACGTGGTGGTAGATAACATTTCCAAAATAAACAAAAGAATAGAAGAGCAAGTTTAGGAGGTCTGTGCCACATGACACCTGGGTTAGAACGCAATTAGTGTGTTTTACTAATATTTTAAGTTTCCTAATAACGTTGTCACTTTCCTTTCTGTAACACTTGTGTAGTATGTGACGTTTCCTGTCACAGAGTGCATATTCATTAATAAATTTATTTGAACTGATGAATTAAATCGAAGCTGAAATTCTGTATTTCTTTCGTATACCACATGCAGTCCCGCGTGACAAAGGCCTAACCAGGTCTGCCAAGTGTTCATAGGCCTACCCTGTCAACTGTTGTCAAAATGCTATTCGAATGGTAATTTTTGACTGCGGCAGATCCCATTCCAATTAAATGTGGTTTATGATCTTTATTGTCTATGAAGGTCCTAAACATCCAACACGTGTCAGAGAAGTGAACAATGCTCTCTAACACACACACACACACACACACACACACACACACACCACACACACACACACACACACACACACACACACACACACACACACACACACACACACACACACACACACACACACACACACACACACACACACACCTGGAAGAGCTGGCCTGGCCTTACAAAAACAGTTAAGAATATATGAAATCCTCCCACGATTGGAAGCGCTGGGTCGGGCCTACAAAACACGTCTTCGCGACTGCGCAACTTGCTCGTCAATTGAGGTCATTTTCGGGAAGGTGACCGGGTGAAGGGGGACCACACACTCCAATGAATTTACAGTTTAACCTTCGAGAGGGAGACCGGTCCGTGCGAGCCGAAATTCTTGTTTGTTGGGTCACGCTGCTGCCAAGGTGACCCTCGACGCGAGAGGCCGAAGGCGGCTGGCGATCACTCTCTTTTTGCGCGTGTGAAATCGAAAAGGAAATCACGAAATCTGGGGCGGAAAGTAAAGTCCCTGGGTACGGGCGGCGGCGGGCGGCTGCCTGGGTCGCGGCTGTATGGGGTGATTTCTGTGGCCGTTGCTGAAGAGAGGAACAAATACAGACACGCTTGTACGCACGCACGCGGACACACACACACACACACACTCACACTCACACTCACACTCACACTCACACTCACACTCACACTCACACTCACACTACCACACACACACACACACACACACACACACACACACACACACACACACCACACACACCACACACACACACACACACACACACACACACAGAGAGAGAGAGAGAGAGAGAGAGAGAGAGAGAGAGAGAGATAGAGAGAGAGAGAGAGAGAGAGAGAGAGAGAGAGAGAGAGAGAGAGAGAGAGAGAGAGAGAGAGAGAGAGAGTAGCAAGCAGAGAGAAGCAGCGAGCCAGACGCCGAAACAGTGAATCACCCAAACAGAGGAAAACAAATGCCCAAACACGAACACGGAAAGGCACGCGCGGACGCCGGCATAATGTGGCCTAGGTTTACAGTATGACCTTGATGACGAAGACAAAGACCGGGACGGAGGAAGGGGTGCAAGGCAGGGGGAGGGGGCGGGGCGGGGGAAGCGGCACCACTACGCACCTTCCGCCACGTGGCCGCTGTAGGAGGGGGTGACGCCGCCGCGGCCGCCCCTCTCCTTCCCCTCTTTCTCCCCTCCCGCTCGCCCTCCCCTTCTCTCGCCTCTCGATGCGACTCGTTCTACTTGTCAGGATGAGCACACTGTACACATCCCCGTCGCTCGTGGCCAGGACTCTTTCGAGATGTTTCTGTCCCTGTTATAGTACTTATTTATTTAGATCTTTCCTTTCTACCCTGTCCGTCACTGGAATAAACCGGACGGAAACGTTAATAGAGATAAGAGACGAGAGGAGAAGGAAAACTAACCGAAAAGAGGATGGAAGGGGAAAAGGGTAGGCAAGTCAGCGAAAGACATGCGCAAGCCTTTAAGATGTCCACCATAGTGGTTCGAAAAAAAGATAAATAAAAACTTAACCTGTTCAGGAGGGGCTAGGTTAGTGGTGTGCTGTGTGGATGAAGTCTGCAGATGGAAAGATTGTGTAAGAGGAGGAAAGAGGTGAAAGAACAAGGAAACAAGAGGAGATTAACTAAACAAGCTGGGTATTTCGAGAATATTCTTTAGTTATATTTAATGAAGTACAGTATGAGAAACGTGCATATGTTGAATTCGAAGTAAGGGAAAATACTTTTTATAAGGATAAAATATTGGGACAAGAACCAGATTAATCTAGTTTCCTATTTCTGGCAAAAGCCGGGAGGAAAAGAGTCAGTTTATTTCCGCGAGGGCGAAGGAGGCAAGGTGAATGGAGAGGGAAGACCTTGCGGGAGGCCGAAAGCATGAAATGTTTCGATGACATAATGTCGTCGCGAAAGTGAAACAGCTCGCACGCTTAAACAAAGCCAGAAAGCGAGCGTAAGACGAGCTCGCCGCGCCGCCGCCGCACGCCCGCCGATCCCGCAGCCAACAGGAACTCCTCGCGCCGTGGCCGAGTTCCCCGCCGGAGCGAGATGACAACTTCGGCAGGGGTGGATGATCGCAGGTGACCGAGGGTTGCTCACCTCCAGAAGCCCCCGCCCGGGCCCCTCCTCCTCCTCTCCCTCCTCCCCCGCACCCTCTCTTCGCTCTCACCCGACCCCTCTCTCCCGGCTCTCCCCGACCCCCTCTCTCCTCTCCCCCTCCCTCACCCCTCTTCCTCCTTACTTCCCCTTCAACCGCTCCCTCCCGCCCTGCCTCCCTCCTCCCCACCACCCACACGCCCGCCATCACACCTACAGGATTCCCCAGGATTCCCAAGAGCTCCTTAGCGTCGGGGCAAGACAGTCGGGTCCGATGACTCCTGACGGGACTCTGAGGTCCTTGCTTTCCTCATGAAACTGTACCGTGGCGC
Organism: Penaeus vannamei; assembly: GCF_003789085.1. NCBI lineage: Eukaryota > Metazoa > Arthropoda > Malacostraca > Decapoda > Penaeidae > Penaeus > Penaeus vannamei. The sequence continues at coordinate 539,869 of NW_020868874.1, forward strand.
TGTATCTCTCCAGCCCCGAGGACCATATAAGGATAGGATATTTATGAATTCAAAAAAAGAAGAAGAAAAAACAGACATACAAAAAACGCGGAAGGATAACACAGAAATTATTTACATTGCTGAGTTTCCGGAAACCTCCATTAACACATCTTTGTGGATTTTTCCCCCGTGATTACATGGAATGATGTGAATCCCCCCCTCCCTCCTTCCTCTACGCCCCCCTGCACCATCTCGGCCACCCCACCCCCCAAAAAAAAGCTGCGGAAAGGGAAGTTTGTTCAGTCCAGCCCCGGCGCCGTGGTCTAGAGGCAGCCATGCACACCGGCCCGGAGAATACAGGTTCTAATGCTGGTGTTTGTAGGTCAATAACACCTACCTCCTTCCTCTCCTCCTCCTTCTCCTCCTCTGTCTTTCTCCCTCTTTCGTTATTCTCTTCTCGCCTTCTGTGCATCATTTTTTTTTTTTTCTTTTACTTGGGAGGAAGAGAAAATTATATTGGTGTTGGGCAAATAACCAGAAAGAGAAGAATGACGAGAAGGAGAAAGATGGAGAGGAAAAAGAGAAGAATGAGTAGGTGGAGAATGAGAATAAGAAAGAGTAGAGGGTGAAGAGGTTGAAAGGAGATTTCTCTGGTGGGTGATGCCAAAGTTCTCTCGCCTTTTCCAGGAAAAGGACTTTACTCCAGACCGAGAGGGCAAATGCAGTCCATTGTATATTTGGCAACTCGGAAATGATTAACCTGTGTATTTATTCTTCTATTTGCTCATTTTTCTATTGTTGTTTATCATTATTTTTTTTGTAAATTCTTCGACTTCCATATCTTATCGCTCTTTGTCAATAGTTTTCCAATCTTTCTTCAAATTCTTAAATAACTCTCCAATACCCAAATAACGAAAGAACAAATACCAGAAATACAAAGGATTGCGATTGTCATAAAATAAATTAAGCTCATCAGTTATAACAATCATGATTAATCAAAAAAGGCAAGCACGTGTCTAAGGCAAAAGGGCTTGTTAGTTGTGTGGTGATTAACGCAACTGCTTGTTAGTTGGGCTGGTTGGCGGTTCATCCTCGTTAATTAAAAAGGGTTCTTTGAAGACCAGAGTGTATGAGGCGACGAGTGAGGGGAGCGACGCGAGGAAAGTGAAGCAAGAGAGGGAGGGGAGGAGGGGGGGGAAGGGGTCTCGAATTCGTATTGTGTTTGTTTATTTGATTCGTCTATGTGTAGCCTCTGTGGATTTTGGTGATTCGTTTATGATCTCGCAGGCATTTGGGGGGTTAATATGTTGCATAGTTGACATGAACATTGCAAAATGAGGATTGTATTATTTTGATGTCCTGAAGAAAATTATCCTAATGCAATTATGTACTTACGTAGGACTAGTAGCTATTAGTACAGATAGTTATCCTTTTAACACATGACACCGCCTCTGACCTCGCAGTATCGAGGTTATATAGGTCAGTCTGTAATATATACCGTAGCGGGGGAGGTCACGCATCACTTCTGACCTGACCTAGGGTAACCTCGAGGTCGTAGCTCGCGAATGACAAGCAAAATGATGACGCCCTCTAATGACCCGTTAATCACTCTGGAGGCTTTGTGGGGAGAGGGAGGAGGAGAGGAAGGGGAGGGGATGAAACAAGAGTTGAAAAGGATAGAGAGAGGGGGTGAGGGAGAGGGAGAGAGGGAGAAAGGGAGAGAAGGAGAGAGAGAGTGAAAAGAGAGAATTTAGTGTAAAACATACCGGAGAGTGAAAGCGATCGCCGCCGGAGCCGAAAACGAATGCGACATAGAAAGTGTCGCGGGAAAGCACACACAGCGGCCAGCAAAGAGGGGACTGAAATGACTCGAAGTGCATTTCCTCCCGTTTGTTTGTCCCTTGAAATGTCAGGTCACGACGGATGTAGGTCAAAAATGTCCTGGCAGCATGACCTGACTTAGCCCACAGGTAGCTGAGTAAAAACAAAATTTAAGTAAGGTGTAACGATTATATAAATACATATATATGTATATTTTGCATATATTTTATAGATATATATTTTGTACAC
>NW_020868874.1:544417-584135 GCF_003789085.1 Penaeus vannamei
AGCAAGCTTTACATGCAATGTAAAATTCTGCTTTGACTAAGCCGGCCTTCCCCCCCCCCCGTCCCCACCCCCCAAAAAAAAAAAAAAAAAAACACACTGCAATCACAGAAACATGTCCATAAATAATGCGAGGCAATAAAGATAAAAATCCGTGTGAACGTCATCAGCCTTCGAGGGCAGGGCTGATGGGAGGGAGGGAGCCAGGGGAAGGGAGGGCCAGGGGAGGGGGAAAGTAATCCTGAGTCAAGAGAAGGGTTGTGCTGTGTTTTTAATATTGACATATCCGACAGTTTACAGGTCAGGAGGGAGCCAGGGTCATGAACCCTTGAGGCGTGTCAGCAACGTGGAAGGAAGGAGGAGGGAGGTGAGCAGGTGGCAGTGCCAGCGATGATATGAAAATCCCAAGACAGAAAAAGGGGAACTGTGCCTCATGCGTAGACGTTTTATTAATAGCAAACGTTTGACACCTTTCGTGTGTCATTGTTTTTACCGGAAGGGTTTGTATTTATCAGTACTGTATAAAATGTTTTAGAGAAATAATCTAGTTCCGCTTATATATTAGCAGTGTTTTGTTATCCTTTTGCCAGCCTTCTGTTGTAATAAATATAATAAATAATTCCGTTTCTACCGTAATTGGAACACGAGTTCTTGGAATGATCTAGTTTAGTGCCGTCCGTCTGGGGGTGAAATGTATGCCATAATCAGAGAATTAATGAACTGGATCTATATTAAGGGCCAGTCCTAAGATGCCTGCACCTGCCTTCTGTTCCTTGGCATGCACTCCGGCAGCCTGACCGGAGAGACAGTGGAAAAGGGAGAGAGCTGACGCAAGAGGTCATAATGAAGATAGTAAGAGTAGTAAACCTGACTTAAGGTGCCGGTGGCCTCCTGCCCCGGCCCCTTCACGACTCCCAATGCCGCCGTACGAAGGAAAGGGAAACCAACGGGGCAAGGCAGCAGGTGAATGACACACATACACCACTCCGGCATGGTCTGGCGCCCCATGCATACATCCGGGAATTTCGACCTTCGCGTCTATTTCACACACTTTGTGCTGAAATCTCCGTTGAGGTGGGTGAACCTATATAGGTAACTGACGTCAAGTTGAACGTATAGTCGAATCTTCGTTGATTTCAGACAACATTGTAGGCTTTCGTTGTAGCCACGTTGATAGTCTGGAGGACCATAGAGGCGAAGAAACCCTTTACTTGTGGGGATTTTGAGCCTTAGTACTAGTGCGTTAACTGAGTCAAGTTCGGGCGATGAACTCCTCGTTGACCGTGAACCAATCAGCGATCGTCGGCGGTACCGGGTCTCAGGCTCGATCTCTCTCATTGGTGGATAGCTGGTGTGGAATATTAGCAACCTTACGGCGTCGTGGCGTTGGAGCGAAAGTTGGATGCATGGGTCAAGGCACCACGACGGGACTGTGATGCAGGGGGAACCAGGGGAAGGTGTTCTCATATTATAACTTTCACTGTGAACATGTGTGTTGTCCTGTGCGCTGTGCGGCTCCTGAATGACGAAGGGTAAACAGTGGCTCACTTACTGATAGTTTTCTGGTGTTAGAAAGCGTGCGGGTGACAGTGCCTGGCCCTACAGTTCCGCTTGCACACGGGCTGACCTTAACGTGATTGTGTTATGGACTTAGTGTGCTGAGCATCAAGATTCCCCTCCTGAAGATGATCATAACGGACAAGGACCTGCAACTGCTGCAGACGATGCCGCCTCCGCCCCCTGGAGAGCCGAGCATGCAGGAGCGAGGGGACCATCTCGACTTAGGTAAGGAGCCAAGCGATTTCCAAGGGACTGGGAGCTGGTGAGCCATGTCTTGGCGGGCCCGGGAGGGTGTCGGTAAGCTGTGCTTGAAAACATTATTCTTTGCTTTTGGAAAGGAAAAATCCGGTGTTTCTGATACACCGACTGTGTTGTGGGCTCCGCGAATTCCGTTCACACTGTTGTGCATGCAGCCGGAAAACATTCGCAGCCGTGTTGTCCAATTATAATTCTTTTATGCTCCGTAAATTAATCTGTTAGATTTGATATTTTGTCTTTTGGGGAACTAATATTGTCTCTGGGATACTGTAATATTACCCTATTTTGTACTGATATAAATATCTCCTGTACATGATATTGCAATTAGAGAAGATATCTGTTGCGAGCTGATGGCGTCGGCGGTGTTGAGTTCCATGTCTTGCAACTCCAGGGGAAGTAGTTGCCACTTTCTGTCTAGAAGCCGTAACATTCTTGTTTCATGCTACATGAAATTCTTTGAGCACTATATACAGTCACTGTTAAGGAGTGAACGTGATTTTTTTCAGCAAGTAGTCACGTCATGAAATTGGGCATAGAAAAAAAATGCAAGCGTGTCCTTGACACAACTGGTTCGTGCCCGGCCATCCCCGGAGTACTTGCGGACCCCAAGTTCACCTTCAAACTACCAAGTACATTCGATACTCTAAAATAACGATGTCCGGTCGCTGACCTGCAAGGCCACGCATTGCGCAGTAGTTGGCGTCGGCGGGACATTGCAGACGCAACGCGATCATACACATTACGACGGCGAGGACGCTCATTGCTTCGCGCGAGGGCGTCCCCCGCCGCCCCTGACATGGGATTCGTCAGGGAGGGACAAGTTTACCCTCATGTCATCAAGCCCAATCAATGGAGGCGGCGGGAGGGACACGACGGCATGCCAGCGCTCATTTCGGGCGGCGACTGCCATAATTGTCGAGGTGTTAAGGCGGTCGGCTGAGCGTGGCATCCGGGCCTAAGTATACGTTGGTCACGGTCCTGCGACCCTATGGAAGGAGCCTCCCATACACCTCATGCTCCGGGATCGCTCATTTCCTGTGGAGGCCGAGGGAAAGGGAGAGGAGATAGTGAGGGAAGTCGCTGCTAATGACCCCTGGCCCGCAGGTACACCCGCGTCCACCCTCACACTCATCATTACCTAATCCACGAGGACAGCGCAACCCGCAAATGGATTTCTCGGATGGAAGGTCTCACAAGGTTTATGACGGACGGGATTAATATTTTTTTTTGCTTCTTCTGTTTTGAATCGTAGAAAAAAGGCCGATTGCGATGACAAAGGCGGCTGACCTTGCCGCGGGCGAGTAAAGCGCGGGGATACTATTTCAGGCTTATGGCGATGACGTGGCCCGGGCTTACTTGAGCCTCTGTCGAACCCCGCTCGCGCGCATCTCGGATACAGGCGCCGAAGGACGAGGTTCGCTTCAGAACGAATTACCAGCGCATCAAGCAACCCCCATGCCCCCACCTCTCACTCTGACGGAAACACACACCGCGCACGCAAGTTTACACGACTACGCAGTAAGATTAAATGTCATTATTCTCACCGGGACAATATGCCTCCCCTAAACGCGAAACCCTCTTTCCTTCCTTTCACAACAGCTGCCGTCCCGAAGCCTCTTAGCTCTCACGTGGCAGCGACCCTTCCAGTCCTGAAGAAATACCTCCTTCTATATCCTTAAGTTCGGCATCCCCCCCGCCCCGCCCCCGCCCCCACCTTCTTCCTCTAGTACAACCACCGTGTTCCTCCCTCCGTGGTGTCCCCCGCTCCAGGCTGTGGTGGGGCGGTAGGAACAAGGGTGGGGGGAGGGAGGGAGGGTGGAGGAGGAGGAGGAGGAGAGCGAATGGAAGGATGTTGCTCCAGAATTTAGGTTGAAGGACCGGCCTGACCTTGAGAGTCCTGGGCCGAGTCCTTCTGCCTGCCTGGGTCCTGCCGCAGCTCTCTCGTTCCCTCCCAGGCCCCTCCCCCTACTTCACCTCTCGCTGTTACAAACACACACCCACGTACGCACACACACACACATGTACATAGCACACATGTACATACAATACAATAATGGATGAACGCAAGCAAAAATACAGTCACTCACTCTCTCTCTCTCTCTCTCTCTCTCTCTCTCTCTCTCTCTCTCTCTCTCTCTCTCTCTCTCTCTCTCTCACACACACACACACACACACACACAACACACACACACACACACACACACACACACACACACACACACACACACACACACACACACGTACGTACGTAGGTACGAACATATGCGGAAAGGAAGTGCAAAGGAAATGCAGACTGTCATTCATTGCATTCTTACAAAAAAGAACAGTGTCGTAATTATATAACAATTTACCTTCACGCAAAAATGAAACCACTTTTTTTTTCTTCTTCTCGTAAACAAAATATGCTCACAGGTCGTACAGTATAATCGCACTGGTAAGTATTAACAGCTGCCAAAGAACGAGCACTCAAAGATGGTGTTGTCAGGCGGGTGGGCATCCTGCATTCCACAGTGCTACAGGCTTCATATCCTGCCTCTGAGATCCGATTTCAATCCCGCCTCAACTTGCTCACCATATCTCTGTTTTTTTTCTTTTTCCTTTTTTTCTTTCGCGTGTATTCTTCTCCTTGATATCGCTGTCTTCTCGTCTTCTTCTTTATATTTTTAGCGGGTGGATCTTTTTACGCGGTGACGGCTTCAGGTATTTAAATTTTTTTTAGTTTACTTTACTTTCGTTTGATTTCGTTTGTTAGCCAAACTGCCCGTCATCGTTCATCCCCTTCGAGACTTTCTCCTCCGCCCCCCCTCCTCCCCCACGGCACCCCCGCCCTTCCCACCCCGATGTCCTTTGTATCCTTGACCTTGACGCTCCGAGCTACAGAAATCTGAACACCGGTTTACCGTATAAAGATTTTACCCTAAAGAATGTTAGTTTTGATTGTGCTCAGACAACCCGTCCTTAAGTGAATGTCTCGCTGGACCCAGTTACCTCGACACGTATACATTGCAAATGGCTCAGAACGAATAAAAAGATAAACAATAATAATGGCGAGGCTTTCAGCCACTTAAGACTGGAAAGGTTCCGATTGTGTCGGGAAAGTTACATCACGAAGAACGAGTTGCAAGTCACAGGAGTCAGGAACTCACGGCAGCGGCCACAAGGGCACCCCCATGACGCAACGACGCCCCACAACAGGCTCTCTCGTTACTTGTTCTTTCAGCACCTCTTACTTTCCCTTCTCCGCACGGCCGCGCCGGAATTGGATCGCGTTACTGTCTTGGGCTGGGACGGAGGCCATTCATGTCAGGCGGAGGGCGAGGGAGGGCTGCGGCCGGATCGGATTTGGTGAAAGGGTAAAAGGACACGGAAGGATTTTGTACGTAGTCCCATGAAATATGGTCTCTCGCAAGCACTGCACTGATATATTAATAAGAGAAACAGACGCAGTGATGCTGATGCAGGCCGGGGTACCGAAGGCACCCACGCTCAGGACCCCCTAGCAACAAGTGAAGGACAGCACTCATTGGATTCATCATGTCAATGACTCTAATGGCTACATAACTATTAACGTTAGACTGGACTCAAGGTAACTCGAAAAGGTCTCTGCGAGGGCGAGAAGCTTAATGACAGTCTCTTATGGGCTAAAACGGCATGATCGACTGTTTAATGAAACGGCCATTACGTGAATTCACGCTCAGGCATCAAGGAAGTGCGTCGGGCTTCTGCCCTAAGAGCCGCAGATGCTGCTGGCGAGGACCAGGCCATGGAGGAACTCCGTGGCTGGCACAAGTATCCTTAGGCTTGTCTATGACTATTTATTTATACTTCCCCTGGGTGAGTCACCTCCCCCGCGAGAGCAACACCCACTGGGTGCATCAATGCAGCTGGGAACAGAAACATCCGCACCCTAAACAAGCTTAAGTGCATTTAAGCGTGTCAGCGGGCCCGTGATTGAAGCTGGGCAGCGCGGCCTCAGGTGGCCACCATTGTCATCGTCGGAAGGTTGACCGCTGCAATTAGATGCGAATTGAAACACTGGTGAAACGTCCCCCGGGGAGAAGGGGGGAGAGCCACTCCTCGGCGACGGGGGTGAGAGGCGACGTGTCCTCGTGGTTGTGGCGCGTGGTTGAAGGGGCGGCTGTGCGGCAGGGGAGGGTGTGCGGCAGGGCAGAGCTGTTCCTACCAGGCTGGCTGGCTGGCAAGAGGACGGGCCTTGACGTAGGGCGTTGACCGCGCCCCTGCTGCCTGTGCTGGCGACCTTCATGTGGACCAACAGTCTCAGCTCTGTGGTGGGGCTGTTGGCTGGCTGCAAGGGATGATCTTTGGCTGCTGCCCTGGTTTTGGGAGGCCATTTTTTGTACCGTGTTTTGTCCTTTACGTCATGTCAAGGTTAAATACCGGCGGTTTTTGGTCGGTTATAAACGATGCGACATTTATGACAGTTTCATTTAAGGATACACGTCACTAAAAAATATTTTGATTAATCACACATTGCGAAAATGATCTGTAGTTCATTAACTTTTATCTTTGTGAATTATACAGACAGCGGGCTCGATGGTGAGCGCTGCATCGCGCAATATGCGAGGCGTAGTTATTCCCTGGTTTAGCCTTGAACCCGCCACTGACTTTGATGTCCGGGCCAACGCCACCGCCGAAAAGTACTCTTGTCAACTCGCATCCCTCCTCGTCCTCCCGGGGAATGAAAGCACAAATAGATGACGTTCTTTTCTAGATTGGAGGACGATTTAAGGAAGAGTATTCGTATATTCATATTTTTAAAACGCGAAAGTTAAATGACAGGGTGGTTTATATTCACATAAACAAAGAAATGGCATCGTGATTACTGAAAGGTATATTGGGTAAGCCCTGCAGAACGAGGGAGGCGGCGCGGAGCAAAATACGGGTGAAGGTTAGGCGCGAGTTGCCACTCACTTCCATGCGGCCCGGGGTCCAGATCCTGCCTTATTATCTTTTAAGATCAAGTCCTAATTTATACGAAGGAACTCGTATCGATGAACAGATATATTTAGAACACGTTGAGGTATAATTTCGGTAATAATGGGATTCGGATGCTGCTACTGACGGCTATAAATACGAGGTTATACCTTGACATTGAAAAGACAACATTCTGCCTCACATTTAGGCTCGAGTCCGCCCCATACACGAACCCTACCGACGGCTTCCTTCTTCCTCATCCTAGCAAGGTCTTTGCAGGGTAACATGCACTTCCTGGTTAAATCATATCCTGCTAAGAACAAAAAGGATAAAATGGCAGTAGTAGAAGTATATAAAGGCCACTGTTCAGTTGTCCTCTCGCACACGCCGTACGCAAGTCGGAGAATTTAAAGTTTGTTTTCTTCACGGAGTTGCGATCGTGAAAGGTAATGCAGTTGTCGGTTACTCTCCTATGTCCACGAGGTTGACCACGTGTAAAAGTGGCGGGCAGGCAGACTCCCTCCCAGAGCCCCACGATGGTAACCACGGAGATTTAAAAAGTGAAAGCAGAGGCGCTGGTGGGCCTCGGGACAGGCTGACCCTCGGTACAAAGTGGGTGTTGAGTCCGGGACGTAAGGATAAAATTATTATTATAGGGAATGAGAAGTACACTTTAAGCTTTTCTCTTCTTATGGAGGCATTTCCTTGTGTTTCACATTTAGCAAGTATTTGAAAACAAAAGGAATACTATGGTTATTTTTTTATTGATCCAACCAGTAGCCATGGATCGATTTTAAACTACAATTGGCTTTGCGGGGAGAAAGGAAGGGTGGTGAGGGGATACCAGTTAATGTGTGGCAATATTGATCTGGTTCTGCCAACAATTTAAAACGAGGAGACGACTGGTCGATATTTTGCGGGCCAGGAGGGCAGTAAGGGAGGGAAACAGGTTTATATTCAAAACACACATGAGACGAGAAACAAAAGAGTCCACGACTAAATATCGAATTCGCAGCGTCCTCGACTTTATTGATTTTTTCTTTTTCTTTTGCGAGAATAAGTATGTGAATGTTGTTTTGCCGAGGAAGAAACTGCATTTTTTCTTGTGCATTTTCAGTCCATTTTCCCCCATACGAACTTCGCAAGTGAGTATGGTGGAAGGCAAAAGCCGGAAATTGTAAAATGTGATATGGGAGTGAGAAGCAGGTGGACGTGTGGGGAGTCGGGATTCGTTTGGGCCTAAGGAGAGGGTCATTGTCCCTCAACGTGACGTCACGGAAGTTGTGACGTCACTGGCCTCGACGAAAGCTGTCAGAGGTGAGTTTGCAAGGATGGAGCTTTGCCGTTCCTTAGACACACTATTCCACGTGGGAGCTGATGGTGAGGGTGTGCATGTGGCGAGCTCTTATGTTTATGTGTTCGTACCTCCGTGGTCCTCAGGCTCCGACGTGGCTGCTAGAGCTCCCTGCCCTCCCTCCCCCCACCGCCTCAGTGAGTGACTGGCCCCGCTCCTCCCTCCCCCCCTCGCCCGTACGCCGGCCTCCCCCCTCCCCCCGCCACCCACCACAGCTCGTAGTTCCAGCTCCCCGGCCCCGCCACCGCCAACACGCTGCCAGTATAACATCGCCCACTTTCCCGCTCGGTCGTGGCGGCTTGACAGTGAAATCGAGTTTGGTCTCGCGCACGTGTTGGCGAACTTTAACGTGCCTGTTTGTGGGGCGCTGTGGGAGCGGACTTTACTTTGGATGTATTAGTGGTGTTTGCCGCATTTTACCACAGTGATAACATTGTTGAGGAAACATAGTGCCTACAGCAGCACTTGCCTTTTTCTGGTAACATAGTGACTTATCAGTGTCGAAGCATTGATATCCGAGAAGGATAATGAAGATCGGTGAGAGCATACATAGTTGTGTCGGATTTACCATGTGTCAGTGAGAGTTAGTGGTTGTTCCGAGTGTGTCCTGGGATACATTGAAGACCCTCTGGGAGTCTCTTGCGCATACTTGTAACAATGTATTGCGATCAGGATATGTATGAGATTCCTGCGGACTCTCAAGTCTTGGTGGACAAGACTGTGATCGGTGAGTATTCTAGTCTCAATGGTGGACGAGCTCTTTATTCTTGACTTTCATGAACTCGGGAAATCTTGTATTTAAATGTAAGCGATTGCAAGAAGAGGGATTAGAGGGAAGAGAAGTGATGTGTATGATCTTGGATACTTCGCTTTGAGGTTTACGCTGTTAAACGATGCTGTGTGGATAAATTGTTTCCTTTTACGTTCAGATCCGGTGAAAACGCATCACTTTTCGCCACGAGTTAGGACAGTGTCTTTCATACTTGTTGATCCTCGGGGAAGAATTGTCTTCCAAATGTTCCCTCTCGATGGCCCGGCCGCCCCGATGAATGAAGGAGAAAGTTTAGCGAGACTTAGCAGCCTCCCGGCTTTTAAACTTCACTTTTGTTTGTGTGCTTTTTGAATTTTACCTACGTGATTATAAAAAAGATCTTGATATAAACAAACTTTCTTCGCCGTGTTGCATATGTGATAGAATTAGTAAACATATAATTATTTCGTTGCACTTGATTGTTTACTTGTTCTTAAGAGGCTAAAGCAACAGAGCTTGTAACACCTGTAGCCCTTTCTCATTGTGGCTTCCCCTTGCTACCCCTTCTCTCGCCCGCTGTCCCCGCCGTGCGCCTAGCACCGCCACCCCTTGCTCTCGAGAATTACAACGATAATTAATGTGCTATTTCTCCTCCACAGAGTTTGACGGGACGACTGTGTTGTGCCGGGTGTGTGGAGACAAGGCCTCAGGTTTCCACTATGGCGTACACTCGTGCGAGGGCTGCAAGGTATGTGTCCTGCATTGTTGTTGTAATTTATTTTGTAGTTTGTGTCCTTTTGCTTCTGTTTCTGCAAGTCTGGGTGACTTCTTGGCACCTTCGTTTGACTTTCTTTTTGTTTCGGTTTGTAGATTTGTTTGTGAGTGGATTTCTTGATGTAAGTGAGGCATTCTTATGTTCAGGATTAAGTGCGGTTGTGTGTGTGTGTGTGTGTGTGTGTGTGTGTGTGTGTGTGTGTGTGTGTGTGTGTGTGTGTGTGTGTGTGTGTGTGGTGTGTGAGTGAGTGAGTGAGAGAGAAGAGAGAGAGAGAGAGAGAGAGAGAGAGAGAGAGAGAGAGAGAGAGAGAGAGAGAGAGAGAGAGAGCTTCCTCAACTCACCCCTTGCCCAACCAACCAGCAACACTCTCGAAAATAGACCAAGCAACTGCTGAGAACCTCCCCTCCCTCTCGCCCCTCCTCTCCCCTTGAACATAAACCCGGCTGAGGGGACAACGACCCAACCTGAGGCCGCCCACCTTCCCCTCTCTCTTCTCTCTCTCTCTCCCTTGCTCATTCCACCCTTTTTATCAGCTCTTTGTTTCTGATCGCACTTTTATTTATCTTTGTGCAACCGTTTTCTTTGGAGTAAGTTTTCTCTATGAAGAAATGTGGTTTGTTTTCCTTTTTTCTTGTCGCCTTTTTTTCTGAATGCATTGTTTGCATGCAGCTGACAGTAAGCATATATATTTTTTTTTTTTAAAGCAGTGTCTTGCATGGTCTTGCTTCATGCTCAGGCTTAAGCGTCGTGTCCGTCTTCCAGCCCGCACCTAATGGCCGCTTGAGGGTAAGTCGTTGCATTGATGAGCAGAGGCTTTGCAAGACGCTGTTTATTCGAGGGAATTTCTAGGTGCTTGCGGACTCCTGCAACTGATACGGAGCATTTCGACATGACCCAATATTCCTGCTGACCTTTCGATGCGTCCACCGGCCTGACGCACGCGAGGCCACGGCTGGTCAATGGCCTCTGCATGGGCACGCATGACGTATCGGATATTGACAAGGGTCTCTGTGCTAGTGGCAGGGAAAAATGGCACGCAGGCGATAAGACGATAATTGGGCTGCAACTTGCAACTCACAGAAAGAAGGCAAACAAGATAGCAAAGAAAAAGGTCATGCAATCAGCGCGTTCACAGACAGGCAGACAGAGAGCGACGACTGGTTTCTGCCGCGTCTTCGATAACCTCCAGAGCGTCTTCGCAGCCGCCGAGGGGGAGAGGCGGCGGGAGAGTGATCGTGAGCTAAATATTGAGCCCAGATGGTCGTCGGGTTAGTGACCTTGTCCATATCGCGGAGGAGACCTCGCCAACTTGGACGGCGGCGCGATGCAGGAGGAGGAGGAGGAGGAGGAGGAGGAGGAGGAGGAGGAGGAGGAGGAGGAGGAGGAGGAGGGGAGGAGGAGGAGGAGGAGGAGTGGAGAAGGGGGAGTGGAGGAGGGAGGGAAGCGAGGAGAGGGAAGCAAGGATCCCTTCCCCTCCTGCAGAGGATGAGCAGGAGGTGAAGGGAAGCTTGAAGACACTTGCCCTGATGGCATGCAAAGATATTTCGAAGGGAGGCGCTTGTCATGCATACCCTAATAAGTATAGTCTCTGCGTGTCATGGCCACTGCAGGTGCCGTGGCTGGGGACGCGAGTTTTGCATCCCCCTCCTATCCTCCGCCTCTGTCTCTCTTCCTCCTTGTGTGTGCAACACAGAGAAGGTCAAAAGGTCAGGAAAGACTGTGCGTATATATATAACTCTGCTGGGACGTAACACACAAGGCGCGTGATGTGAATGTTAATTTCCGAAATGTGACGTGAGGGCGAAGATCCTCGTAGCGCATGTCACGGCGGCTCACGTGAGGGATTTCTTACCGTGAGATCTACATGCGATTTCGTCTTAAGGTCGCGCACAAGCAGCTAAGGTTCGCCGCTGTGTATCGGACACGTACTCCTGCGTCGTCGCTTGGCCCTCCAGCGGAAGCTCTCACAAAGGCCCCACGACTCCACTCGCTGTCTCACACTTTATAGTCACTTCCACACGTCGCTCACTCCAGTCCTCATAGATATGTCACTCGGAGTCCTCCCTCGAAGCCCCCGTAACTTCAGCGATCGCGAGGCCTTTTGCCTTGGAAAGCGATAAAAAATAACGACTGACCTCACTACCCACGCATCACATGTTCACCCTCCCCCCCCTTCTCACCCTTAGTATACTGACCTTGTAGAAAATACTAATAGCACGTCTGGCTTGCCAAGAGTTGTGTTGGCAGGCGCAAGGAGGTGGTGATGGGGAGGGGGAGGCGAGAAGGAGAGAGAGAAAAAGAGGTGAAGGAAGATTTTTGCGAGCGATTCCGACGCCTCCGGTCATCGGCAGGTTTGTCCTGCAGTCCCGCGACACCTGCGGGCGGCGGTTTGCTTCCCCCGATGCGTATGCGATGCGAATGGCGTGATAGCATGGCCGGGGGAAGAGGCTAGTTTTTATTGCCTAATTCGTACTGCTCGGACAGGGAGCGCTGGTGTCATTGTCCTTGCGCCTTGTTGCCGCGCGTTGCTTTTGTTCCTGCTGAACACTCACGTTCTCACACCTGGCCGGGTTCACATTCACTCGCCGAAGGACAGTAGGCTCACCTTGTCCGAGCCGATGTCCCTGTGAACGCACGTCTAATTCCTTTCACATATTTACGACGAAGGCCGTCGACATCGACAACAGTCTGAAGGTTATTAGGACAATCCCCTCTCCAGCGTTACCTTGAACTCTGGGAAGTAATTTCATTTTGAGCCCTACGGACGGGCAGCATAGAGCTCACAGCGCCAAGGTCAGACTGCGGCGGACGGTTGATTACATCGCCCACGAATATTTAATCTTAGATGTCATCCTCGCACGTTCCATGATGTCAGTGACATCATTGTCGCCAAGCACTTCTGCTAAAGTTAACAGGATACTAAATCGTTGGTCGAAAAGTATGCGAAAATAAGCCCCTTTCTTTTATCAGTGTGTAGTTGCGCGTCGCTGGTGAGCCTTCGAATGGGGGAAACCGACAGGTGCAGATTGTAAAAATGACAAGCAAATATTGTCACATCCTGCCATACTTTTAATGATCAAATATGAATGTCAGTATGATGGGCCAGCTTGAACGTTCTCAGGATCATGATCTATGTCGTTTACCTAATCGGATTAGAATATTCACGCGACGCCTTAACGTAACCGCCGGCCCTATGCTTGGGTCGAGAGAGCGACGGCGTGGCGAGGCGAAACTCCACGGACTCTCCGCGCCAGGTTTCACATGTCGCCATTCGAGCCCAGGAGCCGATATCAGGGGTGACTATTGTAATAATATTTAAAATCGCTACATTATGTTTATTCATTAACTGGCCAATGACTTGTTTAATGATAGCAGATATTCTCATATGACGAAAACGATTTTGTCTATAGCTATGAGCGTTTATGTGAAAACAAAAATATAGAAGAAAGTATTAGGGTGGTGGTAGGGGGGGGGAGGACCCCGTGAAAGAGAGGAGGAATGAGAGAGAGTTCCCGACGCGCGACCACGGCGTGGGGGCGTCCTGGGACCTGACTCTTTACTTTCACTTTCCCGTCTTGAGACAACAAGAGTGACAGGGGCGACACAACAGGAATACCCGAAGATTTACCTCGAACACTTAAGAGTCGAATGATTGAAACTCGTCCGAGAGACAAAAGAGTAGAAGCTTTAAGCCTAATAAATGAATGCGCCGCAAGCAAAGGTCTGAGTATAAAAGGAAATTAAATTCATAATTGTTAGCTTATCGCAGAATAAAATGGCCACGTGTCCCTATTAGTGCTGTTAAATAGCTGCTGCAGAGGCGCTAGCATTTTATCAGTCACGTACACGCTATCAAATGCAGTGCTGGAAAAAGTAGTGTCAAAATGTAACTCCTCTCCAGAAGCTTTTTAACCACCAAAGCACATCCAAAAGAAAAAAAGGGAAATCGAAAATCGCAACTCAGAATATTCCAGAAACCTATGTCTCACGTTGCTGTGAAAGCAGAAGCAAGCAGCGAGCAGCAGGAGGTTGTAGTATCGCATGTCATGTGCTTGTTATTGTCACTATGGGGCCGGCAGGCTGAGGGTCACTCGGGGACAACTAACTCTGACACAGTTACACATATCGAACTTTCCGGGGGCACCGACCTCGCCCCGCCGCCCCTCGTCAGCCCTGAGCGTGCGAGGCGTTGGGCCGGGCGGGCGGGGGAATCTGTGATAATGGTTATATGTATATGTATGCATGTATATATATATATATATATATATATATATATATATATATATATATATATATATATATACATACATACATACATACATACATGTTTATATGTATGTGTGTATGCATGCAGAGAGAGAGAGAGAGAGAGAGAGAGAGAGAGAGAGAGAGAGAGAGAGAGAGAGAGAGAGAGAGAGAGAGAGAGAGAGAGAGAGAGAGAGAGAGAGAAGTGCTTTAAGAGCATAAAAACAACGCTTATTAACCGGAAAGAGGGTTACAAGATGAGCAAAAGTGAGGGTAAGAAGTAATGAAAGTGGTTGCATGTAAGGTCACTGCGAGCCTAACATTTGCAATCTCATACACACACACACACACACACACACACACACACACACACACACACACACACACACACACACACACACACACACACACACACACACACACACACACACACAGCGCGCTCGCGTACTGAGAGAAGAGAGAGAGAGAGGAGAGAGAGAGAGAGAGAGAGAGAGAGAGAGAGAGAGAGAGAGAGAGAGAGAGAGAGAGAGAGAGAGAGAGAGAGAGAGAGAGAGAGAGAGAGAAGCGTACGTGCTGTATGTATCTATAATCGTTTGGAAACATATGACTGAGCAGTGAAACTTTCACTACTATTACTACACACGTGAAAATATGGATGCACCTCTACCTGAGTTTTATCTGTTTTTAATGATTATGCAAGAGCTACGATAATACAACAGTAGTGTTATCATTAATATTTTTCTCCCTAATATCTATGAGCTATTTTTTAAAGTCCATTGATCTAGATTCGCAGCGTAATCACTATCGTTTGTATCACACGCTTTGTTACTCATCACGTGAGCTCTCGGTCAATGAACCCTCGACGAAAGCGCATCAGAGAAAATGGGAACTCTGGGCTGAGGTTGTGACGTCACGGAGAGGGAGGACTCAACAAACGTTTGCACACTCTTTGAAATGTAGTTTTTCTCTAATAACTCTTTGATATCATACATTTATTTATTATTAAGCTTATATGATACTGATATTAGATTATTTAAATCATTTACTAATGATTTACAATAAATCTTATTAATATTTAACAAATAAACGTTTTCGAGAATTTGAACAAAGAAAACAGTATTTTGGGGGGAACTAAATCATTTCGTGGAGTGCGGCTACAAAATTTAAGAATGTTTATAGATATAATAACAATATATTCAATTATTTATAACGCGTTTATGTAAGTCATAGAGCTAGAATATAGATCACTCTCGCACTTAGATTGGTAGCCCTGCAGGCCGGGAGTATCAGCTGGTGTGCGTGATTTCCTCGGGAAAGGTGGCACGCCTGGCGAGAGGTGAATGAACTGTAGTAACCTTAGCATAGTATTTAGGATATTGGGCCCTCGCTAACCCTCGGTGAGTAATAGTAATTTAGGTCACCGAAACACTTTGTCCACGCCGATTGTTAGATAAACTCTGTTTCAGTGTTGCAATTAAACGATGTTTAGCGTAATTGTAATCAAGTATTGATTGTTTCACGGCCGCTGCGGTTTAATGACTGGCATATTTCCAATCAAGAAAGTATTTTTTCCTCTCTTTAAAGCTCGAGCGCAAAATAGATTCTTACTGGATTAGATCCCAACTCAAGGCAAACCTGTTTTATTCCCCGCGTAAATGTTGCACCAAGACAAATAGTTCACCACGTGCTTGCTCCAGTACACACACACACACGCACAACACACACACACACACACACACACACACAACACACACACACACACACACACACACACACACACACACACACAACACACACACACACACACACACAGACATCTACACATCACACATACATACACACACATGCAATATTTCTTAACCAAGAAAACAATATCCCCCCACCCACCCAACTCACACGTTCACTCACACACACACACTCAAAACGCACACGCCAAAGATTCACGTTCACCCTCTGTCTTCATTTCCCGCCGCCGCCGCGCCGTGACACCTTCGCCGCGGCCGTGACTCTCTTACTACAACTTTCGGTGATGGCGGGTTCGTGCGGGAGACGGCGAGGGGGGCGGGGCGGGACGGGGCGGGGGGGACGGGGGAGGAATGAGGGGGAGGGGGAATACTTTCCTGTACTTCGGTTTCCTTCGCGGGGAGGAAAGGAAACGCTAAATGCTTGCGATCTACATACAGCGCATACGTAAGCAGAACAGGGGGACGGTAGAGAACGGAGGACTATGGAAGGGAAGACGAGATGATATACGGGGAGACGAAATCGAAGATAGGGACGTTCCTGGTCCGTAGCCATAAATTTTTTCCCCCTCCATTATGGCTGCGTACCCTACGACCCCGAGAGCCTCTTCCCCCTCCTCAGATGCGCCTCCGTGCCTTAGACATGTAAAAATAAGTGTTAAAAGGAGAGGGGAAACTCCGAGAAAAAAATGAGGGTACGGGGAGGCAGCCGTACATGGTTTCCCCTTCTGTCGGGACAATGGGAGGACGTTCCCTTGTGTAGAGCCAAAGGATCGAGGGGAGGAAGGTATGGGAGGAGGAGGCTTTGCTCTTCCATTCTGGTTTTATGAAAGGATTTGCGTCTCGCTCTCTCTCTCTCTCTCCCTCTGCCTCTGTCTGTCTGTTTTTTCTCACTCTGTGTCTGTCTCTCTGTCTCTCTCTCTCTCTCTCTCTCTCTCTCTCTCTCTCTCTCTCTCTCTCTCTCTCTCTCTCTCTCTCTCTCTCTCTCTCTCTCTCTCTCTCTCTCTCTCTCTCTCTCTCTCTCTCGTCTCTTCCTCTCACTTTTCATGTAAGTCTGCGTTTGAATTCTAATTATGGCGGGCTAATATTTATCTCGACGCAAGAAAAATGCCCCAGATTCTCCTGGAATTCCGCGGTAACATTTCATTTTATAAGCTTTCTGATAGCGCACCGCGGCGTGACCTACTCTCCTATCTAATCGTCGCTGCAGGTCGCTGAACTCTTGTCAGGACGAATGCATACCTCCCCCTCCCCCCCTCCCCCCCTCCCCCAAGGCCACCCACCCGGGCCAACCTCCCGTGTGATATTCTCAATTCAGCCCAATTTATGATCGACGCCCAGATATTTCGGGCGCAGGACCTGTGTGACCTGTAGTAGATGTCTGGTCCTAATCCTACGCAAGGTGGGGGAGGGGGGAGGGGGGAGGGGACGGTGTGTCTGGTCCCAAGTCGCCTGGTGGTCCTATAGGATATGGTTACCGAGCGATAATCGTCTCTCCTCTCTCTGTCCTTTTTTTTCTCTCTCTAAACACACACACGCACGCACTCATATATACATGCATATAGACTCTCACGTCTCTCTCTCTCTCTCTCTCTCTCTCTCTCTCTCTCTCTCTCTCTCTCTCTCTATATATATATATATATATAATATATATATATATATATATATATATATATATACATGTAAATACATATCAGATATATATGTATATTCATACATACATACAAAGTATATATGTATGCATGTATATGTAAATATAAAACTTTTCTTTTCACTCCCCTTTTCTGTGCCTCTAGTAAGTGACGTGTCTTTTTATATCAGCCATTTATACCTGTAAACAGACAGACACGCGTACGTACACTCTCCCCCGCACACGCGTTACGCATTGGGACGCACTTTCGCTCTCACCGACGCCGAGCCAGAGGTACGATACGAGGCTTTCTTCCGAATCGAGTTTTCTGCGGCGAAAGAAAACAAAAGCTCAGGTTCCCGACGCGCGCCTCCGTGCTCGGGACGGAATTAAGAGACTGCGCACAAACAAAAGAAGGACGTGATGAACAGAAAGAGAGAGAAAAAAGGAACAGAAAGAAAAAGCGCTTGTATCCCCCGTAAATTTCGTCCGTGGCGGAGGGCTCGGCCGGATGACGACCCCCCCTCCCCTCCCCCTCCCCCCGCTCCCCACCGCCCGGGCCAAGGGGAGAAGGGTGAGTGACGAGAAGTAGGTCAGGCCGCCAGGGTGCCAGGGCCGTCATGGCGGGGGGAGGGGGGTTAGAGGGGGGGGGGAGGCGGAGACGGAGGGGATATATATTTTTTTTACTCGTTTCGGAGAAATGGGAGCTCTGAATTCGGGCATTTGCTTCGGTTGGAGTTTGGTTTTGTGGTTGTGAGTGGCTGAGCTCGGAGCAGAAGGGAGCAGGGGATTAAAAGGGGGCGCCTGTGGGGAGAGAAAGACTGAGGGGAAGTATGATGGGTTTAGAAAGGATTAGCGAGTGTAGGGGAGAAACTTATTTTAAGAGGGAAGGGGGAAACAAGGGCAGCGGGTGTAGGTAGGTGCCTGTACACTTGCGTGTGCGAACGCGGAGAGAGAGAGAGAGAGAGAGAGAGAGAGAGAGAGAGAGAGAGAGAGAGAGAGAGAGAGAGAGAGAGAGAGAGAGAGAGAGAGAGAGAGAGAGAGAGACGTGGGGGGGGGGGAGGTGATTTCGCCGTGGTTTAGTGGTTGTACAAGGATCTCACTTTCTGTCGGCTTTGTTGCCCAGTTGCGCCATGATGCAATGTTTTCCACGTCGCTGCTACCAGATCTTTGTCACTTTCCTATGCGAAGTCAGAACGGGGAGACAGAAAGAGAATATTGAGTGTTATTCTTACACATTCTTTTAACCTCATCCGCCACATTTTCCCCTTCGCATATTCTTGGACACACACGCCTTCCTTTCGGCACAAAAAACGACACGAGGGCCAGTGGGGAAGGAGGCGAAGGAGGGGCGAAGGCAAGGGACGAGGGAGGAAGGGGCAAGAAGGCAACAGACAGTCCAGGTGGGAAATACCAAAGCGGTGTCCCAGTCGTTGCCCTCTCGAAGCCACTCCTCGGGAAACAGCGCCATTCTTTCTGACATAACTAACGGAATTTTTATAATGTTTCTTTTACACGACCAAATTGGTAAGGGGGCAATTACGGCGATATCCGGTCGTTTCGGGAAAAGAAGAATGTTCTCTGCCGACGCAGGTAACTCCCGAAGGTTATTTTGGATGCAGTTTAGGAGCTTTGGGAGTAGGCCTATAAATGCACATCCGCTGAATTTTGTTTCCTTCTGGGGCTTTTGCCGTTAGACTCTAATTTCCAGTAGCACAAATGATAATCGTGAGGATTTATCCTTTGTGTTCCTCCCAGGAAAAAGGCGTGGGTAGCCATCCTTTGTAGAGGATACTGACCCCAGATAGCAAGGGTCGGGCTAGATACGGACTATTGACGAAATTCATGTCCGACTTTGATTGTGAAAATTAAACAGCTGTGGCGATATGGAAAACTGTTTGGATGTGTGGCAATTGTGGCATGCGTGTTCCATGCGCCTGGCAAGAGTGGGCTTTTGAGGTCGTGTTTATCCAGCGCAAGGATGGGAGGGCAATGACCCTCTCGGCCCGACGAGGAGCTTATCGATCATTGATCCAAGGCCAGTCTGGTCCAGGGGGCTGACCCGGGCCTGACCTCTCTGACCGGGGCGAGCAGACACATATACTATTACGCACAGAAGAGTCTGCACACACACACACACACACACACACACACACACACACACACACACACACACACACACACACACACACACACACACACACACACACACACACACATACATACATACACACACAACACACGCGTAGACATACACATACACACACATCTTTGTCTCTCAACTTCCACTTTCTCTTCCCTTTCGTTCACTTATTCTTTCATGCATCCAGTTTTGCAAGTCCGGTTTTGGTGAAGATGCAGAGAGAGAGAGAGAGAGAGAGAGAGGAGAGAGAGAGAGAGAGAGAGAGAGAGAGAGAGAGGAGAGAGAGAGAGAGAAAGAGAGAGAGAGAGAGAGAGAGAGAAGGGGGGCGGGGGGCAGTATTGCTCTAACGTATTTGTTTACTTTCAAAGTTCAACAAAACTTCAATTACGTCAAGTAAGACGAGTTCGTGAACCCGTGACGTCTTAGATAAGATTAGTGTATTTTAGGCCACGCGAAAGGATATCCCGGTCGCCTCGAAAAAAAAAATTGTTATTTGTACTTATCTCAGAGCGCTGATAAAGATAATTGGGGAAAGGATAACGAGTCTTTGGTAATTGCAGTTCACTTTGTACATTCCCCAAAGAAAACAAGCAAGGCAAAGATGATTCACGCAAGCTTCGGAGTGATAAAGTATCTGTATGCGCGGAGGTCTGAATGCGCTCACATGAGTACATTTCCGTCATTGAGTACGTTGACCCAGGAACACGTGAGTCAGTGTTGTGAAGTTTCGGTAACAGCCTCCGCGCACCCCTTCCTGTTAGCGTACTACCGTCGTCTCAGCCAATCACAGCCTCCCTCGTGCCCTGCCACTACGGGTGGGCGGGGCCTCGTTCGCCAGGTAAGTCTGTTGGCAGGGACGCATCACCTGTCGCCCCTTCTCGCCTGTCTGGTTTCGTAAGCGCCGAGAGTATGGATGGATTCTAGGAAGTTTTGCTTTCGAAAAAAATGACAGAAGGAAAATGGAAGATAAAAGCAAAAAAAAAAAAAAAAGAAAGGAAAAAAAAAAAAAACTTGAATAGAAAATGGGAAGGCCAGTGACGCAGGAGGCAGGTGTACAGTTTGAGGAAAAGCAGCGACAGGAAGGAAAGAGGCAGGGCAGTGACCCTAGATGGTTCAGGCTGGTATTAATAACGGCAGGTGTCTTACTCGCCTCTTCATGGTCACTGCTCCCTTCCCCATACGTCTGTAAGCCGGAAATGCCAGCACATAATTACACCTGGAGATCGCCTTGCCGGGCCGGCTCCAAGGGGGTGCGGATGGGGGAGGGGCTACTCCTCACGAGACAAAAAATATGAAGGAAACCTTAACGTCTTTTGTCTGGAGATGTACACGATGTTTTCAGATCCTAAGTAAAGACGTTTCAATACCAGGGATTCTTAAACATTTCGTGCTTTTCGGAGAGTGGGATGGCAAGCCAGGATCCGCAGGCCGTTCACATCCCACGGGAGAGGTTCAAGAAGTGCAAGCTCCGCCAGGCTCCTCCGGCGACTTCCTGGTGGCGATGCGCGGCCGGAGGCAAGGCGTGCTTACGGTACCAAGCGTGAGCGCGGCTCCTCCCTCCCGCGGCCGTGGCGGGAGCGGTGTGTGACGCGCACGGGAGGAGATGGAGGGCTAGTGGAAGAGGGAGACAGAAGGAACGAAGAGAATACAAAGTAACGACTGAATCCGATGGTTAATGAATTTCTCGATGACTGCATCTACCATTCTGCGGTCGCTGTATACAGTCGGGCGAAATACGTCTTGGGATGATTTTAGAATGAGTCAAATGTTCTCTGGTGTTTACACTCGCTTGACTGGACACGGTAATGCCACGTCATGCAACATCCCGCCTCCTTGCACTCTCTTGTCATCTCCATATCACTTCGCATCTTTTATCACTTCTCTCGCCTTTGTAGTTCTCTCTTTCTTCGGCCAATCGTAAGTTCGTCTCCTCTCTCTTTCCAACCCTTTCGCGTCTCGCTGCCTCGGCGGAGTTCCCGTTGCGGCCGAGCTGGTTGAGTGCGTCATAGTTTTCGAGGAAAGAGTTTCCAGTCCGGGGAAGCCGAGTAGCCGTAGTCTCAAGTTCACGGTCAAGCCGCCTACACCTCGAGCGCGCCGGCCGGTTCGCTATTTCCAGGAGGAAGCTGTGACGAAGGTTCCTTGCTTCATAAATACTTGTGGTGGCTCCTCCTTGATGGTTGTTTCTCGAAGTGCTCTGCTCCGGTCAGACCTTGAAGACCCAAAGAGTTGTTCGTTGCGTCCGGAAAGTGTCGCTGGAGGGGAGTTGCGGTGATGAAAGTGTTATAAAAGTCGTGACGGTGACTGTGTGTGCCGACGTTATTGCGAGGATAGCGCCGGAGACGCCTTGTGGCCGAGCTGAGGATTTTGCTTTTGTCCGAAGGTAGAGGTCGAGTGAATGCACACGATGCCAATTTTAAGAATAGAGAAAGAAGTCCTCTTTCGCAGAACAACACAAGTGGTGATCTAACGTCTTTTTCTTTGTCTCCTTCCAGGGATTCTTCCGCCGCAGCATCCAGCAGAAGATCCAGTATCGCCCCTGCACCAAGAACCAGCAGTGCTCCATTCTTCGCATCAACAGGAACCGATGCCAGTACTGCAGGCTCAAGAAGTGCATCGCTGTGGGCATGTCGAGGGATGGTGAGTGTTGACCGAATATCAATTGCGAATTTCATATCATTATCATTCCCTCTCATCTCCATCGAAGCTGTAGTTGACTGGGGTAAATTCGTTGTCATTTTCCATTTTCTTAAAGTTTGCATGTGGCTGTCATTATACATGTATACATCTATCCATGTATTTCTACGTTTTTCTCTCGCTCTCCTTCCCGCTGGAACGCAGCTGGTGCGTTGTCCCTCGGGAGGTCCGGGCCGCACCGTGCCTCCGTTACTCGTAGGTCATGACGGTTGGGCATCCGCGGGGATGGGATGGCATCGAACTAGGGCACGAGAGGGCATGGGGAGGGGAGGCTAGGAAGGGCACCGAGTCTTTTTTTTTGCTTTTCGGTTCCCTGTAGAGTATGACTTCTACTGAAGTTAATGAACGCCATGTGATTCATTTCGATTAAGATATTGGTTTAGAATGAAAGATAAACGAACAGATCATGTTGGGCTTCAGATGCGCACGTCGCTTGCTTCGCTAATTTTATAAACTAGGAACATAATTATCCTGAAGCAAAAACAGAAACGTCATGGACAGATGACTAGCATATGAGAGGTTTGGGCGGTGTAAAACCGGGCGTGGAATGGGCGGCAGGTATTGAGGGCGAGGCGACCCTGTGCGAGATCATGTGTGGTGGTGACCGTGGGCGGGGTGGCAGGGACGCCCTAGGCTACGACGCCCGCTGCCCCGTGCCCGGGTGACCCCGGCGCTGTCGCCCTCCTCGCTCCTCCCGTGCAGATCCTCACCTTTGTTCTGGTCACTCATTTTTTCTCTCACGTGGCCTATATTTGCGGGACTGAGCAAAACAAGAATTAGACACGAGTCATTTGCACAGTGATGCAGGGTCATCCTCTGAGACGTGCAGCTTCTCCGCCATTTAAGCTGTTCCTTAGCAGAAAGGACATCAATGAACGAAAGCCACGAGTGTCGTCGTAGTAAACAAAAGACGGAAACCCACACAAACTCGAGGAGGCTTTATGGATGCGAGTATCACGGGGTTCCTCGCACGTGCGGGGACAGCGGGAGGGATACACTTTAAGATCTGTCTCAGGTCAACTTTGCTCGGGTGCCAAATTCTGATGGAAGGGGGCTTTGCCATAGCCACCCCGGTGCCATCTTTATGAGCTGCGAAGAACGTGTGCCAGATTCCTCTCTGGTGGTTATCGTATTGCCTGACTCGGAAAAGAGTGCCAGGTTTGCCCCAGATAACGGGACGGCACGCGACCACCAGGGGATATGTGGCAACGCCGCGGGGTGAACGACCCAGGCGTGACGTCACAGTGCAGAATGATGGGGAACAGTACACAACGGGATAAAGGGATGAGAGCGCCGTGCCTGATAATTTTGACCTACTATATTTGCGGAAATGATAAGATAAAATGCTGGCTGGTCAACTGAAAGCCTTGTTTAACAAACGGGGACCCTCCGAGTTGAATGGAAGCAACATAGGGTGATTGTTATTACTATAGCAACACCAGATCCTCATCGAGGGACCCAGCGCGCTCCAAATAAAGCTGACGTTGACCCGTACAGCCCAACAATCGTGTTTGCATTCTGCTTTTGTTCTCCGTCTCGCCGCAGCCGATGGCCAGCGCTCGTGAATTCGTGTTTGGGAATCCCGTTCTCGAAGGTTCTCATGGCCCACATCTAAAGCAAGCAAGCAGGCAGGCAGACACCTGAACGGGAATGAGTGATGCTGTAAGGAGGAGGAGGAGGAGGAGGAGGAGGAGGAGGAGGAGGAGGAGGAGGAGGAGGAGGAGGAGGAGGAGGAGGAGGAGGAGGGAGGAGGGAGGAGGAGGGGGGAAGAGGACCCGAGATGGGAGGGGAGGAGGGGGGGGGGTCGTGGTGGCCCAACATAACGGGCGCGGCCACAGCATCCAGACTCCGCTTTATTGCATAGTGTCACACCCTCCTCGCTGCGCCACGGTTCCCACGGGGTTCAGCTGAGAGAGAGAGAGAGAGAGAGAGAGAGAGAGAGAGAGAGAGAGAGAGAGAGAGAGAGAGAGAGAAGAGAGAGAAGAGAAGAGAGAGAGAGAGAGAGAGAGATGGAAGAAAGAACTGAGAACTGAGAAAGGATTTCAGCAATCGAACAAGGGCAGGCGAGGGCATGAGCGACGGGGCATTCCAGGAAAGGGAGGGGGCGAACTGGCATGTCAGTGGCCGTCTTTGACCTGAAGATGCTCTGCGCTCAAGACATTCACGTACATGCACGCCCGCGGCCGAAGCGCACACGAAAGCTTTGCACATTTACACACGTAACGCAAACAGAGGAAACACACACACACACACACACACACACACACACACACACACACACACACACACACACACACACACACCACACCACACACACACACACACACACACACCGTTGCATCTTCTAGAAGCAAAGGCTGTGCTGACAGTACGGCGTCGCGTGGTTGTGTTAACGGGTTCGCTAATTACTGACGGAGTGGAGAGCAGCTGACAGACTCCTCGTTTCGTCAGGACTTGAATGGTTTCCTTCTGATAGCCTTAAAAAACAATATCTTTATGCTATAAAATGGTATACTACTTTGTTATATTTACTGTTCTATCTTACTGTCTCCTGAATCTTTATTGTTTTGAAGAATACGATTACAATAAATTTCCCGAAGGAGAGCTTACGAAACCGAAGGTGCTGGAGGGAAACGAGCCTTAGGCCTGCCTTGCAAGGGGCGGGCGTGTCGTGCGTAGAGCCCGAGAGCGGAGGTGGGCGGACCCATAAGTCAAAGAGACGCTACTAATGACATAACGTTCCGAAAAAGGTTAAGGCCTCGGGGAGGAGGGGGGAGGGGGGGAGGAAGGGAGGACTGTTATAACAGTGTTCGTTCCTCTCCGATGGTTCCTCCCGCCCGGTGAAGATAACGTTCAGGGGAACCTTCTGGAAGTCGACGCATCGCCAGCATGGTTAGCTGCACGGAGATCACACGAGAACTTCCAATCTGCTCCTCCCTTCTCCGCTAAGCAAAGAACGGCGCTTTGCGGTAACGAAAGAGCGGGAGCCTCGAGGAGCAGCAGGAAAAAAGAAGCAAAACGTAGCTGGAGCTCTTCGCGGAAACAGGAGTCTTCTCGGGAAGGAAAGTCATCAACCGTAGCCAAAGCGCGGCGGCGACCACAGATGTAAACAAAACATTGACAAAATCGCATAACGGCCGCTATCCTTGCTAATCAACAGTTATTGTGACCGAGCCAGCAGCCATGTGAAGTCTTTATAGCTGGTATGGCGAGAAGAACGGTAGATCCTACTCCTAGCATTGTTGTTGTTACTACTACTACTACTACTACCACCACTACTTCCTCTTCTATCACTACAACAACAACAACAACAACTACTACTACTACTACTATTTCTATCTTTTTATTAATACTAATACAGCAACAACAAAAGCTATTACTACTACTACCTTTATTACAAATACTATTTTGCCACCACCACCACTTTTGCCGAATGACCACTTTTACTACCACCATTACTACTGTTGCTAATACCACTAACACTATCGCTACTATTACTATCACGTCCTGAAATTTCCCTTTGTTGACACCGTGGTTGCTGGCAGTGCATGTCCACGGCGGCCGCAATCACGTGATGTTGATTGCGTCCCTCGTCATGGATACCGGTGCATTGATCCCTCCAGCCTTACAATAGTACGAGGATAGTTCAGAGAGGACAGCCGTAAGGGCGATCTGGCTGTGCTGCCGAGTGGGGATTTTGGTCCTTCTGCGCGCGGGTGTGAGCTAAGGCTCCGCCTCTGACCTACTTCTGGCGTGAGTTGACGGTGGTGACGTCACGCGGTAGGAAAGTGAAGGTGCGGGTGGATGACCTGACGAAGCTGCGGCCACCAGTATCGCCCCCTCTGCCGCAGTGACCACACGCGCCCATGTCGCTGGTGTTTCAGTGACTAACAAATACGTTACTGGCCTTTTCATCCAAGCCTAATTGCGCTCCAGGGATACGTAAGCTTAGACTAGAAGCCCGAAAAGGGAAGTCTTGTGAGAAAGGGAGCTGTCGTCGGCGGTTATTCGACACGGCCGCAACGAACGAGCTCTCGCAGTGACGCAACAATCTGACCTTGTGTGCAGTGTGGTCATATTACGTCAGCGTTGCCAATATCGTGTCGCATCACAACGGACGTGGACATTTCAACGCCTGAGCAAGGGAGTGTGGAAACGAGCCCCAGTGCATAGGACAAACCCCTTCCCTCGTCCCCTTGTTTCATCCCGGGCCAGCTGCGTCCAAGAGCGTTGACCCCACGTGCCGGGACCCGCTGACTGCTGCTGCCCGGACCGCTGCTGTCCTTAGCGGATCGTCTTCTCAGTCAGCGCCGCTCCTCCCCTCCCCAAACGGCTCCGCGCCAGGTGTTCCCCGCGTTGCATAAGCCATAAACAAACAAGTTTCTTGCCAGCGGACACGGAACCCTCCGCTGAAAGTGTCGTGTTTTTTTTACACACACGCACGCACACAGGAATTAGTCGACATCTTTAGGGAAAACACACAGTGAAAGTGAGGGCCCGACAGTGATCAGCCTCACGACAATGGGCAGTGTGATCCAGTAGTGAAATTAACACGCCGTGTGCTCTACAAGGATACCTTTTACCTTCGGAAACTCCGCAACAAGGAAGCAACAATGGTGCTTCAGCCTTTCCCAAGCACTTGCAAGACTGGTAAGGCCGTGCAACAACCTTGTATTCATTTGAAGCCTTATCTTTCTTCAGTAAGACACGTAGATAGATAAATAAGTTTTCTCTCTGTCTATCTATCTATCCATCCATCTATGTATGTATGTATGTATGTATGTATGTATGTATGTATGTATGTATGTATGTATGTATGTATGTATGTATGTATGTATGTATGTATGTATGTATGTGTGTGTGTGTGTGTATATATATACATATACATACATCTAGATAGGTGAGATAAATATATATTTGTAAGTATATATGTATATTATTGTTGGCAGTTTGTACTTTGTTGAAACGATCTTGAATATGCAAATTATATATATATATATATATATATATATATATATGGGATATAAAATATGATTTACCATTGATATATTTATAGTCGAAAAGCACTTTGGTTTAGGCAAACATCGAATCAACTAGATGAACCATGGCGTGCAGTTCCCGTAGAGTGTGGTGATTTTACTTTTCTAACTCGATCAATTAATCTCTCTCTCTCTCTCTCTCTCTCTCTCTCTCACACACGCACACGCACACGCACACGCACACGCACACGCACACGCACACGCACACGCACACGCACACACACACACACACACACACACACACACACACACACACACACACACACACACACACACACACACACACACACACACACACACACACACACACACACACACACACTCACTTATGTTATATAAAAAGAAGATTGAGAGAGAGAGAGAGAAGAGAGAGAGAGAGAGAGAGAGAGAGAGAGAGAGAGAGAGAGAGAGAGAGAGAGAGAGAGAGAGAGAGAGAGAGAGAGAAGAGATAATTGATCACATCAGAAGACGTTGATGAAAGTTTAAGAATGTTGCTCCCACGTGTGTGTAAGTGAGGGTTGTCGGGTGAGGCCACGGGGGGGGGGGGGGGAGAAGGGGAAGTTCGGTAGGTGAGGGGAAGGGGAGGGGCGGGGAGGAGAAGACTAGATATCAACTTCCTGTCATATTGCTTGACTTCCGCCCCAAGTTGAGGACGTCATACCACAAAACCGTTTCATCATTTTGTTTTCTCGTTCATTTAATGCATTTTTCTCTTCATTTCGCGCAGTGGAAATCGCAGTCGTTTCCTGAAGAGTACAAGTCTCGAGGATTTTTTTTTTTTTTTAAAACGAGAGCAGTAAATTCATGAAAGTCTTTGGAACGCGAGTAAAGCCAGCGAAGGCAGGTGACCCCTCTGCTTAAGCTCGTACAACCCCTTAGTTCCCCTCGCCCGACCACAAAAAAGTCGCTCTCCCTTTCTTTCACTTCCCTCGCTCTCCTCGCGCGCTCGGTGTGTTTCCCCTTTACGCCAGCGAGCCAAGCAGGGTTCACAGACCTTTTAACGATCAGCCCAGTCGCGTTTCGGGGCGGGCGGGGGGGGGGGGCGGAGTAGGAGTACGAGGAAGAGGGGAGCGGTAAAAGCAGGGTGGAAAGGCGGCGAGGGGGGAGCACGAGAGGAGAGCCGAGGGGAGCAAGGAGGGAAGGGGGCAAACAGCGAGTTAGCCAGGGAATGATAGCATGAGGAAGACTCCGGAATGCATAGCGTGTGTGCTATCACAAAGGCGTACGAAGAACACGCGTACACGTATGCTACTTTGTATAAACGCAAGATTTAGAATGGTTTGAGGTAGCTCTCCCGACCTGGCTCCGACAACAATGGGTGTGTAGAGCACGTGCCTCTCGCCCCACACTACCTCTCTGCCACGTGTGTCACAGATTATCCCCCCCCCTCCCCTTCCTCGAATGCTCACCGCGCCCTCACTAACTGTCACGTAGGGCATCCGACGGGCCTATGCGGAAGTAACATATACCTGCATCTATCTACTTCCCATTTCCGGAGTTGTGGCTGTGAGGACGGCGTAGATCTGAAGGTGACCATCAGTAAGGCCGCATCCAAGGCAGACGCGTGCAGCTTACGTTGCACCCGGAATTTCAACCTTATGGCTTCAAGGCTGAGCGGGGTTTTATTCTATACGTGGGATTGCCTTTCCACAGCCGCCATGCAGATTTCGAGCGCGATTTCGCCACCAGGGGAGCAGTAAGAATTGTAGAAAGTGTCGAGTGCAGCGAATATGTCATGCAGTCGATAATGACAATGAAAGCGACGGTAGTTTAAGTAAGAGTGAGCGCGTCTGGGTGGTGCCGGGCGGGTGAAAGTCGTGTGCGCGGGTGTTGGTGTCGGCGGAGCGATGTCGGCTGGCGGACCACGGAGAGCTGCCGCCTCGACCTGCCTCGTACACACATACTCTCTCAGTCGCTCACTGAACGAGAACGAGCTACGAGACGGGTGGGACGCGTGTTACTCCACACCTTACTACCGCGCATACATTACTACGCTGGATATAATACTACAGCTGTGCTTTGTGATAGCCACACATTAGCGGAGATCCTGTGCCTTGGATGTGATTCTTACTTACAGTGATCGAATGATTGTTACTAGTGTGACATTGTATTAGTCACGACTAGTAACCGAGGGTGGTGTAACAGCCCCGTGGATTTACACTCCGTTACCACAATCCAACACAAATGAAAATGCCTGAAGAGGATTTACCCATACTTAAAGGACTTCTACAGCATGGAGTGGCGCCACACTATATGAGTAAGTGTCACACTACCTCGTGCTTGGAGATGAGGGGAAGCGAGTAAGGGAGGGCTGCTTGGGGTCTTGCTTGCTTCGAGGAGGACACGTGACCCTTCTGAAGAAAAATTGAAACTTAAGAAACATCAAGTAACGATTATTGGAGGTTTTGAGCGGCGCAGTGCAATACCCGAGGACCCACACCGTAGCTCTGCCGTGAGTGGGGGAAAATTTCGAGAGATCAATAAGGCAGGTGTTCGTTCATCTCGTGGGGAAACGTGACACAGCCTGCTTCTACGCTTGTACATAGAGGCGATTATTTCGCTTCGTTTTTTCTGTTCGGTTTAACGGTTTCGCGATACGGAAATTCATTTGAAAACTTCGGTTATTTTAACATTGATTTCAATCGGTGATCAGATGTAATTGGAGCTAATAAATGGAATTACCGAACATAAATAATTGAACTTTCCACTTTAAAATTTTGAACAGTTGGATTATATGATTATGATTTTAGAGAAAATGAAAGAGTTAAATGAGGTAGAGGTCGGCGCCACGTGTACCGCCATGTGCCGAGGGTCGTCGGCCGAGCGTCCGAGGGGAGGCTGCGAGCGAGTGAGCCGAAGGTCCGCGCCCTTCCTTGCCTCATGTAGGGATGTGCTGCCTGTCAGTGAATATCGATGCCAATTTTAAGTTAGTTTGTCATTTTCCCTCATTTTTGAGAACTTGTTTCAATGAGAGTAACTTGGAAAGAAGCGAACGCGGCGTCCCCTCGTTTGGCCTACATGCTCGTAGGGCTTCAGCTCTCGCGGCCTCGGTGATTGACACTCGAAATCGTATCATCCTCATTCTCATCATCACTCCATGCAATCATCATTTTTATTTTGATCTAAATCTAGTGTTATAGACATCAGAGCAAGGGTTGAAAATAACCCGCGAAATGATAGGCTGTCTTCCGTGCCAGTGACGGACTCCCGCTAACACGCTCCTCTTCTCCCCCACAGCTGTGCGCTTCGGGCGTGTGCCTAAGCGCGAGAAGGCCAAGATCCTGGCCGCCATGCAGAGCGTCAACGCCAAGTCCCAGGAGAGGGCCGTCTTGGCAGAGCTGGAGGATGACACCCGCGTCACCGCCGCCATCATCCGCGCCCACATGGACACCTGTGACTTCACCAGGGACAAGGTGGCGCCCATGCACCAGCAAGCTCGCACACACCCCAGCTACACACAGTGCCCGCCCACTCTGGTAAGTATCTTAACAGCAGATTAAATATTTAGCATTTATCTTAGGCGAAGTTAGGCGACAAGGGGAGAGAGGAATCACACAGCGAGTCTTCAGCACATAGGATAGACATCAAGAGGGAGGATGCACAGGCACAGGATATCAGAATGTAGGGTGTGGGCCGGATGTGTATGTGTCGGTGGGAACGCAGAGGGGAGGGGGGAAGGAGGGGAAGCGTAGCGGAGCGGGGAAGAGGATGCAGGAGACCACACAAACACTCACACGCCCTCGACAAGGCGCTCAGGATGTTCCCATGTCCTCGCAAGTATAGCCCAGACACTCCTCAGGAAACCCGTATCACGTACACAGATCCTCGGGTAACAGGATACTCTGAGGATAGGGATAGACGGGGAGGGTTAAGGAGGAGGACAGGGATAGGCATGTAATTCCGTCCACGCCAGTATTAATGGGACTTTGCTCTTTGCAACTGAACCATAATAAAATCTCTCGACACACAAAAAAACAGGTAACGACGCCACTGGCTTCCACGGCGCTATCACGCACCAGGCTCAAGGTCAGGCGAGTTCAAGTTCACGCCCCGCTATCTTCAGGAAGCCGCGGTGAGATACTGATAGCAGTGATAAGGGAGCCCGCGCTGGCAAAGGCTCGGTACTGTTGGATACGTCAGGGTCTTGTCACATGTTAGACTCATGGATGTAAACGTGATTGCTATCAATCATGGATTTGTCTAAGAGAGAGAGAGAGAGAGAGAGAGAGAGAGAGAGAGAGAGAGAGAGAGAGAGAGAGAGAGAGAGAGAGAGAGAGAGAGAGAGAGAGAGAGAGAGAGAGAGAGAAGAGTGCGTGAAACAAAAATGGG
This sequence comes from Penaeus vannamei, assembly GCF_003789085.1. NCBI lineage: Eukaryota > Metazoa > Arthropoda > Malacostraca > Decapoda > Penaeidae > Penaeus > Penaeus vannamei. The sequence goes on from NW_020868874.1 coordinate 575,870, forward strand.
CAAGCCAGCAAATAAGCTCTCTGAGCCATGACTCGCCGCTCCATCGTGATGACGAATTCAGTGCGGGCCGGAGCTAGGCGGTCATCCAAGGTCACGGTCAGGTGGGGAGGGGAGGGGGAGGGAGGCAGATTCAACCGATCCAGTGTTGCAAGCCTCGAGTGTCGTACTGAATGTGCATTCGTGCGGAGAATAATCTATATCGGGTCATTTTTACTTAACAAATCTTCACATGTCAAGCGATACAATGATAATGGAGAGGTTTCGTGACCTGTCGGAGGCAACGCTGGGTCCAAGCAGGCATTTTGCTTGAATCTCGAAAATAACCCCCGGGTGACGTAAATGCACCAGACCCCAGCTCCCAAGGCCACCTCATGTTGCATAACCTGGCAGGGCACCCTCCCCCCCCCCCCTTCAGCACAAAGATGCATGTAGGCACCCCCACCCCCGCTCACCATTATTCTCCTCACGGTAGAAAATAATGAACGAGTTTTCAGGCTCTTTAAATGCGATCTGAATGGGGTCGGGTGAGTCTACATGCACGGCAGTCGGGGAAATATGGGAAGCCATAGAAACGGATGACAAATTTATTGAGATTCCTCGCGTGAGTGGATTTACTCTGACGTCACGACTTCTTTCGGTGACATAACGCGTAAAGTCCGAAACCTGAAACAAGATCTTACGAATCTGTAACACGCTTCACGTCGTTATGCTTGCGTTTATCCTTTCGTCTCGCCGCGAAGGGCGTCCGAGTCTGCTGCCCTCGTCAGAACGTTTAAGTTCCCGGTATAGAATATCCGGTGCTAATTTCGGACGGCTTCCTTAATACGGAAATGCCAGGGAAAGCATTGGCTGCGATGTATGCGTGTGAGTGAGTGCGCGTGTGGCTCCCTGGCCCGGGTGACGTCACACGTAACCTTGGACTAGGTCGCGTAGAGGGCGTACTTGAGCCCAGTCGGTACCCCCTACCCCCACCCTCCCTCCCTCTTCAACAAAGCTCCATTCCCTCCGCCCTCCATCGCCGTCGCAAACACAGGGGGCGCGGGAATTACGTTCGCGTCTGTTTTCGCTTTTTTAAGTCGGTCCTTATCACAATCATGGTCTCTTTCAGGGATCATGAGGCTAATGAGGTTGCAATGTTAAAGAGCGCGCGTGAGGGTGAATCTTCATGCAGCCTCACGGGTAGTTTACCAGGTTTTCCGAATTAGCAAATGCGCGTCGGAAACGGCCAAGGTTGCGAAGTCGGCGGCGAGACGGAGCCCCGGCCGACCTGCTGGCGGGACGGCACCGCCACCTCATTAAGAATTAAATCCGTGTGTCGCCGCCGGGAGGGCCATGCGAGGGGCGGGAAGCAAATCCCATTTTTAGGGCCTCAGCGATAAAAGGGAGAGCAAGATAACGTCAGAAAGTGAAAGGATTGAGACGGTGAAAAAGTAAAAGCAGCTATCGCTGATTGACACTTGGCGACAGGGAATTCAAGGTTGCATGTGTGGGATGTGCCGGTCGCCATATCGCCCTTGAAAACTCACCTTTGGACGTCGTGCACCTACACAAACTGTCCCTGCCACTCCCTCCCGCGCGGCCCCCAATTGCACAATGGAACCCGATGGTTTTAGCCGATCCTCACAGTGATATCCCGACGTGACTCTGAATATAATTTCATAAACTTAGCAGGGAAAAAATTCAACATACGGATATACCGGCATGCCGCGTGGGGAATACGCCCAGGGTATTAGTGATGTTAATAACAGACCTCGTGGGTGATTCTTACAGTCCATTTTAAGCAGCTGATGAAAGGGGAGAAGGGGAAGGAAGAGGCGAGGGGAGGAAGGGGTAAAGTTACGTAAAGGAGGGACAAGTCACGTGGTAGCTCCCGTGTGTGTGCCCCCTATCAGGCCCTGTCCCCCCCCCCCTCCCACGCTCACCCTCACCCTCGAGCTCCACATCTGGCCGCTCTTTTTACTCTCTACCTTTTAAGCTGTTAATTCACCCTCCCTCTCCCTCATTACCCGCCTGCCCCTCTCTCTCTCTCTCTCTTACCACATGGTATCCTGAACCCTTCTTCATTTACAGCATGAGACATAGCCCTCCCTTCCCCCTCCTCCTCCTCCTCTTCGCCCAGATGTTGTACCTTCCCCGCCCTTCTTCCCCTCCCTACGTGGGGGGTGTTGCAGCGCCACACAAAGACGTTTTTGGGCGGGAACTGTGCGCCGTGTTCGCCGGAGATAAGGGGCGCTTGGGTTGTGTAAGAGATAAGAAGGCATAACGATGTCCTTCGATGTTATTATTGGTCGCCACGGCAGCCCCACCGTGCGCGCGTATTGCAATGGGATTTCCTCAGGAAGGGCGTGTTGCCGGAGCTTCCCTGAAAAGGGGAAATTCAATGGGAGGAGCTCTATCACACAAGGGACTTCCCTGATATTCATAGTTGGGAAATTAATAAGTATAGTTGGTTATTATTCTTATCACGATTCATGACTTTACGGAAATGGAGGTTTTCGAATGAAGAATACAGCGTGGCGATTTAAGGCGAATCCCACTTGGCCTGCATCCCGGACAAGAACCCGTGACACGCAGCTGCCATCATGGGCGTAATTAGCACGTGGGCTCATCCCTCACCTGTCCCTCCGACCTTGGTTTACTCCAACTCTCTTAATTATACACATTCGCGAGGCCTGTCTGAGTGTGTTTATGGCTTCCCCTTGGTGGAAAACCTGTCTTCATTCATTGGGGCTTCCGCAAAAACCTCTGCACAGCCGATCGCCTTTGCTTGCATAATTAGCTCGTATTAGGTCAACTGTCATCTGCCAGACCGTTTAATTATGTCTAAGTGAATTTAATTTTAGGGTAATACGAAGTAAGGGCAGAAATTGACGGCTGGTGTGGCGACCGCTGAAGTTGACGTAAGTCTCACGGTACGGTCGATGCTGGGGGAGCGAGTGTCCACATTTCGCCATATTCTCCAATTATTCACGCGGGAATCTTATTTATTCTGCGTTATTCTCGTGAGTCATGAGTTAAATTGCCTCCGAAATATGGATTATTTAATGATGGCAATCTTTATTATGAAAAAAGAAGCGGCCTTTAGTCAAACTAAAATACTAGTAAGTTGGATTCGAAGAGCGGCCTTGGTGAGGCCCGCGCTCTTTCAAGGTCACTCAGCCCGCCAAATTTACCCTCCAAACACCCGGCGCCTTTGCCAACCAGTCATAGAACATGCCAGGCGAATTCATTTTTTCTCCCCCATTGCCAGCTCCACGAAAATAGGTCCAAAATGATAAAAAGTGGGCGAATAAACAGTCAAATGTGTGTTCGAGGCCCTCATCACTAGACACTATGACCTCCAGTTACATAAAACAATGAACAAATAGATAAAAATAATTCTGATAAATTCAAAGGCCACAAGCTCAGCCACGAACAGTTTTCCCTTTCAAAATCACCGCCGGGGGTTCCATTTGTAGGACAATGGAAACCCCAAATGTTTAGCTGGCGGTAAACCGTCAACAATTTCCTCTGTTCCCCCTCTGGCGGGTGGCGTGGGCAAGGGCATCTGGGTGACCTGGGCGTTGGGCGTTGCAGGGGAAGGGAAAAAAAGGGTGATCAGAGGGAGGGGAGAGGCAGGGGGAGAAAGGGGGGTATTAAAGGAAGGGGAGATATAGAGGGAAGGCGTTGGGTGCAACTACAAACGCCTATGTTGTTTGGTTACGTTTTGGGCTCACTGTGAGCCTCTGTCTTATTGGCTAGATTGCTGGGTGATGACGTGGAGTTACCGAAACGCTGTTCATTTGCCAAACATGTGACTGAGCGGGGCAAGGATGAGAGAAGAAAGGAGGGAGCGAGTCGTGGCCAAGGTCGAGCTGGTAAAGACGCGGCCCACGTGCAAATTCCTCACATATTGCCGCGTATTCCGACCTTTACTATGTATAACGCCCAGCAAACGTTTAACATACCCGGCCACGTGGCACGCCTTACTCGGTGTCTGGAGGAAGCCGAGCATGGCGCTGCAGAAAGCCGCAGAGATCCCGGCACTGGAGGGGGAGGCGGCCGAGGGCGAGACAAAGATCCACGAAAGGTTTAACCCGGCGCCGTCTGGCTCCTCGGGATACATTGTTGGCAAGGGTGGAGGGCATGCGAGGGGGAGGGGGAGGGGGAGCTGGGACTGCGGGTTACGCTGTAGATGAAACCAATCACCCTAATAATTACTATATAGGTCTGATAGGTCGCGGTGATCTGGGCGGCGTCACCCGCTGCATGAGGGCACAGTGTGGCATCACCACGTGGCGCTTCAGTTTCAAATTTTGGCGGTTTGCGAATCGACGGCGTTCGGTTAAGAGATCAACCCGGGCGAGCGAGGGAGCTTGCTGCACCTTCCACCCCTCCTGTTCTGCCCCCTCCCTCCCTCCCAAGGGTTATCGTAGGTTGTTTGAAGGACGGGCGTAAACACTGGGTTATCAGAGGGTATTTGAAGGGCATCTGCAAACCTTGTGACTCCGCTTAATACGGCGCGGAAGGAGGGGGGGGGGCAGGTGAAAATGTGAGGGAGATAACGCCTGTAACGGACGAATTTATATTTATTTTCATTTAAAACTTGAGCGGGCGAATTACGTACCCCGATTTCGGAGGCGACAAGGATGTTTTATGATCTCAATCGATTAGATGCCTCGGTGGCGACCGGCGCCGTCTAGTGCTTCAGACCGTGGTGACCGGACCGCGCTCGAGTGTGCATTTGCGTCCAAGGTTGGCTTTTATTAATCGATCCCGTCGGTAGTAGCGAGTGCAGGATCTCGATGAAACCAGTAAGGTATTGGGTTTCCTGTGGCGGGATTTGTTCTGAGAGTGATCACGTGAACACCTGTCAGTTTGCTACACAGCATTGACTGAACATTTTAGGCAGGGGTGACTTGCAGTTTTCTCGGGCAGGGGTGAATTTTTCTCATAGTTCCAGAATGCATTAGTAGGGCTAGAGGGCGGGGCTGAAGACGAGGCTGGGAGTTAGGTTAGGCTTATATGAAATATATATGGTACTTTCACATTGCACACATCAATAATGGTTGTAACATGTAATTAACCTTCTCTCTCCTTCTTCCACAGGCGTGCCCACTGAACCCTCGGCCAGTGCCCCTGCAGGGTCAACAGGAGCTCGTGCAAGACTTCAGCGAGCGCTTCTCTCCCCATCCGCGGCGTCGTAGAATTTGCCAAACGTCTGCCAGGCTTCCAACAGCTGCCACAGGAAGACCAGGTGACACTCCTGAAGGCAGGCGTATTCGAGGTGCTCCTGGTGCGTCTGGCGGGGATGTTCGACGCCCGCACCAACACCATGCTGTGCCTGAACGGTCAGCTGCTGCGCCGAGAGGCACTGCACACTTCAGTCAACGCTCGCTTCCTCATGGATTCGATGTTCGACTTCGCTGAACGCGTCAACAGCCTCTCCCTCAGCGACGCTGAGCTGGCTCTCTTCTGCGCCGTGGTTGTGTTGTCCCCCGACCGCCCGGGCCTGCGCAATGCTGAGCTCGTGGATCGCGTGCAGAGGCGCCTCATCAACTGCCTGCGGGCCGTTGTGACCAAGCATCACCCCGAGAACCCCAGCCTACAGCGCGACCTCCTCTCCAAGATCCCCGACTTGCGGACTCTCAACACGCTGCATTCAGAGAAGTTGCTCAAATACAAGATGACTGAGCACACCGCAGCCGGCGCTCCCTGGGACGACTCCCGCTCCTCGTGGAGCATGGAACAAGAGAGCAGCGTGGGCTCCCCCTCATCTTCCTACACCGCCGACGAGGCCATGCGCTCCCAGTGTCGTGCTCCGAATCCATCTGCTCCGGCGAGTCCGCCAGCTCCGGCGAGTCGCTGTGCGGAAGCGAAGTGTCCGGCTACACGGAGCTCCGGCCTCCCTTCCCCCTCGTCCGCCGGCGCCACGACCACTCCGAAGGTGCTTCCTCGGGCGACGAGGCGTCCGAATCTCCTCTGAAGTGCCCCTTCAGCAAAAGAAAATCGGAAAGCCCCGACGACTCGGGAATCGAGAGTGGGACCGACAGGAGTGACAAGCTGTCCTCCCCGTCGGTGTGCTCTTCCCCGCGGTCGTCCATTGACGAGAAGAGCGAGGAGGACCGCGAGGACGACATGCCAGTGCTGCGCCGCGCCCTGCAGGCGCCCCCCATCATCAACACGGATCTGCTCATGGAGGAAGCCTACAACAAGCCCCATAAAAAGTTCCGTCCGCAACGTCGGGAAGAAGAGCCCCACTCCTCCCAGCCCACCTCCTCGCTCCTGGAGCAGACGCTGTCGCAGCCCCCGCACCACCAGACTTCCTCTCTGGCTGCCACGCACGCCACCTTAGCCTCCACTCTGGCGTCAACACTTAGCTCGCCGAGCTTAGCTGCCTCCCACTCCACTCTCGCTCGCACCTTGCTCGAGGGATCCAAGATCTCCGAGGACGCCATGCGCCGCGCCGACATCCTGCACTCCATGATCATGCGCACCGAGGTCCGGGAGCGGTTACCCACTCCGCGAGTGTCTCCTGCACCTTATTACGTCCCACAGCCCGCTGTGGACCGTGTACAGCCTCCAGCATCTTCCTGGTCGTGCCCAGCCTCTCGCGGCAGCAGCAGCAGTAGCAGCAGCAGCAGCACTAGCGGTAGCCTAAGCCCCATGCAACCCACCGTAACCGCACAGCCACGGCTGCACCTCCTCACAACACCCACGCCCTCGCGCTACTACGAGTCGAGGATGTCGGCCACACCGGTGGGGCTCGGGGCACAGCCGTCAGGCTCCCCAAGTGCTTCCCATGATACATTCAGGCTTGGGTGCTCAGCCCGGCCAGAGGGAGCCCTCCCCCTCGTCGAACTGCAGGTCGACATCGCTGACTCGCAACCGCTCAACCTTTCCAAAAAGACGCCGCCGCCGACGCCACGGGAGTTCGTCATGGAAGCGTAATGCACGGTTGGCCAGCGCTTACCCGAGTACAAAGCCACTATGTGGCCCCGATATTCTCACTCTCAGGCGGACAGAAAGAGGACAGCGCGAGCAGCCGCAGCGACAAGAGGACGAGGAGAGGAGCGGTAGCGTTAAGATGGAGGAAGAGGACGCAGCAGCTGCCGCAGCGTGCGGGAGGGTCCTGGAGCACGTAGCGACGTGGGTCAGCGCGTGCAGCGCCTCACCGGTGATGGTAGCAGGGGCGTTGCTGCCTGCTCCCGACCCACCCGCAGCAGCAGTCATGTACAGGGGGCGGGCGCCAGTCTAAACCCGCCCTAAACTCGGGCCGCCCCAGGTGGACCCAACACTGGCCGCCCGCCCCGCCCAGCTTGTGAGGGCGGGATTACCACAGGTAGTCCCGCCTGGGCGAGAGCCTAGTGATGTACCTAGTTCAGTATTCATCGCCTCATGCAGTCTCACCCCCCCGAGGACCACAGTCATCGCCATTACTCATCTCTCATTACTCATGGCTAGATCTCGATGTCATAATTAATATTTAGCCCAGTGTCTGGCGAACTGTTTGTTATGTCATTATTATTACTGTCATTATAATGTCATTATATTATCATATTATTTTATTATTATCATCATTATTATTATTATCATTATTATTATTACTTCATGATCATGATAGCTCTTAATGTACTCTTATGGACATAAGTTTGTCATAGCAAATAGTTCCACCGTGTGCTTGTATGTACATTTTTGTAATATTTGGGAGTTCAAATTTTGAGTCTTTAAATAAATGTGCAAAGAAATAAAAAACACTGTTTAATTACAACCAAGTATAGCTGCATTATATTTGACTGAAATAAAGAAATGAAAATAAAAAAAAAAAAAAAAAAAAAAAAAAAAACTGCATTGGAGAAATTAAGAATAGTAAAACAAAATAACCACAAAAATTTCTGACCAAAAATGAGAAAAAGAAATATGCAATAGAAGGAATATAACACATGGATCAGTAATCATATATCTGAACTAAAATCCTAATGGTATACTAACTGTCAAGATAATTAAAAAGGAAATATATAAATGGTATCAAGAAATCAAAAAAGGGAAAAAATGAAACCTTTAAAATTATGTAAACATTTACAAAATTACAAAGTAGTCTATCTAAAAAAAGCAAAATCTCTACAAGTAAATGAAAAAGATGAATTGTCCTGCAGGAAGCTGAGTTCACACACACACGCACACACATATGAGGTGCTCCAATATGAAACATGGCATTCAAATAAATACACACACACACACAAAAAAAAAAAACAATGGTAAATAAAAACGAATGAAAAAAGATTGA